>BMAW01079375.1:0-66331 GCA_019974015.1 Nephila pilipes | reverse complement strand
GTGTGTGTGTGTGTGTGTGTGTGTGTGTATTATTATTTTTATTATCCTTGTGAACAAAGTCATTCTTTCTTAAAATAAAAATACAATATTTTATAACTTCTCTTATAATAGTTATTTGTCATGCAAATTCTTTAGTTGAAAATTAGAGAAAATCTGCCAAAAACTATTTATTTTTTACCTGCTTCCAGAAGGATTTGCAAAGAAGAAGAATTAAATGGAAAATGTTAGTAAACTAGTATTTATGATGTATTTTATGCTGTATCTCTATTTAAATAACTATGCACTCAACTATTTTTACAATACTTTTTATGTAAAAGAAATACATAAAATCTTAATACATTTGTATTAAAATATTATGATTCAATACAATTTAATTTTAATCTGTAACTTCACTTCTATTTTAGAAAAATACCTTTTATTTTAATTTTAAACCAGTGGATGTTTCTTAAAAGATAAATATTGAAATCCCAACTTGTTTTCTATTACATTATATATCTATAAATAATAAATTATTCCTTATAAATCTTTTTGTTCTTTTAGTTTTCTAGGAGAGAGAATTTCTTTGCGAAAAAAGGTTGAATCTAAAAACACAAAATTTTCTGCTGTTTTTTTTCTTTTCGGAAAATAGTATAAACACTAAAGGAAATGGTCAAAACTTTAGGATGACCATATACAAGTTAATTGCTATCTAAAATGGAATGGAATGTTATGTCTGTTGGAAACTTAGCTTGATAGCTCATCACATTTGCATGAAACTATCCCTCATAAAATTAGTCTTAGAAGTTTAGCATTAGTTTTAGCATGAAACTATCCCTCATAAAATTAGTTTATACTTTCCTGTGACAATAGTGGCATATAAATCTGGGCATATACAGATTTTTTATCCAATGTGAATTAAAATCGATAAAGGAAAAAAGCTATTGAGAAGATATTTACTTAATGCCGACACTTATTCTGTCTGCTAACTAGTGAAAATCCAAATTGCTTATAAAAATAATATCGAATTCAGGAGCATTTCGGAGTAATATTTATTTTTCTTAGGTTTAGAAGGCAGACACAATGAAAAATAAAATTTTCATTAGAAACTAATGAGATATTTCACTTAGAATGTGTGTGTGTGTGTGATATTTGTAAATGTGTGTAAATAACATTTGATGGTTGCATTGCTTTTGAAAGGGTGTTAAATGCTACATGTAATATTGACATATTTTTTAAATAAAATATTATTAAAAATAGAGATAAATATCATAGATTATAAAAAAAATTTTTGAAAATAACAATTTTTTTCTAATTTTTTATTTTTAAAATGAACTAAATGAACCAATATTTTATTTAAAGTTAAAAAAAAATTGCGTACAAACATTGTTTCTAAAAAATTCAATTGAATGTATACAGTTTTACTCGTATCTTTATTCAGATTTCATAAGCAAAATTACAACTAACATCGTTTACTTACTAAATTTTTAAGAAACAAGATAATTTTCAATAAATTTAGTAAATAGTTACATTAGTCTCTTAAATTAATTATGTTACTTATAAAGTGTACTTAATGCCACTTCAATGTGTTCAATTTGTTAAATTTTAATGCAATAAATTATCCAAATTATCTTTGATTTGTGTTCCTGATGTTTGTAAATTGAAAAAAATGTTATAATAAATATAATTAAATAAGTAAAACAAGTTTTGACTCATGATGCACAGAGACTAAAAAATCATTTATAAGAAATATGATATTTTCATGCAAAACTAAAACCGCTCAGAATATATTGTACTAATTATCAAAAAATACAAATATATATATATTTAATAAGAATATCTTACAATATATTTATCTGTATTATAAAAACCATTTTATTCACATAATAATTCGCAATGCTGACTGTTTTAACATACCTAAAATTTAACTATTGTTCAAGTGGAAAAAAAAGAAATTTTCATATAATGTTATAATATTGCTTAAAATCTTAAGTTGATATTTTTTTTAAAAAAAAAGAAAGAATGTACAAACATATCTATTTTGAATGTCTTTTGTTATCTTAAGCCTTGAACTTGACTCTTTCCCTGAGATTCCAAATTTCAGCAAAAACGCCTTTGAATAGGAAACTAGAACATCCTCTAAAGGATTTTTCTGAGAGTAATTGTCCTGTAGAAAATCACTGTAAAAAAACATCCAGCAGTAATACCATTATGAAAAATAATATTCAACGATTATTATAATTTTTGTGAAGAAAATTTGCTTGGATAAATCTTATCAACAATAGCTCATTATCAAAGTATTCAATGGTATTGAAAAATTTTGTTTTTCATGAGCAACAATATTTTTAGCCAAATCTTCAAAGGGATTTGAGTTAAATCATTCAAAACTCAGTCATTGAATCAGCACATGCAAAGAACTAAATATATATTTAATTCATTTTTATTTCCTACGGCAAGATAGATATTATTCAATTATATGAGCATTTCATTTACAGAAGTGACGTTATTCATGCATCTAAGTTTTCTGAAAATATAAATGTTACTTTAATTAAAAAAATATATTATATACAGGAGGAATTTTTGGATCGAGAGAGTTTTTTATTAAAATTTGTTTCGGAAACCGCTATTATGAAATGTCTTTAATTCCACTTACTTTTGAAACTCATATGGAATTTTAAACCAACTTAACATTTGAAATAAGTAATTATAATTATTGCCTACCATTTATTTCTAGAAATTCTATTCTATTGAGGATACTGGACTGAATAAAATAAATAATTATTCAATGTGTTATAAAAGCTATTTTTAATGAGAAACCGTCTTGAATAAGAACTTTTTTTTTTAAAAAAAGAATGGAATGTCAAAAAATAATAAATGCAGCAACTGTCTTTTCAGAACAGAAAAATGTTGTTTTCTATCACGCATCAAAATTAATTAATTAAAGTGAAACTGTAAGGTTTTCATCTAAAGGCTAGTTGAAAATTACTACTCCGCGTCCATTAACTTTTTGTACTGATGATTCCTAAATTTACTGTATAAAATAAAGAACTCGTAAACTATTTTTTACGTCAATGGTGAAAGACGCTTCCAATATAAAATACACTCTATACCAAAAAACAGTCGACGCACCAAGTAGTAGCTGTCCGACTGTAAAGAAATTTCGCATGCAAAGACATTTGGACCGAACATGCAAGTGATTGAAATTTGGTGTCCAAAGAATGAATAACGGTAGCCGCAGCTCATCGAAACTGCGCAATCAGCAGGTGTATACAAGAAGCGATCATCATTCTGATGGTCAAATTATCGGTTGCATTGCGAATTAGGATACCTTTCGACGACTGAAAAAATGCCTTGCCGCAGGATTCGAGCTCATTACGAGAAACTGTGAAAGTTAGAAAGAGGTCTTATCATTGGAATGAGAAAGGCAGGTTGGGCAAATCAAGAATCGCTTGTCAACTGGGTCGAAGCGATGCGGTGATTAGAAGATGCAGGCAATAATGGATGGACAACTGCAGATTTCAGAGTTATTATAGTAGCGATTCACTCAAGGCAACAGCAGATCGGAAGGACAGAGCAATTGTCAGATCAGCAGTCACCGCGGCTGATTCATCGTTATCAACCATCCGACATGTGACCCGCACACGAGTGTCTACCATAACCACTCACAGACGGCTGATAGATAGACGGCGAAATCTACTATCGTATCGACCACTACGCCACCTGTCACTTACGCCAGCGCATTGTCGAGCTAGACTACAGTGGTGCTTGGCTCGATCAGGTTGGAATGATGCTGACTGGGGATGTATAGTACTTAACGATGAATCCCACTTCCAAATGAATCCTGAGATCATTGAAATCGTGTCGAATCCAGGAAAGCGTGCCAATCCTGTTTTTCTCTATTGAAAGTCACTCAGACACTCAACCAGGAGGTATGTTCTGGGGTGCCTTTTCCCTTGATAGCCGGATCCTTTTGGTAGTCATTGCGGGTATACTTACAGCTTAGTGGTACTTCGACGACATTCTGAGACCTGTTTTGTTACTGTTCCTTTTGCAATATTCTAGCCTTATTTTTCAGCAAGGTATTACCAGACTACATACTGCACGTGTTTCTATGAACTGTCTTACAACTTGTCAAACACTTCCTCGGACAGCCAGATCTCTCTCCAATCGAGCATGTCTGGTTTATGATGGGAAGGCGACTGCATCTACCAAGGGATGTTTATAGCCTAGCCCGACAATTGGAGGAAATTTGGCTAGAAATATCACAGGAGACCATCATGGAGCTTTATGACTCTATGCAACGTCGTGAGGCCACTTGCATCCAGGCTAGAGATGGGTCAGCATCTTATTGAGCTCGTTACTTTGCCACTATGTAACTCTGAAAGAAATCATTAATTTTTTTTGAAATTTTAATCGCTTTCTATTCTGTACATAATTGTCTTATCCGCCAATTTTTGTCTGCATCAGACAATTCCTTCTTGATGCGTCATTTTTTTTTGTTATACAGTGTAGAAAAGAATTTTGAGACTACATTTACTACAAAAATTCAAAATGGATGCTTTATTCTTGCAAGTAAACCTGAACTCACTTGCGCATAATTTTAGACATTAAGAGTGGTTTTTTTTTCGTATATTTTGAGTAATACAGCAATTTTCAGAGGATGAATTGCTTAGGGATTATTTTCATAAAATTTGTTCTGTATGTATCCTCATAGAGCAAATAAATTCATGTAATCCTCAGATCATAAAAAGGAGACTTTTAGCTCAAAGAAGACAATGCAAAATGCCGTATGATAATAAAAGTCATGGGCTTGCTTCAAGTGTTTAGCAGGAGATCGACTCATCTCAAAAAGGTTTGGGACTCAAGTTTCCTGAATTTTTTCTGTGGGGATATGTAAGTAACAAAGATTTTGTATATAATACCTAAGCTGTAAATGATCTGAAAATGACCATATTACTCAACGAATACAAAAAATGCGTCCCAAGATCTTAAAATGTTTTCTCAAAATATGCGCAAATTAGTTCAGGTTTGTATCCAATGAAAAATGCGGACAATTTGAACTTTCTTCTATAAATATAGATTCACAGCATTTTCTATTTTATATTAAAAGTGCCCTTCACTTTTAGCATAAAATTAATGGTTTCAAATTCTTTGTCTTTGAACAATACATTTACGAATGCTAGGGTGAAAACTTTGAGGGCCCCAGTACTATTCTTCCAATACTTAAGAAGTTGAGCCATTAAGCAGCAATCGGTTCTTGGGGTGGTATTAAAATTAAGAAGGGCTTTAATATTCTATAATACGTCTCTTACACAGAAACTTTGACCACAGACAAACGAAATAGTGAATCAGATTAAATTGCTTTTACTTGTCAGCCTAGATTTTGATTAGGTACTGTTTTTGATGTAGTCCTTGTCCATTAATCGTGACATGTAATGAAGTATATTAGAATCATCCCCTTATGTATAGCTCTTTTGGGCTTCAAGCATGTATAAATGCATGTACTCATTTATTTTGAGAAAGACTTAAAGAAAAATATATAAAAGTAAAAAGATTTTTGACCAAGCTTTCCTTTCAAGATGAACTAAATGATATAGTTTTAAAATGTAATATAATATATAATTCACAAAGCTAAAGACACGTAACTTAGATACCTAAGTAATTAGCGATAACTTCGAAACCATAGAAACTTCCTTATATATGAGATCAAAAGAGATAAGTATTAAAGCTTGATGCCCATTGATAAATTGTGTATTATTTTAAACTTAAAAATTTATTTTATACCTTATAGTCCATCTTCCAATCCAATAATGATGAAGAAAATAATTTTTATTTATATTTATCTAATTCTTTTAGATCGGAAATTTAAGTCTTTAAGACAATGGCGAAAGCCACTCGTGTGTGTAAATTTTTAAACAAATTGGACTTTTTTAAGTGTAAGGCTTGGTTTCTTAGGCACCTACTCCCGTCACTGCTTCAGCATAAAATAGTATTGTACTCTAATCGGAGTTATAAGTATGTTCAAAATATCTTATTGATTGGATGATAGAAAGTTTGTTAAAATTCGAATATAAAGTTCAGAACCAGGCCCAGTTCCCACCTCCTAGTCTGTCACAGTATTCTGCATGCCATAGTATTGTATAATCATCGGCGTCATATGTATGAAAAATTTCTTAGTCGATCGAATAATATACAGTGGGATAAAATTCGAGTATAAAGTTCAATCCTAGTCTCCATTTACCCTCCCTTAGTCCGTCACTGCATTTTTTATATTATAGTTTAGCAATTTTTTTGGAGTTATACGTGTATGCAAAGTGGATGTTAAGAATTGGGTCAAATTCCAAGTGCAAATTTTGAACTGTAATGACATAAATACATATATATTAAAAAAACTGAAATAGAAAAATTACCAAATTTTGATGAAAACCACTAGTGTAGTAAATTATGTGTCATAATTTAAAACATATAACTGAATTTTAAGAAGTTAATTAAGAAGAGGAAACGTATAATTTTAGAAGTAATATATTTTTCTCAAATTGTTAAAGATTTTACACTATTTTCAAACTATTTCAATCACATTCTCACAAATTTCAATTTGAAATATGATTACAAATTAATTTTTACGATTGTAAATTCTCAATCGCTTCTTCAATTTATTAATAAAATTTAAGTTTCATATTGTTCAATACATTAACAAATTAATTTTACCTTTAAAAGTGCATCACGCTTTCCGATTTATGTATACAGAACGATAAGCGTATTTAAACAAAAATAAAACTAGAATTCAATAAATAAGCACAATGAATTGGACGATTATTTATTAACGTCACATTTAGAACTAACACGAGAGCTACTAACGACCAACCTAGTAACTATGAATCTCGTTCAAGTAGCACACATGAATTGGAAACCCCCTCTCCAAACATCTACACCATTACAAAGGGTTGACTTAGGAGGAATGTAACAATCAAATATGATGGGATTTACTGGAATCAGAACTTGATCTAACGGATAGACAGAAACGACACTGGCCTCTACCTCGCGACCGTGACCCCTCGATGAAAAACAAACAAGAACGTTATTTTCATACACGGAAGGAAAAAAAAGTATATTTACAAGTATTTTACAAAAAGTTAATTTTCAATTAACGTTAGGTAACTGATTGGTATTTCAAAATTATTACAATTCTTATGATTCATACAATAATTTTAATTACCAGTGTATGAAAAGGCATTTCCACATTTGTATGGAATTTAAAAATGCACAAATTGGTACACATGGCTGAGACCATAATGGATAAATATTTTACCTTGTATTTCAGGACTTTGTGTGGATCTCATGTGTCTTAAAAGTGCTTCATGTCATTTTGTAAAATGGAGTTTTGTACAAGGGAGAAATAAAGGATACCTTTCGAAACTATGTGAAGAACGTTGCGTGATAACAAATGAGAGGGCAAGCACTATCCACTTTTAAAATGTGCTCCCGAGACCAGTGATCAAGATAAGCAGCACAATGGCTAAATCACTGGTCTGATGTGCATATTTGCAACTAACAGCTTGGGATAAATACGAGTGTTCCTGTTGTCATAGGAAATTGCTCTCCAAACTGTAACTTCTGGTGAAATTCCAATATATCTATACCAACAACAGCTGTATTTCAAGTGCGCACATGGTTCCTTCTATCTAATTTAAGGCCATCATTTGCCACAAGACATAAACAGCTCATCATTGAGAACACAACATTTTTTTCACTTCATCATCCAATGAGTTCTGACTTGACTCCTATAAAGTGTTAGAAGTTAATGATATTGATTTTGTCTCATGAATACTACAAGACATTATAGTTGGATCCTAGAAGTGAAGGCTGCTTGGCGACCAAAATGTTCTGGAACAAACTGGATGATGATTCTCTAAACTAGCACCCTTCGATCTGGTAACCCTACTCCAAAAAATACAGGCTCTGTGGAAAGCCATTTCATTTTCAAACTTATCTAAATCTTTGTATTGTGATGCATCTGGGCTCAGGATAATATAAGTATGTACTTTTAGCATTTTCATTCCAAACATTTTTCCATTTATCGGAAACAAGAAGGAAATCAGGATGGAAAGAAAAAGAGTATTTGAAATAGTTATAAATACTTTTAAATAATTACAAATACTTTCAAAGTAAGGTAAGAGATTTTTCCCATTCTTTATTCAGTGAAGTTTTTCCAATGTGTCTACTTTACGACTGTAATGCTTACGAAATTGTCTTCCCAATTACATACCTCCTTATGTACTTTTTAAACCAGTTTAAATTTGAAAAATTTGCATTTGGTGCCATTTTGAAATACTACAAACCAAAGTCTTGTTCTAAGATTTTCCTACTTTTGGCTCGTAGCAGTCTCTCAAGTAATCGATATTTTACAGTTCGCCGCGTCATTCTGTTGACAATAGAAGTTCAAAATTCTATTGAAGATGCAATAGTAGGGGCTACAACCATGCGGTGAATGCAGTGAATTTCCCTAAATGTAGTATATTCTTATCAGGTGTTTTTCCATCTGTACTGTAAATATTTTTTTAAATTCTCTCTCTCTCTCTCTCTCTCTCTCTCTCTCTCTCTCTCTCTGTGTGTGTGTGTGTGTGTTGAAATTTCTTTAAGCACTATAATTTTTAAGTAAGTAATTTTATTTCCATAAGTCTTTTAGGAGAATTTAAGTATACTAAAGAATTTCTTAAATACGGAAACAGCATAACAAGAAATTTCTAAAACTGTTAGGTAATGAACTATTTATAACAGAAAATTATTTCGTATTTCAGCTGATTGTCTCTGTAAGAATTCACTTCTTTTTTAAAATATTATGTGCGGATTTAAGTATTCTCTTAGAATTTGAACTTTAATAAACACTGCAAGTTATAAAATGGTTTAAATGCGTTTATGGGGGAAGTATAAGAAGAGAAATCAAAAATAAAAAAATAAATAAAACACATTCAGTATTAAAGTAGTGAATACTGTATGAAGTTTTCATATACGAGTAATGAAATTTAATTTATTATTACACTGATAATTTTAAACACTCAAAATGTGAGATTTTTATAAATATTTACGAACCGATTTGAATTTCATTTGTACTTTATTTAAGATTTATTTTTAATTGAAAATTTCTCCTAAAGATGGAAATAAAATTGTGTTTTACACTTAGATGAAAGTCTGAATAAATTTCAAAGGATTTAAATTAGAAAACTTTCGTTTAATTACTTCTGCACTGCCTTTGAATCAAAGCATATCTTGGAAAGCAATTTCCATGGTACATTTTCAATTAAAACTTCTACATACCCTAAGTAATACTTAGAAATGAGATAAGGTTTATCTCGATGTCTGGTTTCTCAAGAAGCTGCGATCTGTGTTGCAATATATACTTAGAAATAAGAAAAAGCAGAGAAAACAATAAATAATTAAGTAAGAAAGTAAATAATAAAGTAATTTTCCTTTTTGCAAAATTATCTTACTTTTATTAGATATATAAATAATCTATTACAATTACTATAATAAACAACTTATAATTAAAAGCAATGTGCAAGTTAAAATGATTTTTTTCATTGAAGTAATTTCCCAAATTTAATACAATTTTTTTTGAATCTAAATTAATGTTAATTTCATAAATGACTAATGCTATATTTTAATATTCTAAATAATAAACGCGAAATCTATTCTCCTATTATTAAAGAAAAATATTTAAAGTAATTTTGTTTTTTTCTTTGATCAAAGATTTGTTTTTTACATGATTTACATGGTATTTTGCATAGTAAAGTACTAATTCAATTATGATATCTCTTAAGAGACTGAAATACCTATAAACCAGTTAACCGATAGTTTTCAAATTTTATCCTCAAATTGTTAGCCGTTATTTGGTGAAATATGTATAAAACCATAATTCAATTTTTTGTACTTATTCGCTAGGCACTGGATTCTTCTTCTCAGATTTTCGAGAACTTCCACATAATATTTAAGAGTTGATGGGGTTCAAACCCATGATGGACGAGCCCTGATATCGAAAAATACAATGAGCATGTTGTTGAGTTTTGATTTGTTCATTCAAGTGTTCTTAGATGACGACTAAGTGTGTCCCCCGACGCTTTGCCTCTGTGATTCAGGACTGTAATCAAAAATTCAAGCTTCGTCAAGTGTGATAATATTTTTCCAAAAGCAAGGATCATTTCCCCCCATTTTTCAAAGGTCTTGACAAACTCCATTCAGTGAGACTTTTTGGTCGTCGGTCAAAATTCAATAAAATATATCCTCAAATACTTTTCAGTATATGACATTTAATCTGATTTTTTCCACCAGACGTGACGTATGTGATAGAAAGGTAGTTTTATAGCATTGAGGTGACTTTTCTTTGTACGGCAAATGATTTAAGCCTTCTTTTCCAGGTGTGACATAGAGGATAGAAGGGAGAGTTTATAGCATTGAGATGACTTTTCTCTGTACGGTAATCAATCTGAGTTTCATCACCAGACGTGACGAAGAGGATAGACAGGGGAAATTATGGTGTTGGGAGTGAGGTTATAATTATTGAATTATAAAATTTTTTTTAAAAAACTTATTAATTTGGCTATTATTACGTGGTAGACATGTAAATTCCCATCGCCATTTTTAACCAAACTAGAAAAGTGTCGCGGAAAGATAATTGGATTTATATTATCAAATATGAAACTATTGGTTTTTCGTATATTTCCACGTATAAGTGGAAAATTTTTAAAACCTTTTTTTAAGCTAAATTACAATAGTTGCCTAATATACGAATCCACTATTTCTAAAAAAAATGTAGATACTTTTCCGTTAGCCAATCGTCAAATCCGTAATCCGTAAATCGTCAAATTTTTCGCGATTTTATCTCTTTATTTCATGTACCTTAATTTATGAAGAACATAATTATAAACGAAAATATCATTCTTTTTATGAAACTGAGTTGTTATAATTTCAAAACTGTTACCAGAGTTATGTATATCTCTTCGTTGGCATTTAGAGATTTACTTTACGATGTATTAATTGGAAAATATTCCTCCCGTTTGCCAGCTTGGCAGTATTTTCGTCCTCCCGACGATATGTTCAAAACACATACAAAATGATTAATTATATAAAGAATTTGAAATGAATAAAAGAACTATCGGCTTGTATTTGGAAGTATATGGTAAGTTTGTATGGCATTGCACCAATTTCCAAAGTCAACTGGATTTTACATAAGTATGGAATA
Source organism: Nephila pilipes (assembly GCA_019974015.1). Classification (NCBI taxonomy): domain Eukaryota; kingdom Metazoa; phylum Arthropoda; class Arachnida; order Araneae; family Nephilidae; genus Nephila; species Nephila pilipes. The sequence continues at coordinate 55,119 of BMAW01079375.1, read as the reverse complement.
CACTTATTGAATAGAAACATCTCATTGCTTAAAAATATTTGATATGCATAATATCTCATGCTTTAATATTTATATATGAGATTTCTTACTCAATATGTTGGCTACAAATGCAAAAATTGTTGAACATATAGTGTGCAACAATTTAATATGATCCGTCTTTTTCTCCAATACCGCGAAATATTTTGTTCGATGTCTAAGCACAATGTCAGTTCCTATTTCTGCGAAAATATTTCTTATAAACTTAGAATCAGAACCAAGAAAAGAAGAATCTGGAATGAATTTTTTACTAAGGTTTCTGACAAGAGTCTCATTTGCAGGATATATAATGTTGATTTGATTGGTACATATACACATTCAAATTAATATTCTTAATGAAACATTGAAAATTCTGGAAATATCGAAAATATTATTTCAATTTTTTTTTGTGAATACAATATAAAGGAATCCTAAGTTAATTTCATTCCAGTATAATAAACTCTATGTATTGATCAATACATAATTTGTGTTATCCTCGACTTTTAAAACAATATTTACAATGTTATCGCTTAATGAAATACATTAATTGCTGCAAAGCTTTTAATGACTGAAATAGAAATCCGAAGCATTAAAATAGTCTCTGAGAGGATACAGTTTCATTTTTTGATGAATAATGTACTTTCATTTTTTGATGAATAATGTACTTTCATTTTTTGATGAAAATGCTTGTAATGCAAATTAAAATTCTTATATTTGCGTTTCAAAGTGTGAATATTTTTCATGACTTATTGATCAAACTATGATCCAATACTATGGTATCTCATTCAGAGAGTTAAAAAATTAGAGTTATTACTTCGTAATCATTTCAAATTTTCCCATCAATAATTTAGTAAATAAAAAAATGAAATTGGCTTTCCTGACTTCATTTCAACATACATTAACATATTTTCTTCTTCTTTTTTCTCATAATTCCGTGAAAAAGTGGAATCATTAATAAATAATAGCGTAAAGTAGGCGTATTTCCAAACCCAAGGCTCCACAGATGCAATTACAATCAAGAAAAGAAAATACCCTCTTCAAATTTCAAATGCATTTTTATTTTCGTGAGAAAAAAATCCTTAATACAAAAACTTTGTCAGTGTTAACACACACAAGTTGACGATTCGGCCTTAAAACGGAGTTTTAAAAGAAATATTAAAACATCAGAGCAAACAATAAAATATTAAAGTAGGCAACAAAATTTTGCTTACATATTAATAGAAAAGATGTCATTAAATTATTTAAATAGAACACAAATAATTAGCAATGCAATATACCTTCGCTTAGCAATGAAAAATATATATTAAGCAAACTAAACGAAATTATGATATTCATAATGTTAAGGTGACCAATTTTTTTACTATGAAAAGGAGGAAGAAAACATTTAAGGAAAGGGTGCACCGTAAATAGATCGAAAATTTTATTAATTCAAACAAAAAATACTCTAATTATGTTTATATTCATTTTAATTATTTATAATTGGAAGAGTATTTTTCTATTAAAGGAATACTTTTTGTCAATAACTTTTTGTCAATATATCATTTTCTAACAATACATTGGAAATTTTGGAGCAAGAAATATCCTTCATATTGGATTTTACGGAAAGTGCTGCATCTAGAATATCAACATTCAATCTTGATTTTTCACTTGCCCAACAATCATTACTAATGAGAAAAAAAACTTTCAATTACAGCATTAGTTCCAAGGAAGCACAACGTAAATTTAACAAGAATAAATAAATTTCCATATGAAATGTGTTTATTTCTTAAATTGTTAAATATTTACACCCATCTTTTATCAATTTCAGCATGTTCATTTTCCCATTGTTCTAATTTATCAAAATTTAAATATAAATTCTCTCTTTTAATTTCTTCAAATAGACAGCTGTTATCGATTTTAATATCAGGCATTTGTTTCGATAAGAATTCAACATAATTATTATTATTTCCTGTGATATTTGTTTTAGGCTATCTTCGACAAATTGGAAACGGGTTCGGAAAAAATTTGCACTTCTTTGGTGTACTTTTCCATTATTCCCGGATTTGATTTCTCTAAATTTAACAATTTTTCTTTTTATTATTAAAAGGAAAAAAATTTTCTTCAAATCGTGATTTATATTGAAGGGTAAAATCGTTCGAAATAAGACTAATTTCTGTGGCTGAAATATGTTCATCTTCAATCTTTTTAACCATTTTGTGAAAAATAGATGCTGGATTATGTACAAAATATATTATTATATCCGATAATTCATAACTGAAAAAAGATTCAAGAAATTTTGGACATTTGTCTAAACTTAAAAAAGGGAACAGAGAGGCTCAAATAATTATAAAATACACTCTGTAACAGGAGCATATCCTAAAAGCTGTTTGCATTCAACATTTGCATAACAGTTTGGCGTGACATCTATGAATACAAAGATTAATAGATTACTTTTAAAATTTCGAAAAAGTGGACAGAATGGCGAACAAAATTTTTAAGGAAGGACAAAATCTACTAAAAGAGGACTGTCTTCTCTAAAGGTGGACGATTGGCCACCTTAATAATGCATTACAATGCCACTCTTTTAAACGTAACACCATGCATCCCTTAATTTATGCACCCGTATTTTTGTTGACACTATTTCCTCAAAACTACAAAATGTTAGAATATACTTATTAAATAGTAAACATACTTTAAAGAAGTTTATTGGAGAGGAATTTCGTATTCTAAATGAAAATGCGTTTGAATATTTTTAGTGAACCATAGTATTTCTAAAAATATTAGTTGTACATATACAATTATTAGTTGATTTTCATTTATAAAATACACAAGAAAGATTAAAAAAATTTTTGTTCAACGAAAATAAAACATGAAATCTTAAGATTTCGAACTTGTGTGTCCCTGAATTTTACATCTCAATTCAAGAATGAGTATAATACATCCACTTTGTTAATTTGTTCTTAAAAACCCATATCTGAAAACAAGAAAACATTTCAGACAATTATGCAAAAATTGGATTAAAGGTATGATTTTTCGTTTATTTCCCCACAGCTGATCATGGATTGCTATATATTCTCAAAATTGTAACAAATTTATGGCATTTGACATGTAAAGGAATCATTAATTTACTATTTGGGTTTTCACATCATTGGTACATCTCATACAATTCATTACTTAAAACAATACTGTTAGATTTCTTTATCAATAATCAAAAGTTTTAAATTTAGGAATTCATTATTAGAATGAAGAAATTTATATATAATTTTCGTAATAAAGTGCTCAAATGTCATCAATGCTCAAAATTTATACATATGCTTCACATAACCTTTGCAAAGGGCAGTTATCGTTGAAAGCAAAATTCAGTAATCGGTTTCTCAATTATTTAGAAGGGAAAACATACAAATTATCAGAATATTTTTACTTAGATATATTCGAAAATGCTTAGCAGTTTCATATTCAAATACAGTAAGATATTTTTACAAACGAAAAATGAAACTGTGGTTAAATCCATGAGCTGAGAATCAACATTAACCATGAAAATATTAAAAAACATAATCCATGAGCTGAGTTTCTTTTTTGAAAATTCGATATTGAAAATTGAACTGAAGAATCTGATTAAAATTGTATAGTATAATTAAACTGAAAAAAAGCAGCTTGAAACAAATGATAACATTAAGTAATAAACTGAAATAAGCTGCTATTAGCCATTTTCAAATTCTTTAAAAGTATTTGGACTGTTTAAGTACACGGTATAATGACAATATTAATGTACGTTAAAATGTATTTATTTCCATTGAATAGATAATTTTAAGCTAATTTATCATTTGTATTTGTATCTTTCGTAAGAATTGTTCTCCCATTTACATTTTCCTTGTCATAAACATCTTTATATAGAAATGTTTATTAATATACAGGAAAAGATTAATTTAAAATTTTGGTAAAAATACTTATTTAGTGCGATCCGTAGTTTCATAAATATAATTAAGCAAATAACTTGAGAATGTGAAATAGTATTTACACATTACGCAATATCTAAAGCGAATATGGCTTTTTTTAACAAATACAAGACGCTAATGAAAATACATTAAGTTCATCAATCAGATCATATACTTCTCACTTTTTTTTATAAACGTGTTAAAAAGTTTGTGATGAAAGTATCTGAATTTTGTTCCTTGAATACGAAAAAAAAAAAAAAAAAAATGTCTATCACAGTATATTTACTTATCAAATTTAGTTGTTTTAACCCTTCCCATTATGATTTAATAATGAAATTTTTTTTGCATGAAATAACCATTTAATTTTTATTCATAATAAAATGTATTTCATATATAATTCATAAGTAGTATTAAGGAATTATATTACTGATTTGATTAGACTTATAATTCATTACGAAATATTAAGAGTGACATGAACTTTTTTAAAACTCAAAGTGGATTTTAAATAAGATATACTTAAAATTCTTTAAACGTGTGAAAAGTTTCAAAACATTCCAGTTGGTACAAAGAAATACTAAGTTGTTCACACTGCCATGGAGTCTCACTTGTAATATTATTCTTGTAGCACAGACGGCACGTATCAGTATGCTATTTTTCTTCAGAGTTGCAGAAATGTATTCTGGAAATTATCCTCGCCTTTAGGTCTTCAACTTAGGTGGGGTGTTGGTGTTTCTAATTCCTCCCTAGTTTTCTCAAACTCAATAAGTACAAATTTTCAGGACAATTTCCTCATATTCATGAGTATATGTTATCTCTGATTTTATTACAATGGCACATATTTCTAGATAAAGAGGAAAGGTCGCCTCAGTTTTCTCACGCCATTAGGTTTCATATATATTACAAGTGCCCCTATAAGACAGACATCCAGGAATTTTACAATCTGGTAGCGTAATTTTTGTTCAGAATTTGCTCTGCTGTGTCTAATCAAAAACACGTTTTTTTCCTTCTTTTTAATATTTCACTGTCATCAGTTTCATTATGAGAAGGAGGTGATTATTATTCTTCTGCTTCTTCATAATATTTCTCCACTGCACCACTCTTATTAATTATGGTAATTATTTCAAAATAAGCTTTTTTTTTTTTTTTTTCATCTCTAATTTTCTAGGATTTTCAAAGCAACCCTGCTTTTAGCGTGACTTGTACCGTTTGTACCGCTTTTAGCGTGAATACCGTTTTTAAAAATGAGCACCAAAATGAAACTTCGCATCTGAACCATATTTTTTCAAAAAGGCGAACTCATTGAAAACTGAAGGAAATCATCAATTTCAAAAATGCATAATACATGCATAAAGTTTAAAAAGGTACTGTTTTCAATTTTAAAAATGTTGATTTAAAATAAATTTTTTTAAGTGTTGCAAAAGAAATCATATGCATTGATAAAATCAGCACAATATATTTGCCCCTACTGTCACGGAAATAAATTTGTTTAAATAGACTTAAATTTTAATGAGCACCTTTCATGAAGTATAAGTACCTGATTTAAAAAGAGCGATAAAGAGTTCCGTCTTTTTCGTTTCATATTTTTTGCGAAAAATAATGTTTGATTTATTTTAAGAATGATGAACAATTACTGAATGAAACTCATGTATAATTTATATTTGCGACTAACAGCAATATCTGCTTAGTGTTTCCATGTGAGGGAAATAATATCAATGACAAATTAATTTTATTAGAGTTTTTAAACCGATTTTGAGGGTAAAATATAAAGGATGTGTGTGTGGAGCGGACCAAAACACAGGATTGCAGCTGCGTGATGAGAAATACTACGTAGCTGGCTACCAGGAAAGAAATGATTATCGCCAAATTTTTAAGCCAAGATTTGTGCAGAAATTCTGCAGACTACAAACGTATCTATTTCAAAATCATACTGAACCTAATCATTTATCACTCTCGCAGTGCAGTCAACCAGACCTGTTGTTAGTCTTTTGCTGGTTGCTCGAATCCCACATATTCTGATGTCTATGTGGTGAATCAACAGTGTGGTTCTTCATGACCAAGTTCCGTATCTAATGTGGTAACTTACTGATTTGAACTTTATTTATGGTAACTTTCAGTTATTACTTAGCTATTAATTTTTTAAGTATTTATACATATTCTTTTATGTTTTTCTTAAATAATTATGATCTATTGTTGATTTTCTTCCTATACGTAATACAAGTTTAATTTAATAAATAAATGTTGTTCAAATATTAAATAGCCCTGGACTGCTTGTAACTACAGATATTAGTCATTTCAATCGAGTTGTATGCTGAGGATCATATTTACCCTTTTAAATATTAATGATTTTGATTTTAGGGATGTATTTCTATAAGTAAGTCAATTCCCCAAATTGCAATTTGATAATTTTATTTCGCTGAATTATACTTTCTAGTTAAAGAATGAACTTTCGATATGACTTATAGAAAGTAAGAATTTCAAAAAAATCTTTATTGCCAAAATAATAAATAAAATTTTGAATTGTTTGGTTGTGATTATAGTTAAAAATTGATTAGTCAAAAATATAATTATGTAAGCTATTTTTATTGTCAAAAATTATTCCCAAAATTAAACAGAATAGCTAAATAAATTACCTTTAACTTGGATAAAGTTCACTCAAATTCCTTAAATGTGTAACTCTTAAAATGGTATTACAAATATCATTCTTTCATTAATGAAATAAAGGTAATTAAAATAATTGTCTATTAATTACTATTTTATTTTATCCTAATCCTAATGTTATATATATCGCGAGAGAAATAAACAAATCTCTCTCTTCTCAATCTGTATATATATATATATATATATATATATGAGACATGTTGTTAATAACGCATGATTTCAGTAGATTCAGTTTAAATATTGTCAATCAAACCTTTCCTTTTACAAAAGTGAAATAAATAAATATATAACTGTGTGGTTTATTTTTTATTTTAATCTTACTTACTTAATGTTCAGAGTTTCCATTCCTAACCGTCAGCCGAGGCCAACACACATGTATTATATGAATACAAATTATGTATTCGTACATACGGAACACAACAGAAAATATCTATATATGTCCGTTGTCAATCTAATTTTTTTTTTCCGATCAACATATTCATTGTAAATATATATATATATATATATATATATATATATATATATATAACTAAACTGTTTATCACTCTTTAAAAATTAATATCAATCTTTCAATTTTATTTACCTTTGATAGGAAATAAGATTTTTTTCAGAATGAAAACTGACTTCAATATGAAAAATATCAAATTTTTGCGTTTTTTCTTTCTAATAACTAATTTTAAATTAGCAATCAGAAATTGAATGCATGAAAAAGCTTACTTAATTAAATATTTCATCCATAAACAAGAAAAAAAAGGGAGAAAGAAGAAAGAGGAGTTTCGCTTGTTCATTAAATGTGTCTCATAATGAATTATAATGAAAAAAAATATGCAAAACGTAAAACACATGAGGCAACATTTATCGTTTACGCATTATAGTTTACTAAAAATTTATGTTCCAGATGCACAAGACGGCTTAATTTATGAAATGGAAAATAAATATTTACTTTCCTGTCGAGTTGCACATGAGAAACCACTGTGGAATAAATTGCAAAGTAAACTTTCAGCCATAGGAAGTTTCAAATAAGACTGTTTGCATTTTATTTTTTTTTAAAAAAAAAATAAGCAATATAGATAAACAATGAACAAAGTTGAATAGATAATGCTGCTCGTAATTAATAATTTAAATACTTAATTTACTGACGTTCACTGAACCTCAGAAAAAATTATTATCTTTTCATTATAAAATGATAATATTATACAGATATAATATAGCTTGTGAAAATGCGAAATAAAGATAAACAGCCACTGACACTATGCCCTTTTTATGACATTTTCTTTCAGATTTGTGATTTATTTTAGCCATGGAGATAATTGTTTTATCTAGTGGCAATGTTTGTGTAGTTTTATTACATCTATCATCGCAAAACTCAATTTTCTATGTTGGAAATCTTTTATAATAAATAACTAAAAATGTGTCATTTTCTTTTTTACATTTTCAATATTTTAGTCAAGAATGAAGGATTTGTAAAGCATTTAATTTACTTCTGAATTATTTTATTGAAAAAACCCAATAATAATATAGCTATTATATTATTGTAATATTTTTAAGCAAGAGATCAGTCAGAAGATCAATTGCTACTACATTTATTTTTTTTTTCTTTTTCCTGTCTACGTTTCTCATTTTTATGTATGCAACTTTTTTTTCTCAATAGCATATACACACAGTGAGCTGTAAAAAATATACATTTCGAAGGTTTGAAATATTTTATGAATAACTAGCTAAATGTTACTTTGAAATAATCGACTTTCCCAGAGTCATTACTCTTGCTCTATCTCTCACGAAATGTGCAATTAAATAGTTTTTATTTATTTTTTTTAAACCAAATGGATATAAGTTGTAACCAATATCACAAAATTGAGTATACAATTAATGGATTTGTCAATCTATTACCACTTCTTAAAAAGTAATAATAATAAATTCATTAAAGTATTACAACTGATAATGATAGAAGAATACAGACGTAGTGATAGCTTTTCCATTAATATAATATATCTTTTTGTCCATTCATAAGATTTCGAAATTTGCTCTGGCTAAAAATTTCTGAAAGTAAATATTATTTATTCATCAAATTGTTAAAAGATGGCAAACCCTTTTGAGAAACTGCTTCGATAATTGGAAGAAGTATTCGTTGTGTTCAAAAAATAATTCAAAAGTATCGGAATTCTGGATCTGTGGCAATTGTTCCAGGAAGAAGGAGTAAAGAAATTGAAAGCTGTACTGAAAAGAGAAAAATTATACGTTCAGTATAGAAAAATCCAAAGTTAGTGTTCCAAAGCTTGCATTATCGAGTTCCTCAAATTGGAAGAAGCGTTCCAGCTAAAACAATTAGACGTGTTCTTCATAGCTTAGGTTTTCCTGGCAGTACTCCACTTCGAAAGCCACTCATTAGCTGCTTCAACGGGAAGAAATCCTTTTTTTTAATAAGAAATCCTTTCTTAAAATCGGAATAATTCTAGAACATTGTTCTGTTCTCCAATGAGAGCAAATTCATTCTGTACGGTAGCGACAGACGATAGAACGTGTGAAGAGAAATTGGTGAACTAGAATCTGTGCATAGGAACACCGTAAAGAGACGATTAAGTATGGATGTTGATTCGTCTTCGTTGGGGCTGTATGGAAGAAGGAGGAATAAGAGAACTTGTCTTGATGCCATAGATGGAAAGGTACATTTCTGGAAGTCTTAAAGAATAATTTACAAAAAAGTGCAGACAGAGTAGGATATGGGTTAAACTTCGCAAGACAATGACTCGAAGCATACGACTATGGGTAAAAATAATCAAGTTGTATTTGTTGTACCACTGTCACTGACCCAATCTTCATAATATTTCTTAAAAGTCATAGAAAATGTATAGTTTCAGTTGGAAAAATCCGTCCATGTACATGATGTGACAAATAAAGAGAATCTATAGCATATCTTAAGCGAAGAGTAAGTAAAAATCTCAGTTGAAACAGCAATAAATATGATGGGACCCATGCCTAAAAGATTGCAAACTATGATCGAGACAAAATGATATACAATTAAATATTATTTTGTTTTTTTCATTCAAATTAATAAAAGTATATGCTCAATTTTGCGCTGTAATGTTTTATCCAAGAGACATAATGATTCGTATTTTTTTTTTTTAAAAAAATTTAGTCTTATAAATTTTTATATTTGAAGAGGAAGACAAATAATATTAACAATGAACATTTTTTATAGCAAAATTAAACTCGTTATGTAAAAACACATTTTGTAAGTTTACGTGTGTACTTTATTTTGTGGCACACTGTATCAAAAAACTAAATACAGTTATTTAAACTTATTTACTATCAATTTACATGTCGTTACAATGCTTCAATATTTACGTAACTCGTGTTTTGTCTTTATGTTTATTATTTTAATGGAATCACAAATATTATCACTCGCAAAACTGTTAGTATGTTTATTAAAGAAACATATATGTACAAACGAGAAAGTGCAACAAATACATTTAATTGTTTTTATTTCTTTACCCACTTCTTGCTGTTTAGGTTAATTTCGACTTAATATAACCATTCACCATCACTATCAATTTTTATTTATTAATTATTTAATCATTCTCCACTTCCAAAATAAATTTATAATATTTTATGAAACTTTGTTGTTTATTAAAAGTAACGCTAAATGATGTGCATCCTAATTTTAGTATTAAACTTAGATACTAATTTCATTTTATCGTTTTACGCATTTTGGGTTTTATATGTGTAACAGAAAAAACAAAAGTTGGCAAAATATTTTTGCTATGAATTGTGCAACTTCCTATTTTTAAAGAGTTTTTGTTTTAAATTTATCTAGGAGTGTGAGAAACTTAAATTCGATCTTTAAATGTTTCTTGCAACTAAATGTAATGCTGTTCTTGCTAAGATGAATTGTTCTATACTAATTCCATGATAATGCTCCCTCATAGAGAATTGAAGACTATTAATCGATTGGGCAGAACATTTTGTTTGGAAATTCCCCAATAAAATCGAGTAAATGGTTGTAATCGAGTAAGAGGTTTGGTTCATGCAACACTTCATGTAATTTGGAAAAAAAATTAGTTCCAAAATGGTGAGGTGTCCCTCTTTTAATCACTTGTAACATTTTCACTATGCTATGAGGCAGTATATTAAAACACTAATTTCAACATGTACAGATATGAAAATTTCTATGTGCACACCTATGATGTTGATATGTAGTTATACTAACGTAGCTATTATAGAAGAACACGTCAGAATAAAAAAGGAGTTTTTGCCTTGGTGATTCTAATACCGCCAAATATTTAATGGGAATTCTCTCCTAAACCTGTCTGGATCAGAACCGTATAAGCAGTTTTTCAGATCTAAAAGAAAGGAACTCGGAGTGCCAGAAATGTGACTCGGCTATTATACCTATTAATGGTCTTAGCAGGGAAAAGTAGAAGGGCCTTCAGAAATGTCAAGAAGTATAATCTGCTGTTACACTTTGCCCCTTCTCCCTCGCAATAGTGAGGTGATCTGCAGAAATAGATCGTAAATCAGAGATGGCAAATCTTTTCCAAAAAGTGGGTCAAACTCTGTTTATTATTTCATTGAAAGTGGGTTATTATATCTGGTATCACATTAAAATAGAGGTAATAGAAAAGACGTTGCCCATAATTTGGTAACAACGAAATTTTTTGAACAGAAAACATGGAAATTGATGCATTGTTTGCTTTATTTTTTAAATACTCATCATTTTAGCATTACAACTTTTACTTTTGCAAGAGAAAAAGCAATGATGTCTCTGCAATAAGTATCTTAATGAATATGGAATAACAAAAGTACATATATATGATGACAAATCTTTTATCAGTAAATGTAGGTACAGATATGAGTACGAGTGAAAAACTTAGAAAAATGTATATTTAATGAGAAATCTGTTATTTCTTAATTTCAGACACTTTCTTAATGTTAGGTTCACATTCTATAATCATTAGTTTGAAGCACTTAGGGAGACTGGAATTGCTTATTAACATGATACTGAAAAGCAATATGACAGGTCCAATAATTTTGAACTTTGGTCAAAAGTGACGAGGACGACACCTGAGCAAGTACCTCTCTCATCAAACTTTCACGCTACACCAAAGGGATTACTTGGTACTTTGACCAGATAGGAAGTGCATCAGCTCCGCTACAGGACGGGTCTCTAGTGTCATCAGGGTTCTAACGCACGACTCGAATATTCAATATCGGCCTCTTTTCTGTGACTATCAAGACTAGACTACTGTGAGCCCACTTTTTTTTTAGTATTTTGTTCAAATCATCCATTTCATGAAACTATTTCTAGGAATTGAGCATTTTATTATGTTTCTAAACTTCATAATGTATTGATCCTTCGAATAAGTATAATGAAATTTCAAATTAATGTGATTGATAATTTATGAGAAATCCTGCATACAAGATATTTATTTTTATCATTCTTTTTTTTTTTTTTTTTTTTTTTAGAAAAATGAGATTTAAGTTCAACAATAAGTTGTTAAAAAAACAAATTCACTAGTTAAACAAGGTTTAGTCCTTTTACTAGATAAATATGGAAGTATTGGTAGTTCCGTTAAATTTTTATCATCAAAATAATCAGGAAAGTTGATGTTCTACCATTTATAAATTGTTATCTCAGTGGATGGCTTTAGTAAGTTCTTATATTCAATAGTATCATATCCATTAACTACGAGGTTTGTTCAATAAATCCTTAGAAATTCAAAGATATGGTTTTATAAAGCATTATGACTCACTAGACAGCAGGCTAATTTTCAGTTACTCATATTCCTAATGATATCTTTCACATCACAAAAAAATCTTCATAATACCCTTTAAGGTCAATGAAACCATCTTTGTATTTTCTCAAAAATATTCTTTGCAAGTAACCCAACCATTTGATTTTTTCTTGATTTTCGATGCATAATGAGAAATCCAGGTCTCACCAACCAAGACAACTCGACGAGGCAATCAAATTTTCATCTAGCAACAAATAATTACCAAATTGAAATTAATTTATGAATCAATGTCAAATTTGTTTCGACTCCGCTTACAAAATCGCAGCCACCATTGGTAATGCTCAATTATGCCATCTATTACGTCATTTGTCTTTTACAAGTACTTTTTGAACTACCTTCGTATTTCGAAAAATAAAAAAAATGATAGTTGGACCAGGGGAAGATATGGTATAAGAAAAGTAATTTTTCTTTAAACTTATAGCCCTTTAGATTAAGTATATGTATTATTCTGTAGTTCTTAGAATGATATTTTCATAGGAATTCCAATGCATATGGTCCTTTTTATAGCATTTTTTTTTGTAAAATATTTCCTTTGTGTGTCTGATAATTACAATAAATGCATTAAAAATTTTGAGCCAATAGGCTAATGCGACCACGTAACGAATTTTGCAATCAAATCCCTTCCAAATTTATATATTATGAATAGATTTTACAAAATTTATTCAGGAAAATAATTTTTTTTTGTGAATATGTAAGATTCAACCTAGTTAAATAAACGTTATTACGTCACAAGTCATACACAGGTGCAGTGATACGATTGAAAAATAGCCTGGAAGGAAATCCCTTTCTGGTTTGGTTGTCTAAGGCATTGCAAAGGATTCACTGGAGAAGACATGTTCGATACGGAAATCAGTACCTAGTTCAAACCTGCTTCATTTATTAAGGTGTACCGATTCCCTTCAGTGAAGTTAACGCCTCCCACCATGAGATGAAGAACATTCACCTAAATAGCATAAACCTACTTACGTCAAAAGGAAAAGGGCGATCTCTACCCAAATATGAACTACGTTATTGAGCTGAGATTAAATTTACAAGATTAGCCAACATCATCTAATTTGATAGTGGTAGTGTGTTGTTTGAGAGATAAACTCAAACTAAACTATTATAAAGGGATGTGAAAAATACATTGCAATATTAATGTGCGAAAATTATAGAAACAGCTGCCATCTCTGACAGCTAAAACAGCTCTTACTCGGTTATGCATGGAGTCGAACTGGGCTTAGATGACAGAAACGGGCAACTCATTCCATATTACTACTATGTCACACTTCATCAACCGTATTAGCTGAAGACGGGTCAGTCTCGCAGCAATCCATGACTAGATGTTTTCAATAAGTGACAGCTCTGGAGACCATGCAGTTCAGGGCAACAATCAAATATTCTATGTATTGAGGAAGGTCAGAACACGACGTGCAAAATGTGATCTTGCATTATCTTGATGGAATATGGGGTTTGACAGGACTTGAAGATATGACGCAATCACTGGATGTAAAATGTCAGAAATATACCAATCTGAGTTCAAATTATCATCGATCCCAACTTAAGATGCGTATGCCGTGTACCCAATGGCTACCCAAACCATCACACCAGGTACAGCCCCCTGATGCCAATATCGAACGTAAGCAGGCGGTCTCCTCTGAGCCTCTATGCTACATTGTCAAGGGAAGCCAAAGTAATAGTCAATATACTGTCTGTCCATGCTGCAACAAACGTCGTCGCATTGTACGAGCGGGCACTGAGTGTGCTGCAAACAAGCTTATTTCCGGACTAATGGTCCATGATTTGGTTGTACGGGTTTGCAGAGCCCACCTCACAATATGTCTGTCCTCTCGCGCGTTAGTCACGGGAGAGCATAGAGTGTGTGTATGCCGTTCAATATAACCCACAGCAACCCATTGATTCCATATTTGAATGGCAATGGTTAGATCTTGTCCAGTACGACGGGCGAAATCACGGAAGGATAACCCACACTCTCGATAGGCAACGATCCTACCTCTATCGAATTTCGACAGTTGCTGGTAAACATTTCTTCTTCTTATTCGAAGCATAATACGATTTTCTAAGCAAACTCCAACTTTACAAAGAGCATCCGAATGATAAATCTATAACACAACTTTCCTTTCATGTAGTGCTTCAGATGTCGTTTTTTCCTCTTGCGTCATCTAAATGCACTGGAATACTAATCACTTGTATATAAAAACCTCTTCATCCTTTCATGTGATTTTGACGTACATCAGATTATTCCATCCTGGCGTTACAATTTTAATGGTCAACAGTGTATTTACTGTATGATGTAATTTCCGTCGTTACATTTGACCTCTTTCCCCAATGATAATAATTTATAAATATCATTTTTGGAAAATTCCTTGTCTTTAAAGACAATGAACTCGATAAGTGCTAGTTGACAACTATCTCAATTTTGACTATTTTTCCTTCATATATTTTACAGAGTGGTTAAAGCAGCTTGTGGTGAAGCATTGTCATGATGTGTGCTCTATTGAATATCTCTGACCTCTTTACTTTAAGCGCCTTGTAAAATTCAATTTGCTGGCTGTATCTTTCTGAATTAAACTTTACTTTAGATGAGTAATTTATTGATCCTTGTACTTCCTACCTTGTAAACAGGGTCCTCTTATTCAGACTCGAACTTAAATTAGAGGTAAAAGCTGTTCGGGTTCAAATTATGCAGTTTTCATTTTATTTTATATTTTAGTTGGTAATCTATTTTTCATCAACATTTGCCATCTGGTTCAATAAAGTTTCATTTTTTACAAGGAGCAAGCTGGATGAGAATATGACGACTTGATTACATAAATTTATCTTATATATTCTTATAAGGGAAGTGCAGCGGCTCTCCGCTACATTCACGCCAGAAGTTAAAATGTCTTAATAACAAGCAAAAAGAGATGTCTTCTAAGCCTAGTTGGCTAAGATACAGACAAAAAAAAAAGACTGGTCAATTTCTTCCTTCGGACCCAAAATCGTCGCTCCCAAGGTCAAAAAAATTTTCACTCTCCACGGGGTAGAAAAACATCCCCCCACCCGATATTTCAGAGAAAACGTCCCACGCCCAAAACCTATATGGAATATTAATAGATCAATCCTTGTAAAGACGGAAGTTATAATCAATGCATGAAAAGTTTTGTCTTTTTTTTTTCACTTTACGACCTGATAAAACATTTGAATCAGCCTAATAGCGGACAATATGAATGATCGAAGTTAAATAACATATAAATTTTGGTGGATGTAAAGTGTCGAAGAAAAAAGTTATTAAAATTATAGATGTTTAAATTATGTGTTTTAATTCAAATTTATAACATTTGCAAAAATTAATAAAATCAAAAGTAGAGTACCGAATATATAGATACAAAAACATGAGCATTGAAATATCGAGGTAAATTAATAATATTTATTATAATTACAAATTGACTAGAAAATTTTTTTTTATTCCTTCTCTGTCTCATCTATAGTACCTAACGAATTTATGTAAACGAATAAAGTTACAGAAACTAATTAATTACAACTTGCACGTTTTAACAGATTCGATATATTGATTTATACAACTGAAATGAAACTGAAATAAGCAGCACAGCGAATATTTTTGAGTTGTCCTTCAGAATACATCCAAAAGTATATTAAGGAGTCCCTAAAATTAGTTGAGATTACACTAAATAACCCTAATATTTTTAAAATGCAAAACTCAATAGCTGTGTAATTTATGAGTTCATCAATCAATGTTGCACTGTCATGTAGGTATGAAAATATTATACGCAATTTCCCATAACAGATAAAACTCTCTCTTAGTTGCGTGCAGTTGGAACATAAATCATGCGTTTAGATGGGGATATTATGGTACACACTTTAAGCTGTGTGATGGGAAAGAAAAGTATTGTTTTCTGATTTATGCTTTATTTGTGCTTTATTTCTACATAAATGCTAACTTAAATTTCGAAAAATTCAATTTTGTTATCATTGAAATAAATTTCTAAATTATAATAAATGGTTAGAGAAAAATAATTTACAAACTCGGAATATAACAATAAATTCCATTTAAAATTAAAATTTCCTTAATTGTGCGGTTTAATTTAGAGGATAACTTATGTTATGAAAGTATAATTGTTCGTGTTCCAAATTTTATTTTGTACAGCTAATTATATATATATATATATATATATATATATAATTAGCTGGACTGATGCAGGTTAATTTTCGAGGCTCAATATCATCCCTCTAAAATTATGTGAAAGTTACGAGAGGGAGGTGCCAGATCTGGTGACTTCTTCGTCACTTGGCCAAGGATCAAAAGTTTCGAGGTCCATCGCCAATAGTCTTCATGTTGGTTCTATTTTGACGTTAATAAAACCAAATTATGTAAATAAAAAAAATCTACAAGTTAATAACAACGAATACGATAAACTCTTCTTGGTTTAACACCTTATATCCATTCTTAGCTTTTCAATTTACATTCATTCTTATTCTCGTATTTAAGACTCCAAACATTTTACATTTTTGTGTAAAGCTATTCCTAAAACGATCTACTTAAGCACTGCTAACGGTGGCGAAAACATTTCGCTTTTCATTCATAAAATCTTCGAAAAAGCAAGTAATTCGTATTTCTTCCCCCTTTTAAGAAGCGGGTGGTTGACACCAACCCCTTGGTTTAGACATTTTTATTACTCAGACCGATCGGAAAGCGATTTCGTTGCCTTGGGCGAATCTTGCATGGCAGGCTGTCAAGTGGAGTGGAATTGGTGGGTGAAGAGTTCAAAACTGTTTCTTTCCTTCAAACAGTGCAAAAATTATTTATTCTGTCATTTTTGAAAACTTTTTTTTTTTTTTAAAAAAAAATCTTCTTTATTTTAATATTACGATTTTAACCGGGAAAATATATCCTATATCCATTGTTGAATACGAGACCAAAAAAAACCACAAGATTGTTTGCATGTTTTGAAAAATAAGTAATGATTAGTACAATACCAGCTTATCTACTTCATACAGTCCGTTTTCAGAAGTAGCGCAGCGACTTGTGTCATTGTCACACTTAGCGTTTGCCCACGACCTGTGATCAACGACTTCTGACCAATTTTCTTTTACAAGCGTAGGAATGCGGAATTATACAGGATGATTAAATTTTTGAAATAAAATTTGAGATTTCTCTATTTAATTATATTTTAAATTTAAATTAGTGCGATATTTAATATTTTAAATCTAAATACATTTTGATCCTTAAAATTATATTTTTCTGTTGAATGAATTTTTTTGGTATGAATTTAAATTTTCTTCAACAGCACACTCACTGGGACGAACTTGATCTCTGCGAAAATACCCTCTCTACATCCACATTTATGCCGGTGCAACTTAGTACACATTCATTCAATAATGTAAAATTCTTATGAGGTATATATTCTTGAAAATGTGAAAATATTTCTAAATATTTTCGATGCATGTTTAAATTTTTACCTTTCCATTTCTTAGAGACTATTCCCATATATATTTTAATGGAAAATTTTGTTATCGATAATTACATCTTTTATATCAATTACTACAAATTCGACTGGAGGAGAAGCTTCTTCCCATTCAATTTTGTCTTTTAAAACAGTGCACTCAAAACACTTTAGTTCAGTGAAATTGACTGAATTTTCTTCAACGTATTCACAACAAATTTTGTTAACAATTTTGAATTTTAGAAAAGTATTCTTAATCCCAGGATTAAAAACCTACAAAATTGTTAGTTTATCACACACATTTAGTAATAACGGTATGAATTAAACATGATATCTCATTCTATATTGTAATAAAAAAAAACTGCAGCGGAAATGTTATATTTAATTTTTTGGTAGCTTTGTAGAAAAATGATGCCTGGCTGAGGAGAAAGGAAATTGTAAGTTTTGATTTATGTATAGGGTGATGTTTTTTTCCCAAGCGTAAAGTATTTTTCCAGATTTAAATAACATGACCGAAAAGAGATCATATCATTTCAAAATTCACTCTGTGCGTGTGAGCTGGTTTCAAAGTAAACCACCTCACTTTTAAATAGCCGAGATACTTTTTTATATTTAATATAAACTCTTCAACTAAAAATCGCTTATAATTTGCTCCTCAAACCGGAACGGATTGAAATATAAGACTTAGTTCAGTCCAAACTATTCACAATATGTAAAAATCATATTCTTCTACTAATCTCAGTCTATTCTATAAATTGTAACTAAAAAAATAAATGTGTTTATTAGACCCAAAATCCAAATATGTAAATGTCTTTTTCCTTATAAAATATTTAAAATGTACAAGAACGTACAATAATAAAATGAACACTTACAAATAATATAAATATCAAAGACACATAAGAAAAAAAATTATTAAAATTTTGTATAAAATGCTTAAACAATGAAAAACGTCTTAAGATAAATTTATACCAACTTTTGGAGCATTCTTTTTTTTTTTAAAAAAAATAAATTTTTGTGAAACAATTATGTTTTTAGTTATAATGGTCTATAAAAATTTGTAAATTCAAAAGTCATTTTAATGAACTTTTTTTGTATTTTTCAAATTTTGAACACATTTGCTTAAAAGTTGGTAAAAATTTTGACATTTATGCGCAAGTTCATACAACTAATTCTAATTAATATATTTCACTTTTTTATTTCAGCAATATGTTTAATAAACATATAATATGTGTTGTTAAGCAGGATAAATGTAGTTACTTCTTAAACTTACTGCATTATCAAAGTGTATGAACACAACATGATTTTACAAAAAAATATATGTATAATTTTTTTAAACAAAAAATAGCTCCAAAATTTAGTTACATACTTGAGAGCTATGTTTGAGGTCCATAACATATCTAAAGTCGTACTGAACATCGTGGTAAAATTTCATTTCAGTATACGGAGTACTTTTTAAGAAATGAGATTTTCGTAATAAAAAAAAAATTAAAATCGCAATTTTTCCGAATATGCAAATAAGGGTTTTAATGTTTCTTTAAAAAAATTTATGAACTTAAAATAATGCATTAACAAACTACCTTAGAAGCAATTGCAAGACATTTTTGAAATCGTAAATACGTAGGCTTTAAAAAAGTAATAAAGAAACTTTTGAACATTTTCACGAAAACGGTGGTTTTTGGGTAGGCACATACCTTAACAAAGTCAAAAGATTATCTAAGTATACCAAGCTAAAGTACATTCCTAAAGCTGGAAGTGTACAAATGGATATATGTAGCAAAAAGATAAACAAATTTATTTGCTCAAACACATTTTAAATCCACTAATTTTAGAAAGAAAAATATTTCTATACATTCATGTGCCCGTATACCGTTTATAAAATTTTCACAGTATCATATTTTTCGAAACACGAGGCTGCAGAGAGTTCAACATTGCTGTTTTTGCATTCAAACCTTGTTTCTCTTCGAATGTTTTATTCATTAACATTTTTGAGGCTGCATGCATTTAACCAAAGAAATGTCATTTTAATTGTTGTCTTAATAAGTGGAAACTCATTTTTAAGTATTCACTGAAACATTTTTATTCCTCTTTGAATTACCCATAATGTTCTGAAAAATAAAAGGAAAAAAAAACTTGTACTAGTAATATTTAGCTTAAAATTATGGCAAATTACTTTCATTTGCTTTAATGGGGATCCCCAAAATAATGCTATCCTGTTCGGTTAATAGAACAGGAAAAGGATTGATTGAAAAGGATTGCAGAGCAGTCTTATCTAAATTTACAATCATACCATTTTCAGTACAAAAATTTGAAAGTATATCAAGTGCACTATTTAGTCTACGTTTAATAATAGATTCATCATTTTTCTTTGGGGACCAGAGTCCAGATGACAATATCATCTGCAAATAACGGACAGTGGACTTAATCAATAGTCTTTAAGGCAGGGATTAGATCATTAATATGCACATTAAATAATGCGCTACTACGGAATGCCCTCTGTAGTAAACCAGTGTGCCGATTTAAGAGTCTAGAGTAGTCATTTCCATGTTTGACCTTGCAAATGCATTGGTCAGTAAACGACCTTATCCACTGTTATCACAAATTCCGAATCCATGAAATTTTTGATACAAATTCTCTTTCCATACCAAATCATATGCACCTTTAAAATTAATGGAAACTGCAGGTAGGATGTTACGCTGGTTTAATGCATCTTTAACTATTTGCGTGAAGAAAGTAACTTGATCCGCAGTTGATAGACTACTACGAAAACCAGTCTGTTCTCTAACTTTTAAATTGTTGTCTCATAAATACCAGTTCAATCTATTTATAATTAATATTCCCATAGTCTTTCATAGTATACTAATTAAGGATATTGGGCGCTAGCTGTTTTTTTTTTTGGTCTCTATCTTTTTTCAGGACAGGGATGATCACATCTCTCTTCCACTGCGCAATCGCAAGACCTGTCTCCCAAATCCTAATGTATTCACACAAAATGGTTTTCATAGCTGTTTCACTTTTATGCTTTAAAAATTTCCCATGTATTTTATCATCTCTTGGAGACTTCTCTACGTTCAAACGTTCAAAAGCTAATTTTAATTCTTCCATCGAAAAATGTGCAGTAAAAACAGCAGGAACACATTCCGAATAGTTTAATTTAGACTCAGTATCTTTAAATTCTTTTTTAATTAGTCTTCATATCTTTCGTGCAAAGGGTCCCTTTCTTTGAGTTTTTGAGTAGGTTTGACCAAAAGCCTTTACTACAGCTTTGCCTGAGGTTAGGCACCTTTCATTAAATGAGATAGTTTCTTTTTGTAGGGATGGACCTTTTATTTTGCAGAGTTGACCAACATTTATACGTTCTAAACTATCACACTTATATATAATACTAGATATAAAACTAGAAAAAGCTTGACGCTTAGCTACGATAGCACAGAGAGGTAAGCCTTACTTGCAGGAGGAATATAAGGGACATGATGATTTTAAAATGGTGATGCTCTTTCCACAAATCTTTTTTAATGATTTCACTTTTGTTTTCAGACTATCCCATTTCATTACATATCTTATAATTTGTTATTAGACTGTTCTTAAAACTTACTATAAAGCCACTTCCAACTTTCCGAAATTTGGGAAGAATGTAGAGAGTCATATTTGTAAGTTTTGTCTCCATAAGAGCAAAGATTTCTATATTGTTCTCCTAGAGTGTATTAATTACATCCATTCTCTTTGATTGGGACAAGCCACCAGTATTCTACTGCAATACACTCAGACTAACCGAGTGGCAGTCTGCATCAAAAATCCTTGTGAACCTGCCAAGTTGTAAGCCAATTTTGACGTATGAATGTTTCCCAGGGTGTCCCACGTGGAGGTAGATCTATTTTGCACCCCATGTACAGATAAACTTAATGGAATGTTGGAGGTGTAATTTTTTCTCAAAATCGGTTAAAGAAATTAGTGAATGAGTCAGTTTTGATAAATTAATAAAAATATCTTATTTCGGATGTTGGCTGAAAACTACTTTATCAATGATCAATGTACAAATGTACATGTACAAATGTTCATTAAAATTTCATTTGGTGAAATTAGTGAAAACTTTCGTTATCAATTCAAAGCCCTGAATAAAGTATTATAAATATACAGAAAATATTTTCCATGGAAATCGAAAGGAAGCTATGTGTTTGCTGATCTGATTTAGTACATCATGTAATGAGTTAGAAATAATTCATAAGGTATGCTTCAAACATAAATATATTTCTTTGACAAGAAAAATTAATTTATCAATGGGAGAAATATTTTAATTCCATGCCCTATTTTTGCGTAACTTTATTTTAGTTTCCCATTAGTAATTGTTTCACGAAATGAGTTTTTTTTATTTTTTTTCTTTACTAGAGAAATGTTTTCCATAAAAATATTAACACAAATATGTGAAATGCAATGAACATTTACAAAAAAGAACGTTAACATAAAAAGGAAAGTTAATTTATTAATATACTATATTCTATACGAAATTATGAGTCATATGTTAATTTTTAAACATTTAAGATATCTTTTACGTAATGTTAGACCCACCAAGGAATAGACAAAGAAAACATCCCTCGGGCTTTGAATCGTCTAGAAATATTTATCAAATTTTGTTCTACGGTTGTTTTTCCCTCGCTTTTATTTACCTCAAACTAATCATGATTTTTTTTATTTTTAAAAAATAATTTGCAAAAGCGTTCAGTCATAATCTGTACACTTGAACAAAACACTGTTAAATTAGCTTTACAAGAATATTTCTGTACCATAAGAACTCAGTATTTTAGTTTAGTGACATAGAGAAAATAGAGTTTTGACATAAATAAAAGAGTTAAAAAAAGTGACAACTGAAAATATTTCACCTTCAAGAGTAGATGAATAAGCATTTAAAATAAAAATTTTGTTTATCTGAATGTTTTTGTTGAATATATTTGACTTGTCATGCAGGTTTAAATGTAATTATACAAACCTGAATATTATTTGATTTCTTTTTTAAACTGAAATTTACAAAATATACCAAGATTTAAAATATGAAACTTATAA
Organism: Nephila pilipes; assembly: GCA_019974015.1. Classification (NCBI taxonomy): domain Eukaryota; kingdom Metazoa; phylum Arthropoda; class Arachnida; order Araneae; family Nephilidae; genus Nephila; species Nephila pilipes. The sequence goes on along the minus strand of BMAW01079375.1, from coordinate 32,241 downwards.
GCGCAGTCCAACACTATTCTTATTTTAAAATAAGCCAAGAACTATGCTTTGATATAATTCGGAAAATGTATAAAAAAACGAATTTCATTTCTTTTTAAGGAAACCATTTCTTTGACGTTATAACAAAGGGAAGGAAATAACATAGTACAACTATTTTTCCCATATGTCTTAGGACTAAAGTTTCTGAAAAATGTCTTTTCAAAATTCTAAAATTTCTTTGCATGGTATGAAGTTCATCCGATTACACCAACGTAAATTTTTATTTTATTCCGTATAAATTCTTATAAGTCTAATACTTTTAGAACGCAATAGTATAATATAATATTTTATTAGTGAAGCACACGGAAAGGATATCTCGTTTACATTCATAGTAAACTATAGTTTGGAAAAGAAAGAAAAGGAAAAAAAAAACGCTTCTATAAGCAACTCCTTTGCATGGACAGATTCACGCATGAAAAGTATCGCAGAAATACTCCTCTTCTAAGAAAAAAGTACGTTTTTAAGCTTCCTTTTCCAATTGAATCTTTCTACCTGCTCTTGTATCGATTTGAAAAAGGATATGCGATATTTTTGTGCGTTGAGATAAAAACGAAACTACTCAAGTGGATGAGTTTGTGAAAAACATTCAAATATGTTAAGAGTTTCAGGTTTTTGAACGGAATGGAATAACAGAAAGACAGAAATGAAAAGAAGAAAATCCTTCGTGGTAGAATATTAAAACTGAATTTGCTGACATATTTCAATTTTTTTTTATTTTTACGATAACGTTTTACGGATACGTATCGATCTCATTATTACTATAAGAAGATTTCAACATTTAATAATGCAAGATTTAAGATTATGCAATTTGTGGAAAAGTAAAATGTTTGAAAAGAAATAAAAAGCAACGAAAGAAATGAAAAGAAGAATATTTTCTATAACACTTTAAAAATGAACGTCTGGGAATGGAAAATAAACGAAAAAGTTGAAAAATATCCAAAGATATATTATTCTTTTAAGTAGCAAGTATAAAGTGTTCATTTTCATAAAGAATTATCTCGGGATAAACAAGTTTTACAATTTTTCCCCCCTAAAATCCTCGATTATATATAATATTCTACTACTATATATTGCTAATAGTTTTCAAAGGCAAAGTAATTATTTAGTAAAATTTTCCAACAAAATTATTTTGTGGAATTTAATAATATTTTCAGAGAACATTATTTCGACGATGCAAAATGTTTTATTAATAAAAAATATTGTGTTAATACTTTGTAATAATAATATAACTTAAAAATAAAAATACGAAGTGATTGATTATTGGACAAAATTTCATATCAGACGATACATGTCTATTTAGAAGTTTCACTTTATAATTCAGAATAGTGTTGCAACAATGATCAAACAAAACAAAACAAAAAGTCAAAATTGACGTAAAGTGAAAAGAAATGTATTTTTTTTAACAAATAATTTTAGTTTTTTCCCCAAAAATATTGAACGAGAAAACACCGGTCCCTCTTCTTATGCATTACATTGAAATTTAAATTTGCAATATTATTTTTAGAAATGTCACTGAGATTTGCGGCAAAATTATGAAAAGTTTATCCACTTGATAGTAAAATAATTTTCCTATCCTTTACATTTTTAGAAAAGGCCTGCTAAGTTTTTTATCTACTAAAATCATTTATTCTAACTTGCATTATTGTCAGCAGATTTTACTTATTTTTTAAATTTTTTTCTTATTTAATTATAGGTTGGTACATCACAAAAGCCAGTAAAAAGGTTCCACAGCATAATCTTGTTGAATAATGTAGTTGAAACATAAATCCAGGGAAAATCTTGCTAAAAGTGTTGTTTCCTTTTTTTCATTAGATTTTGTAGGTTGAATATTTTCACCTGTTTGTTAATTCAGAAAGGCTCTTTGACTGAGAATAGAGCTATCATAAGAGGAACATTTTGTTTTGTAATTTCGTAATATTATAAGATATTTTTAATATTAGGATATCTAGCGGGGTTTGATCTAATGGATTGGATGAGTGTTAAATAATCAAAATATGCTCCGAATATCAGAAAACACAGAAGCATTCTGGTTTCCTTAGGGAAAAGGATATTTTTTTAAATGTATCGAATTTCTATTGCAAAACGTTTTTAAATATGGGTTTTAAGGAAAAGAAATTGTCTAAAAGAATAAAAAAAATGTTTCTTCAGATGAAACGGCATTTAATTTATGTTTATTTCAATGTTAAATGAATAACCCCGTTCGAGAAAACACTGCGAGAAATTTAGAAAGTTAATATACTTATTACTTATTATCATATTTTATAAAGTAAATTTTTTTAATTGACATTATACAAAATAATTTTTTGAAATGAAATTTTAAATCTACAATTTTATGAATAAAGTTTAAATACTGACGAATACTTAATTCAAACCTAAGAAAATTTATTTTATTTATATGAGCCTCTAATTGGGATGAAAAAAAACCATCAATGTATTGAAGTAAACTCTTTTCCAAACATAAAAAAAAACTGCAAACGTAACATTTTTTTCACGTATTATTAAGGGAACTGTAAACAAATTTAACTATATATACATATATATATATATATATATATATATATATATATATCAGTTCTTATAAGTATATCATTTCTTTCAAGCGTTGAATTCTGACTTCAAAGATCGAACAGATGTTCCAAGCAGTTAAGAATTACTCTTATTTCCAGTCCATTGGTCCGAATATCTGTCTATCAACATTTTTTCCCCATGTACGAGTATGCTATACTATGTCACTAATATCCCTCCAATGCTTTTTTATTATTTTCCTAGGATATCATTTATGTACGTGAGTATTTTTTGGACATTACCATCAATTTATAACATGGGAAAATTGATATATTATATGATTCCCCCAATTATATTGGTTAAGACAGATTTTGAAGGCAAAGCAGTTTTTGTGGCTGCAAAGTGTCATCAAGACACAGTTACAATCAAAGTGACCAAAAACTGCATAAAAAGAGATTTATTGCGTTTCCCCCTTCAATTGACACTTTGGGGATTTTAAATGAATTTGGTTACATTTAATACCTCTTTCAATGGATGAAACGTAGTTTGTGTAGATTAGATAAGTGTTATTAAAGCACGATGGATAGAATTTTTTAAATGTCCCGGGCTTCAGGTTTCATCGAAATGTCTATACTCATTAGATTACTGATCACTATAATCACAAATAACCTGTCATAAAAAAAATAAAACAATTTCATTTTCTTAAAAAGAGCATTCTTTTAAAATCAAATAAACAATATGTGAATTCATTTCAGTATAAATGAAATGTTTGTCTCTATTTATGATGTTTTTGTCAAAATGTATAAAATTTATCTTAAACTTCTGATGAATCGAAAAAAATCATAAGAAAGATAGAAATAATTAGTAATAACAGAAATTTTTCAAAATTCTTCAATGACGATTTATCGAAAGTATTTTTACTTTAACGTTTTATCTTTCTGTATGCATGCTCTTGTTCTACGGTTCTTATAACTGAACAAAACGCTCATGAAAACCAATTTTGGAAAGTACCTTCATCTATTCAATCTTCTCTTCTAAATCAGTAAAATCTTAATTTCGGGTGAATTTAATTCAGGTGATTTCTTCAGTGGCAATTTCAGGTGAAAAACATGCAATTATCTGAAAGTACTAAATCAGAAAAATAAGAAGGATTCTCTAAAGAAGTAAAATTTTTCGTAGAAAAGCGTGTTGTAATATTCGGGCATCATCATGCAAATAAAATAAAAATTTTCTTGGTCATTTTTTTTCCCTTTTGGTCTCATATGCATCTCAAAATCACCAAGTGAAGCTCTTTGCTGACTGTTCTTCATCTGTCAACACGCGCAATTTGTTGAAGAGCCCAAATCTGACGGAAAAGAAGGGTTGAGATGAAGCAGAAGAGTGCGGCCACTACAAATCAGCTACAACTCTTGCGCGAATTATACGAAAACGATTATGCCTCCCCCATATTGTCCATTTTTTTTCATCGTATCATTTTCGGTATGCATCTCAAAAATATCAGTTTAGAATTTCTTCAGTAAAGTGCAAAATTTTGAGGAAAGCAACCTGTTCTTATAATGACATTCGAAATTCCAACAAATGAAAACATTTCTGTGTCAGACACAGCTAATAATTTTTGCCGATAGAAACAGAAAAGATCATGTTGAGAGTCGAATAATCCAGTAGTCCTGTGTGCCAACATCAAAAATAGAAGTTTTTCCTAAAACGAACGCTTGTTTATTTGTAAAAAACAATTCCAGGAACGATTTCATCCAGTTAATTATCATAATTTAAAGAGGTACGTAATCAAAATGTAGATGTAAATTTAATCGTAGAAGTGAAAGAACACCATAGGAAACGATGTTTAACAAAGGCTTGAAGAAACAATTAATTGCCTTTATTTCATCACAAAAATAATAAATATTCCATATTATATATATATATATATATATATAATATGGAATATTTATTATTTTTGTGATGAAATAAAGGCAATTAATTGTTTCTTCAAGCCTTTGTTAAACATCGTTTCCTATGGTGTTCTTTCACTTCTACGATTAAATTTACATCTACATTTTGATTACGTACCTCTTTAAATTATGATAAATAACTGGATAAAATCGTTCCTGGAATTGTTTTTTACAAACAAACAAGCGTTCGTTTTAGGAAAAACTTCTATTTTTTCTGATTTAGTACTTTCAGATAATTGCATGTTTTTCACCTGAAATTGCCACGGAAGAATTCATCTGAATTAAATTCATCCGAATTTAAGATTTTACTGATTTAGAAGAGACGATTGAATAGATGAAGATGAAGGTACTTTCCAAAATTGGTTTTCATGAGCGTTTTGTTCAGTTATAAGAACGGTAGAACAAGAGCATGCATACAGAAAGATAAAACGTTGAACGAAAATAAAGTAAAAATACTTTCAATAAATCGTCATTGACCAATTTTGAAAAATTTCTGATATTACTAATTATTTCTATCTTTCTTATGATTTTTTTCGATTCATCTGAAGTTTAAGATAAATTTAATACATTTTGACAAAAACATCATAAATAAAGACAAACATTTCATTTATACTGAAATGAATTCACATATTGTTTATTTGATTTTAAAAGAATGCTCTTTTTAAGAAAATGAATTTGTTTTATTTTTTTATGACAAGTTATTTGTGATTATAGTGATCAGTTATCTAATGAGTATAGACATTTCAAGGAAACCTGAAGCCTTGGGCCATTTAAAAAATTCTATCCATCGTGCTTTAATAACACTTATCTAATCTACGCAAATTACGTTTCATCCATTGAAAGAGGTATTAAACGTAACCAAATCCATTTAAAATCTCCAAAGTGTCAATTGAAGGGGGAAACGCAATAAATCTCTTTTTATACAGTTTTGGGTCATTTTGATTGTAACTGTGTCTTGATGACACTTTGCAGTCACAAAAACTCATTTGCCTTCAAAATCTGTCTTAACCAATATAATTGGGGAACTCATATTATATATCAATTTTCCCATGTTATAAATTGTAACGTCCAAAAAATACTCACGTACATAAATGATATCTTAGGAAAATAATAAAAAAGCATTGGAGGGATATTAGTGACATAGTATAGCATACTTGTACATGGGGAAAAAATGTTGATAGACAGATATTCGGACCAATGGACTGGAAATAAGAGTAATTCTTAACTGCTTGGAACATCTGTTCGATCTTTGAAGTCAGAATTCAACGCTTGAAAGAAATGATATACTTACTTATAAGAAACTGATATATATATATATATATATATATATATATATATATGTATATATAGTTAAATTTGTTTACAGTTCCCTTAATAATACGTGAAAAAAATGTTACATTTGCAGTTTTTTTTTACGTTTGGAAAAGAGTTTACTTCAATACATTGAAGGTTTTTTTCATCCCAATTAGAGGCTCATATAAATAAAATAAATATTTCCTAGGTTTGAATTAAGTATTCGTCAGTATTTAAACTTTATTCATAAAATTGTAGATTTAAAATTTCATTTCAAAAAATTATTTTGTATAATGTCAATTAAAAAAATTTACTTTATAAAATATGATAACAAGTAATATTAACTTTCTAAATTTCTCGCAGTGTTTTCTCGAACGGGGTTATTCATTTAACATTCAAATAAACATAAATTAAATGCCGTTTCATCTGAAGAAACTTTTTTTTATTCTTTTAGACAATTTCTTTTCCTTAAAACCCATATTTAAAAACGTTTTGCAATAGAAATTCAATACATTTAAAAAAAAATATCCTTCTCCCTAAGGAAACCAGAATGCTTCTGTGTTTTCTGATATTCGGAGCATATTTTGATTATTTAACACTCTTCCAATCCATTAGATCAAACCCCGCTGGATATCCTAGTTTTAAAAATATCTTATAATATTACGAAATTACAAAACAAAATGTTCCTCTTATGATAGCTCTATTCTCAGTCAAAGAGCCTTTCTGAATTAACAAACAGGTGAAAATATTCAACCTACAAAATCTAATGAAAAAAAGGAAACAACACTTTTAGCAAGATTTTCCCTGGATTTATGTTTCAACTACATTATTCAACAAGATTATGCTGTGGAACCTTTTTACTGGCTTTTGTGATGTACCAACCTATAATTAAATAAGAAAAAAATTTAAAAAATAAGTAAAATCTGCTGACAATAATGCAAGTTAGAATAAATGATTTTAGTAGAAAAAAACTTAACAGGCCTTTTCTAAAAATGTAAAGGATAGGAAAATTATTTTACTATCAAGTGGATAAACTTTTGATAATTTTGCCGCAAATCTCAGTGACATTTCTAAAAATAATATTGCAAATTTAAATTTCAATGTAATGCATAAGAAGAGGGACCGGTGTTTTCTCGTTCAATATTTTTGGGGAAAAAACTAAAATTATTTGTTAAAAAAAATACATTTCTTTTCACTTTACGTCAATTTTGACTTTTTGTTTTGTTTTGTTTGATCATTGTTGCAACACTATTCTGAATTATAAAGTGAAACTTCTAAATAGACATGTATCGTCTGATATGAAATTTTGTCCAGTAATCAATCACTTCGTATTTTTATTTTTAAGTTATATCATTATTACAAAGTATTAACACAATATTTTTTATTAATAAAACATTTTGCATCGTCGAAATAATGTTCTCTGAAAATATTATTAAATTCCCCAAAATAATTTTGTTGGAAAATTTTACTAAATAATTACTTATCCTTTGAAAACTATTAACAATATATAGTAGTAGAATATTATATATAATCGAGGATTTTAAGGGGGGGGGAATTGTAAAACTTGTTTATCCCGAGATAATTCTTTATGAAAATGAACACTTTATACTTGCTACTTAAAAGAGTAATATATCTTTGGATATTTTTCAACTTTTTCGTTTATTTTCCATTCCCAGACGTTCATTTTTAAAGTGTTATAGAAAATATTCTTCTTTTCATTTCTTTCGTTGCTTTTTATTTCTTTTCAAACATTTTACTTTTTCACAAATTGCATAATCTTAAATCTTGCATTATTAAATGTTGAAATCTTCTTATAGTAATGATGAGATCGATACGTATCCGTAAAACGCTATCGTAAGAATAAAAAAAAAAATTGAAATATGTCAGCAAATTCAGTTTTAATATTCTACCACGAAGGATTTTCTTCTTTTCATTTCTGTCTTTCTGTTATTCCATTCCGTTCAAAAACCTGAAACTCTTAACATATTTTAATGTTTTTCACAAACTCATCCACTTGAGTAGTTTCGTTTTTATCTCAACGCACAAAAATATCGCATATCCTTTTTCAAATCGATACAAGAGCAGGTAGAAAGATTCAATTGGAAAAGGAAGCTTAAAAAAGTACTTTTTTCTTAGAAGAGGAGTATTTCTGCGATACTTTTCATGCGTGAATCTGTCCATGCAAAGGAGCTGCTTATAGAAGCGTTTTTTTTTTTTTTTTTTCTTTTTCTTTCTTTTCCAAACTATAGTTTACTATGAATGTAAACGAGATATCCTTTCCGTGTGCTTCACTAATAAAATATTATATTATACTATTGCGTTCTAAAAGTATTAGACTTATAAGAATTGATACGGAATAAAATAAAAATTTACGTTGGAGTAATCGGATGAACTTCATACCATGCAAAGAAATTTTAGAATTTTGAAAAGACATTTTTCTGAAACTTTAGTCCTAAGACATATGGGAAAAATAGTTGTACTATGTTATTTCCTTCCCTTTGTTATAACGTCAAAGAAATGGTTTCCTTAAAAAGAAATGAAATTCGTTTTTTTATACATTTTCCGAATTATATCAAAGCATAGTTCTTGGCTTATTTTAAAATAAGAATAGTGTTGTACTGCGCTTATAAGTTTCATATTTTAAATCTTGGTATATTTTGTAAATTTCAGTTTAAAAAAGAAATCAAATAATATTCAGGTTTGTATAATTACATTTAAACCTGCATGACAAGTCAAATATATTCAACAAAAACATTCAAATAAACAAAATTTTTATTTTAAACGCTTATTCATCTACTCTTGAAGGTGAAATATTTTCAGTTGTCACTTTTTTTAACTCTTTTATCTATGTCAAAACTCTATTTTCTCTATGTCACTAAATTGAAATACTGAGTTCTTATGGTACAGAAATATTCTTGTAAAGCTAATTTAACAGTGTTTTGTTCAAGTGTACAGATTATGACTGAACGCTTTTGCAAATTAATTTTTAAACATAAAAAAAATCATGATTAGTTTGAGGTAAATAAAAGCGAGGGAAAAACAACCGTAGAACAAAATTTGATAAATATTTCTAGACAATTCAAAGCCCGATGGATGTTTTCTTTGTCTATTCCTTGGTGGGTCTAACATCACGTAAAAGATATCTTAAATGTTTAAAAATTAACATATGACTCATAATTTTGCATAGAATATAGTATATTAATAAATTAACTTTCCTTTTTATATTAACATTCTTTTTTATAAATGTTCATTGGATTTCACATATTTGTGTTAATATTTTTATGGAAAACATTTCTCTAGTAAAGAAAAAAATTAAAAAACGTTATTTCGTGAAACAATTACTAATGGGAAATTAAAATAAAGTTACGCAAAAATGGGACATGGAATTAAAATACTTCTCACATTGATAAATTAAATTTTCTTGTCAAAGAAAAATATTTATGTTTGAAGCATACCTTATGAATTATTTCTAACTCACTACACGATGTACTAAATCAGATCAGCAAACACATAGCTTCCTTTCGATTTCCATGGAAAATATTTTCTGTATATTTATAAGACTTAATTCAGGGCTTTGAATTGAATAATGAAAGTTTTCGCTGATTTCACCAAAGGAAATTTTAATGAACATTTGTACATGAAAAATGATCATTGATAAAGTAGTTTTCAGCCAACATCCGAAATAAGATATTTTTATTAATTTATCAAAACTGACTCATTCACTAATTTCTTCAACCGATTTTGAGAAAACATTACACCTCCAACATTCCATTATGTTTATTATATCTGTACATGGGGTGCAAAATAGATCTACCTCCACGTGGGGCACCCTGGGAAACATTCATACGGCAAAATTGGTTTACAACTTGGCAGGTTCTCAGGAATTTTTGATGCAGACTGCCGCTCGGTTAGTCTGAGTGTATTACAGTAGAATACTGGTGGCTTGTCCCAATCAAAGAGAATGAATGTAATTAATACACTCTAGGAGAACAATACATAAATCTTTGCTCTTATGGAGGCAAACCTTACAAATATGAATCTCAAACATTTTTCCTTCGCAGTTTATTCTCTCTACCTTCTTCCCAAATTTCGGAAAGTTGGAAGTGGCTTAATGGTAAGTTTTAAGAACAGTCTAATAACAAATTTTAAGATATATAAAGAAATGGGATAGTCTGAAAACAAAAGTGAAATCGTTAAAAAACATTTGTGGAAAGAGCATCACCATTTTAAAATCATTATGTCCCTTATATTCCTCCTGCAAGTAAGGCTTACCTCTCTGTGCTATCGTAGCTAAGCGTCAAGCTTTTTCTCGTTTTATATCTAGTATCATATATAAGTGTGATAGTTTAGAACGTATAAATGTTTGTCAACTCTGCAAAATAAAAGGTCCATCCCTACAAAAAGAAACTATCTCATTTAATGGAAGGTGCCTAACCTCAGGCGAAGCTGTAGTAAAGGCTTTTGGTCAAACCTACTCAAAAACTCAAAGAAATGGACCCTTTGCACGAAAGATGTGAAGACTAATTAAAAAAGAATTTAAAGATACTGAGTCTAAATTAAACTATTCGGAAGGTGTTCCTGCTGTTTTTACTACACATTTTTCAATGGAAGAATTAAAATTAGCTTTTGAATGTCTGAACGTAAAGAAGTCTCCAAGAGATGATAAAATACATGGGGAATTTTTAAAGCATACAAGTGAAACATCTATGAAAACCATTTTGTGTGAATACATTAGGATTTGGGAGACAGGTCTTACGATTGTGCAGTGGAAGAGAGGTGTGATCATCCCTGTCCTGAAAAAAGATACCGACCAAAAAAAAAAAAAAAAAAAAAAAAACAGTTACCGCCCAATATCCTTAATTTGTATACTATGAAAGACTATGGGAATATTAAGTATTAATATATTGAACTGGTATTTATGAGACAAAAATTTAAAAGTTAGAGAACAGACTGGTTTTCGTAGTAGTCTATCAACTGCGGATCAAGTTACTTTCTTCAGGTAAATAGTTAAAGATGCATTAAACCAGCGTAACATCCTACCTGAAGTTTACATTGATTTTAAAGGTGCATATGATTTGGTATGGAAAGAGAATTTGTATCAAAAACTTCATGGATTCGGAATTTGTGATAACGTACTTCAGTGGATAAGGTCATTTACTGGCCAATGCATTTGCAAGGTCAAACATGGAAATGACTACTCTAGACTCTTAAATCTGCACACTGGTTTACTACAGTGGGCATTCAGTAGTAGCGCATTATTTAATGTGCATATTAATGATCTAATCCCTGCCCTAAAGACTATTGATTAAGTTCATTGTCCGTTACTTGCCGATGATATTTTCATTTGGACTCTGGTCCCCAAAGAAAAATGCTGAATCTATTATTAAACGTAGACTAAATAGTGCACTTGATATACTTTCAAATTGTTGTACTGAAAATGGTATGATTGTAAATTTAGAAAAGACTGCTCTCCAATCCTTTTCAATCACTCTTTTTCCTGTTCTATTTACCGAACAGGATAGCATTATTTTGGGGATCCCCATTAAAGTAAATGAAATTAATTTGCCATAATTTTTGAGCTAAATATTACTAGTACAAGTTTTTTTTTCCTTTTATTTTTCAGAACATTATGGGTAATTCAAAGAGGAATAAAAATGTTTCAGTGAATATTTAAAAATGAGTTTCCACTTATTAAGACAACAATTAAAATGACATTTCTTTGGTTAAATGCATGCAGCCTCAAAAATGTTAATGAACAAAACATTCGAAGAGAAACAAGGTTTGAATGCAAAAACAGCAATGTTGAACTCTGTGCAGCCACGTGTTTCGAACAATATGATACTGTGACAATTTTATAAACGGTATATGGGCACATGAATGTATAGAAATATTTTTCTTTCTAAAATTAGTGGATTTAAAATGTGTTTGAGCGAATAAATTTGTTTATCTTTTTGCTACATATATCCATTTGTTCACTTCCAGCTTTAGGAATGTATTTTAGCTTGATATACTTAGATCATCTTTTGACTTTGTTAAGGTATGTGCCTACCCAAAAATCACAGTTTTCGTGAAAATGTTCGAAAGTTCCTTTATTACTTTTTTAAAGCCTACGTATTTACGATTTCAAAAATGTCTTGCGATTGCTTCTAAGGTAGTTTGTTAACGCATTATTTTAAGTTCATATTTTTTTAAAGAAACATTAAAACCCTTATTTGCATATTCGGAAAAATTGCGATTTTAATTTTTTTTATTACGAAAATCTCATTTCTTAAAAAGTACTCCATATACTGAAATGAAATTCTACCACGATGTTCAGTACGACTTTAGATATGTTTTATTTACCTCAAACATAGCTCTCAAGTATGTAACTAAATTTTGGAGCTATTTTTTGTTTAAAAAAATTATATTTTTTTGTAAAATCATGTTGTTTTCATACACTTTGATAATGCAGTAAGTTTAAGAAGTAACTACATTTCTCCTGCTTCACGACACAGATTATATGTCCAAAAGTTGGTATAAATTTACCTTAAAACGTTTTTCATTGTTTAAGCATTTTATACAAAATTTTAATAATTTTTTTTCTTATGTGTCTTTGATATTTATAGTTATTATTTGTAAGTGTTCATTTTAGTATTGTACGTTCTTGTACATTTTAAATATTTTATAAGGAAAAAGACATTTACATATTTGGATTTGGGTCTAATAAACACATTTATTTTTTAGTTACAATTTATAGAATAGACTGAGATTAGTCGAAGAATATGATTTTTACATATTGTGAATAGTTTGGACTGAACTAAGTCTTATATTTCAATCCGTTCAGGTTTGAGGAGCAAATCATAAGCAATTTTTAGTTGAAGAGTTTATATTAAATATAAAAAAGTATCTCGGCTATTTAAAAGTCAGGTGGTTTACTTTGAAACCAGCTCACACGCACAGAGTGAATTTTGAAATGATATGATCTCTTTTCGGTCATGTTATAAATCTGGAAAAATACTTTACGCTTGGGAAAAAAACATCACCCTATACATAAATCAATATTTGCAATTTCCTTTCTCCTCAGACAGGGAACATTTTTCGTACAAAGCTACCCAAAAAATTAAATATGATAACATTTCAACTGCAGTTTTTTTTATTACAATATAGAATGAGATATCATGTTTAATTCATACCGTTAATACTAAATGATAAACTAAAAATTTTGTAGGTTTTTAATCCTGGGATTAAGAATACCTTTCTAAAATTCAAAATTGTTGACAAAATTTGTTGTGAATACGTTGAAGAAAATTCAGTCAATTTCACTGAACTAAAGTGTTTTCAGTGCACTGTTTTAAAAGACAAAATTGAATGGGAAGAAGTTTCTCCTCCAGTCGAATTTGTAGTAACTGATATGAAAGATGTAATTATCGATAAAAAAAATTTCCATTAAAAGATATAAGGGAATAGTCTCTAAAGAAATGGAAAGGTAAAAATTTAAACATGCATTGAAAATATTTAGAAATATTTTCACATTTTCAAGAATATATACCTCATAAGAATTTTAAATTATTGAATGAATGTGTACTAAGTTGCACTGGCACAAATGTGGATGTAGAGAGGGTATTTTCGCAGAGAACAAGTTCTTCTCAGTGAGTGTGCTGTGGAAGAAAATTTAGATTCATACCAAAAAAATTCATTCAACAGAAAAATATAATTTTAATGATCAAAATGTATTTAGATTTAAAATATTAAATATCGCACTAATTTAAATTTAAAATATAATTAAATAGAGAAATCTCAAACTTTATTTCAAAAATTTAATCATCCTGTATAATAATACCTCATTCCTACGCTTGTAAAAGAAAATTGGTCAGAAGTCGTTGGTCACAGGTCGTGGGTAAACGCTAAGTATGACAATGACACAAGTAGCGACGCTACTTCTGAAAACGGACTGTATGAATTAGCCAAGCTGGTATTGTACTAATCATTACTTATTTTTCAAAACATGCAAACGATCTTGTGATTTCTTGGTCTCATATTCAACAATGGATATAGGATGGATTTTTCCGGTTAAAATCGTAATATTAAAATTAAAAAAAAAAAAAAAATTAAAAAAAAGTTTTCATAAATGTCAGAAAAAAGAATTTTTGCACTGTTTGAAGGAAACAAACAGTTTTGTACTCTTAACCCACCAATTTTACTCCACTTGACAGCCTGACATGCAAGATTCGCCCAAGGCAACGAAATCGCTTTCCGACCGGTCTGAGTAATAAAAATGTCCAACCCAAAGGGTTGGTGTCAACCCCCCGCGTCTTAAAAGGGGGAAGGAATACGAATCACTTGCTTTTCCGAAGATTTTATGACAGAAAAGTGAAATGTTTTCGCGACCGTTAGCAGTGCTTAAGTAGATCATTTTAGGAATAGCTTTACACAAAAATGCAAAACGTTTGGAGAGTTAAATACGAGAATAAGAATGAATGTAAACTGAAAAGCTGAGAATGAATATAAGGTGTTAAACCAAGAAGACTTTATCGTATTCTTTATTATTAACTTATAGATTTTTTTTTACATAATTTGGTTTTATTAACGTCAAAACAGAACCAACATGAAGGCTATTGGCGATGGACCTCGGAACTTTTGATCCTTGGCCAAGTGACGAAGAAGTCACCTGATCTGGCACCTCCCTCTCGTAACTTTCACATAATTTTAGAGGGATGATATTGTGTGTCGAAAATTAACATGCATCAGTCCCGGCTGTCGGCGGGTCTTTCGTGGCATCAAGGCTTGAAACTACCACTCGACGAAAACCACTGGGCGTGAGTCTTATTAAATGAGCGGGGCCACCAGATTTTCTTTGAATAAACTATTTTTATGCAAACACTTTCCTTTATTTCCCACATGAATTCGAGATTAAATAAATAATGCTTCGCTGAGAAGATAAGATGACATCCAAAAGGATGGGACAAAGAAGTTGACGAAAATTATATATTCTATTCATATTTCGAAAATTATATTCATATATATATAATTAGCTGTACAAAATAAAATTTGGAACATGAACAATTATGCTTTCATAAGATAAGTTATCCTCTAAATGAAACCGCACTATTAAGGAAATTTTAATTTTAAATGGAATTTATTGTTATATTCCGAGTTTGTAAATTATTTTTCTTTAACCATTTATTATATTTTAGAAATTTATTTCAATGATAACAAAATTGAATTTTTCGAAACTTAAGTTAGCATTTAAGTAGAAATAATGGACAAATGAAGTATAAATCAGAAAACAATACTTTTGTTTCCCATCACAGCTTAAGGTGTGTACCATAATATCCCCATCTAAACGCATGATTTATGTTCCAACTGCACGCAACTAAGAGAGAGTTTTATCTGTTATGGGAAATAGCGTATAATATTTTCATACCTACATGACAGTGCAACATTGATTGATGAACTCATAAATTACACAGCTATTGAGTTTTGCATTTTAAAAATATTAGGTTTATTTAGAGTAATCTCAACTAATTTTAGGGACTCCTTAAAATACTTTTGGATGTATTCTGAAGGACAACTCAAAAATATTCGCTGTGCTGCTTATTGGTGTTTCATTTCAGTTGCATAAATCAATATATCGAATCTGTTAAAACATGCAAGTTGTAATTAATTAGTTTCTGTAACTTTATTCGTTAGCATAAATTCGTTAGGTACTAAAGATGAGACAGAGAAGGAATAAAAAAATTCTTTTCTAGTCAATTTGTAATTATAATAAATATTATTAATTTACCACGATATTTCAGTGCTCATGTTTTTGTATCTATATATTCGGTACTCTACTTTTGATTTTATTAATTTTTGCAAATGTTATAAATTTGCGTTATATTCTCCCAAAGACATATTTTAAACATCTATAATTTTAATAACTTTTTTCTTCGATACTTTACATCCACCAAAATTTATATGTTATTTAACTTCGATCATTCATATTGTCTTCTATTAGGCTGATTCAAATGTTTTATCAGGTCGTAAAGTGAAAAAAAAATGACAAAACTTTTCATGCATTGATTATAATTTCCGTTTTTGCAAGGATTGATCTATAAATATTCCATATAGGTTGTCGGCTTGGGACGTTTTCTCTGAAACATCGGGGGGGGGATGTTTTTCTACCCCGTGGAGAGAGAGAATTGTTGTGACCTTGGGAGCGGCGGCTATTTTGAAAACTGGTCCTTTGGGTCCGAAGGAAGAAGTTGACCAATTTTTTTTTTGACTGTATCTTAGCCAACTAGGCTTAGGAAACATCTCTTTTTGCTAGTTAGTAAGACATTTTAATTTTTGGTGGGAATGTAGAGAAGAGTCGCTGCACTTCCCTTATAAGAATATATAAGAGAAATTTATGTAATCAAGTCGTCATATATTCATCAAGCTTGCCCTTAGTAAAAAATGAAACCTTTTTGAACCAGATGGCAAATGTTGATGAAAAATAGAATACCAACTAAAACATAAAATAAAATGAAAACAGCATAATTTGAGCCTGAACAGCCTTTACCTCTAATTTAACCACGAGTCTGAATAAAATGAACCTGTTTATAGGGTAGGAAGAACAAGGACTAATGAATTACTCAAATAAAGTAAAGTTTAATTCAGAAAGATACATCCAGCAAATTGAATTTAACAATGCGCTTATAGTAAAGAGGTCAGAGATATTCAATAGAGCACACATCATGATAACGCTACGCCACAAGCTGCTTTAACCACTCTGCAAAATATATGAAGGAAGAAAAGTAAAAAATGAGATAGTTGTTAACTTGCACTTACCGAGTTCATTGTCTTTGAAGACAAGGAATTTTCCAAAAAAGGTATGTGCAAATTATTATCACGGGGGCAAGAGGTCAAAAGTAACGACGGACATAACATCATACAGTAAATACACTACTGACCATTAAAATTATAATCCCAGGATGAAATGATCTGACGAACGTCAAAATCACATGAAATGAAGAAGAGGTTTTTATATACAAGTAATTAGTATTTCAGTGCATTTAGATGACGCAGTAGGAAAAAACGACATCTGAAGCACTACATGAAAGAAAAGTTGTGTTATAGATTTATCATTCGGAAGGCGCTTTGTAAGGTTGGAGTTTGCTCAGAAAATCATGTTATGCCTCGAATAAGAAGAAGAAATGTTTACCAGCAGCTGTCGAAATATGATAGAGGCAGGATCGTTGCCTATCGAGAGAGGATTATCGTTCCGTGATTTTGCCCGTAGCACTGGACAAGATCTAACCATTGTCATACGAATATGGAATCAACGGGTTGCTGAGGGTTATATTGAACGTCATGAACAATCTCCACGCCCTCCCATTACTAACGCGCGAGAGGACAGACATACTGTGAGGTTGGCTCTGCTAACCCGTACAACCACATCATGGACTATTAGTCAAGAAATAGGCTTGTTTACAGCACACTCAGTATCCGCTCGTACAATGCGACGACGTTTGCTGCAGCATGGACGGTCAGTATATTGACTATTACTTCTGCTTCCCTTGACAATGCAGCATAGAGGCTCCGAGGAGACCGCCTGCTTACATTCGATATCGGCATCAGGGGCCTGTACCTGGTGTAATGATTTGGGTAGCCATTGGGTACACGACACACGCATCTTTAGTTGGGATCGATGATAATTTGAACGCAGATCGGTATATTTCTGACATTTTACATCCAGTGATTGCGCCCTATCTTCGAGTCCTGCCAGACCTCATATTCCATCAAGATAATGCAAGATCACATTTTGCACGACGTGATCTGACCTTCCTTAATACATACAGTATTCGATTGTTGCCCTGAACTGCACGGTGTCCAGATCAGTCACTTATTGAAAACATCTGGTCATGCTTTGCTGCGAGTCTTGCCCGTCTCCAGCTAATACGGTTGATGAAGTGTGACATATAATTGAAGTAGCATGGAATGAATTGCCCGTTTCTGTCATTTAAGCCCAGTTCGATTCCATGCCTAACCATGTAAGAGCCGCTTTAACTGTCGGGGGTGGCAGCTGTTTCTATTAATTTCGCACTTTAATATTGTAATATATTTTTTACATCCCTTTATAATAGTTTAGTTTGAATTTTTCTCTCAAATAATACACTACCACTATCAAATTAGATGATGTTGGTTAATCTTGTAAATTTAATCTCAGCTAAATAACGAAGTTCATATTTGAGTACAGATAGCCCTTTCAGTTTTGACGTAAGTATGTCTATGCTACTCCAGGCGAATGTTCTTCATCGCGTGGCGGGAGGCGTTAACTTCATTGAAGGGAATCGGTACACCTAGATAAATGAAGCAGGTTCTAACTAGGGACTGATTTCCGTATCGAATATGTCTTCTCTAGTGAATATTTTGCCGTGCCTTAGACAACCGAACCAGAAAGAGATTTCCTTCCAAGCATGTTATTAGGTGTTTTTAACTCGTATTGTTATTAGGTTGCGATTCGCAGAAGAGAGACGCTGCATATCCCTTCTGATGGAAGAAAGCTTTTTAACTGTTTAAGGCCCGTTCTGAACGATATTTGGGGAAAGTTGCTTCTATGCAACAATCATTGTAATTAATATACATCACCTGTTGTATTGAATGTTATGTGGAACATTCCCATTAACATTGTTGGTAGTAGTTATGTTCTTGGCCTTTATCGCGAAAACAAATGTGACGTACATGTAGAAAGATGAAGGATGTGAAATTTCAGGAACTATGTTACGTGAGAATAAATTGAATGACAACAAAAAAGTTCCGTACACTATGATGTGTGCGCTTGGATTGTTAAAATAGAATATTTATAATTATTCATTTTAATGTTTTTATTAGCAAATGAATTTTTACACTATTTTAAAACGTTGTTCTAGTTGTGATGATCATACAAATTTGGAATAATCGGAATAACTGCATTAAAAATAAATTTAATGCATCACAAATGTAACTAATTTTATTATTTGAAATATTTAAGGAGAATAATGATTGAAAACATTCTTCCCGAATGGCTTAAAAAGATTTTAAAAATATTCATTTCAATACTTAAAAAAAAATTGAACACAGAAATTATGGTTTCTCTATAGTGAGGTTATAAGAAATTAATTATTTTCTTTTCCTATGGTAAATCACTTTTTTCTTTAGTGCGTACATTTTTTAATAATATTTTTATTGATTTTTGAAATAAAGAAATGAATCTAAGCCAATAGTGGCGAATTTGTGACCCACGGATAAAGTATTGACACTCGGAAACTTTTTAAGTGACCAACGCTTTCATTTCCAAAATATTTTTATACAATAAAATAGAAACAGACAACGGAAAATATCTTAAAAATTATTGTATAAATATCTAATATCGAATTTATACAAAAAAAACAAAACAAAAAAACCCCCCTCCTAACGGATGTTGTCTATTTTTCAATCGTATCATTGCACCTGTGTATGAATTGTGATGTAATAACGTTCATTTAACGAGGTTGAATCTTACGTATTCTCAAGAAAAATTATTTTCCTGAATGAATTTTGTAAAATCTATTCATAATATATAAACTTGGAAGGGATTTGATTGCAAAATTCGTTACGTGGTCGCGTTAGCCTATTGGCTCAAAATTTGTAATGCATTTAGTGTAATTGCCAGACGCATAAAGGAAATATTTTACAAAAAAATGCTATAAAAATGACCATATGCATTAGAATTTGTAGGAAAATATCGTTCTTAGAACTTCAGAATAATATATATATTTAATCCAAAGGACTATAAGTTTAAAGAAAAATTACTTTTCTTGGACCATATCTTCCCTTAGTTTAACTATCATATTTTATTGTTCTAAATACGAAGGTGGCTCAAAAAGTACTTGTAAGTGACAAATGACGTAACATATGGCATAATAGAGCATTACCATTGGGTGTTGAGATTTTGTAAACAGAGTCGAAGTAAATTTGACATTGATTCATAAGTTAGTTTGGATATGGTAATTATTTGTTGCCAGATGAAAATTTGATTGCCTCGTCGAGTTGTCTTGGTTGGTGGGACCGAGATTCCTCATTATGCATCGAAAATTAAGAAAAAATCAAAAGGTTAGGTTTCTTCCGAAGAATATTTTTGAGAAAATACAAAGATGGTTTCATCGGCCTGAAAGGTTATTACGTAGAATTTTTGTGGAGTGAAAGATATCATGATCAGGAATATGAGTAACTGAAAATTAGACTGCTATACAGTGAGTCATAATGCTTTCTAAAACTATATCTTTGAATTTCTAAGGATATATTGAACAAACCTCGTAGTTAATGGATGTGATACCATTGAATATAAGGGCTTACTAAAGCCATCCACTGAGATAACATATTATGCCAACCTTAATGTTCTGTTCACTTATGAAGTGAAAGAAAATAAGCAGTTTTTTTACATTACATTATATTTTTTAAACAATACAGTTAAGTCGATTCTAGGATTGGTCTGTAAATATCCTAGATGGGTGCTGGACAAGTTAAAAGTTCTTAAGATCCTTAACCCTCAAAAATTCCTATCTTTTAAAAAATATATAAATGGTAAAACATCATTTTTCCTGATTATTTTGATGACAAAAGTTTAACGGAACTACTAAGACTTCCACATTTATCTAGTAAAAAGACTTAAACTTGTTTAACTAGTGAATTTGTTATTTTTCAACTTAAACCTCATTTTTCTCAAAAAAAAAAAAAAAAAAGAATAATAAAAATAAATATCTTGCATCTAGGATTTCTTATCAATTATCGATCATATTAATTTGAAATTTCATACACTTATTCGAAAGACCAATACATTATGAAGTTTAGAAACCTAACAAAATTTTCAATTCCGAGAAATAGTTTCATGAAATGGATGATTTAAACAAAATACTAAAACAAGTGGGCTCATGTTAGCCTAGTAGTAATAGTCACAGACTAGCGGCTGATGTTGAAATCGTCGAGCCGTGCGTTAGAGCCCTGATGCCACTAGAGACTCGCCCAGTAGCGGAGCTGATGCACTTCTTATCTGGTCAAAGTACCAAGCAATCCTGTTGGTGTAGCGTGAAAGTTTGATGAGAAAGGTACTTGCTCAAGTGTCGTTCTCGTTCACTTTTGACCAAAGTTCAGTCTCCCGAAGTGCTTCAAACTAATAATTATAGAATGTGAACCTAATATTAAGAAAGTGTTTGAAATTAAGAAATAACAGATTTCACATTAAATATACATTTTTATAACTTTTTTATACATACTCATATCTGTAACTACATTTACTGACAAATTATTTGTCATCATATATATGTACTTTTGTTATTCCTTATTTATTAAGATACTTATTGCAGATACGTCATTGCTTTTTCTCATGCAAAAGTAAAAGTTGTAATACTAAAATGAAAAATATTGAAAAAAGAATGCAAAAAATTTATCAAATGCCATGTTTTCTGTTCAAAACATTTCGGTGTTACCAAATTATGGGCAACGCCTTTTCTATTCCCTCTATTTTTATGTGATGCCAGATGTAATAAACCACGTTCAATGAAATAATAAAAGAGTTTAACCCATTTTTTTGAAAAGATTTGCCATCTCTGATTTACGATCTAGTTCTGCAGACACCTCACTGATGCGAGGGAGAAGGAGCAACGTGTATCAGCAGATCATACTTCTTGACATTTCTGAAGGCCCTTCTACTTTTCCCTGCTAAGACCATTAGGTATAATAGCCGAGTTACATTTCTGGCACTAGGTATTCCTTTCTTTTAGATCTGAAAACCTGTTCATCCGGTTCTGATCCAGACAAATTTAAGAGAGACTTCCCATTGAATATTTGGCGGAAGACAGTATATGAATCACCATGGCAAAAACTCCTTTTATTCTTCTGACGTGTTCTTCTAATAGCTACATTAGTATAACTACCAACATTATAGGAGTGCACACAGAACACTAGAAATTTTCATATCTGTACATGTTGAAATTAGTGTTTGAATATACTGCCTCATGGCATAGTGAGAATGTTTTAAGTGATTAAAGGAGGGACGCCTCAACACTTTGGAACTGAGTCATTTCCAACTTGCACATAGTGTTTCATGTATCAAGGCTCTTTTAATCATTTATTCGATTGTTGGGGAATTTCCAAACAAAGTGTTCTATCCAATTGATTAATAGTTTTCAATTCTCTATGAGGAAACATCATAATGAACTTAGTATAGAACAATTCATCTTAGCAAGAACAGCAATATATTTCGTTGCAAGATATATTTTAAAGAGCAAATTTAAGTTTCTCACACTCCTAGATAAATTTAAAGCAAAATTTCTTTAAAAATAGGAAGTTACACAATTCATAGCAAAAACATTTTGCCAACTTTTGTTTGTTCTGTTACAAATGTAAAACCGAAAATAAGAAAAAAGATAAAATGAAATTAGTATCTAAGTTTAATACTAAAATTAGGACACACATAATTTAGTGTTACTTTTAATGAACACCAAAGTTTCATAAAACATTATAAATTTATTTAGGAAGAGGAGAATGATTAATTAATTAATAAATTAAAATTGATATTGATGGTGAATAGTTATACTAAGTCGAAATTAACCCAAACAGCAAGAAGTCGGTTATGAAATAAAAACAGTTAAATGTATTTGATGCACTTTCTCGTTTGTACATATATGTTTCTTTAATAAACATACTAACAGTTTTGCGAGTGATAATATGTGTGCGATAATATAAATGCGAAGTTTAACCCATATCCTACTTTATCTGCATCTTTTTGTAAATTATTCTTTAAGACTACTAGAGATGTACCTTTCTATCTATGGCATCAATACAAGTTCTCTTATTCCTCCTTCTGCCATACAGCCCCAACAAGGACGAATAAACATCCATACTTAATCGTCTCTTTACGGTGTTCCTAAGCAGATTCTAGTCTTCCAACTTCCGTTCACGCGTTCTATCGTCCGTCGCTACCGTACAGATTGAATTTGCTCTCATTGGAGAACAGAACAATGTTCTAGAATTATTCCGATTTTAAGAAAGGATTTCTTACTAAAAAAAAAAAAAAGGATTTCTTCCTATTGAAGCAGCTATTGAGTGGGTTTCGAAGTGGAGTACTGTTAGGAAATCCTATGCTATGAAGAACATGTCTAATAGTTTTAGCTGAAACGCTTCTTCCAATTTGTGGACATCGATAATGAAAGCTTTAGACCACTAACTTCGGATTTTTCTATACTGAACGTATAATCTTCCTCTTTTCAGTTGTGCTTTCGATTTCTTTACTCCTTCTTCCTGGAACAATTGACACAGATCCAGAATTTCAATACTTTTGAATTATTTTTTAAACACAACGAATGCTTCTCCCAATTAACGTAGCAGTTTCTCGAAAAGGTTTCCCATCTTTTGACAATTTGATGAATAAATAATATTTACTTTCAGAAATTTCCAGCCTGAGCTAATTTCGAAATTCTAAGATTGGACAAAATTAATTATATATTATACTATATTAATGGAAAAGCTATTACTACGTTTGTATTCTTCTACGATTATCTGTTGTAATACTTTAATGAACTTATTATTATTACTTTTTAAAAGGTGGTAATAAATTGATAAATCCATTAAATGTATACTCAATTTTGTGATATTGGTTTTCAACACAGTTTATATCCATTTTGTTTAAAAAAATAAATAAAAACTATTTAATTGCACATTTCGGGAGAGACAAGGCAAGAGTTACGACTCTGGGAAAGTCGATTATTTCAAAGTAACATTTAGCTTGATATTCATAAAATATTTCAAACTTTCGAAATGTATATTCAATTTTACGGCTCACCGTGTGTATATGCTATTGAGGAAAAAAAGTTGCATATATAAAAACAAAAATCGTAAACAGGAATAAGAAAAAAAATGTAGTAGTAATTGACCTTCTAACTGATCTCTCGCTTAAAAATATTGCAATAATATAATATCTTTATTATTATTGGTTTTTTTCAATAAAATAATTCATAAATAAATTTAGTGCTTTTCTAATCCTTCATTCTTGACTAAAATATTGAAAATGTAAAAGAAAATTATGACCCATTTTTGGTTATTAATTATAAAAGATTTCCATAATAGAAAATTAAGTTTTGCGATGACAGATGTAATAAAATTACACAAGCATTGTCACTGGATAAAACAATTCTCTCCATGGCTAAGATAAATCACGAATCTGCAAGAAAATGTCATAAAAAAGCACATAGTGTCAGTGGCTGTTTATCTTTCTTTCGCATTTTTACAAGCTATATTATATATGTATTATATTATCATTTTATAATGAAAAGATAATAATTTTTTTCTGAGGTTCAGTTAACGTCAGTAAATTAAGTATTTAAATTATTAATTACGAGCAGCTGTATTTATTCAACTTTATTCATTGTTTATCTATATTGCTAATTTTTTTCAAAAAATATATATAATGCAAACAGCCTTATTTGAAAAAATCTATGGCTGAAAGTTTACTTTGCAATTTATTCCTCATCGGTTTCTCATGTACAACTCGACAGGAAAGTAAATATTTATTTTCCATTTCATAAATTAAGCCGTCTTGGGCATCTGGAAAATAAATTTTTAATAAACTATAATGCGTAAACGATAAACATTGCCTCATGTGTTTTAAGTTGTGCATGTTTTTTTTTCATTATAATTCATTACGAGACACATTTAATAAACAAGCGAAACTCCTCTTTCTTCTTTCTCCTTTTTTTTTCTTGTTTCTGGATAAAATATTTAATTAAGTATGCTTTTTCATGCATTTTATTTCTGATTGCAAATTTAAAATTATTTATTAGAAAGAAAAAACTCAAAAATTTGATATTCTTAGTATTGAAGTCAGTTTTCATTCTGAAAAAAAATCTTATTTCCTATCAAAGGTAAATAAAATTGAGAGATTGCTATTAATTTTTAAAGAGTGGTAAACAGTTTAGTTACATATATATATATATATATATATATATATATATATACAATGAATATGTTGATCGGAAAAAATATTAGATTGCCAACGGCCATATATAGAATGTACTGAAGTCATGCGTTTTTAACAACATGTTTCATATGTATGTATATATATCTATATATATAAAAATAGATATACAAAGAGAGAGAGATTTATTTATTTCGCGATATATATAACATTAGGATTAGGGTAAAATAAAATAGTAATTAATAGAGAGACATTTATTTTAATTACCTTTATTTCATTAATGAAAGAGTGATATTTGTAATACCATTTTAAGAGTTACACATTTAAGAAATTTGAGTGAACTTTATCCAAGTTAAAGGAAATTTATTTAGCTATTCTGATTAATTTTGGGAATAATTTTTGACTATAAAAATAGATTACTTAATTATATTTTTGACTAATCAATTTTTAACTATAATCAAAACCAAATAATTTAAAATTTTATTTATTAGTTTGTTAATAAGGATTTTTCTTAAATTCTTACTTTGTTTGTCATATCGAAAGTTCATTCTTTAACTAGAAAGTATAATTCAGCGAAATAAAATTATGAAGTTGCAATTTGGGGAAATGACTTACTTATAGAAATACATCACTAAAATCAAAATCATTAATATTTAAAAGGGTCAATACGATGCTCAAGCATACACCTCACTTGAGATGACTCATATCTGTAGGTACAAGCAATCCAGGGTCATTTAATATTTGAACAACATTTATTTATTACATTAAACTTGTATTACGTATAGGCAGGAAATCAACAATTGATCATAATTATCTAAGAAAATTATAAGAGATTATGTTTAAATACTTAAAATAAGAGATTATGTTTAAATACTTAAAAAATTAATAACTAAGTCATAACTGAAAGTTACCAAAAATAAGGTTCGAATCAGTAAGTTACCTCGTCAAATACGGAACTTGGTGATGAAGAACCACTCTGTTGAATCACCACATAGGCATCAGAATATGTGGGATTCGAGCAACCAGCAAATGATTACCAACAGGGCTGGTTGGCTGCGCTGCGAGAATGATAAATGATTAAGTTCGATATGATTTTGAAATAGATACGTTTGTAGTCTGCAGAATTTCTGCACAAATCTTGGCGTAAGTATTTGGCGATAACATTTCTTTCTTGGTAGCCAGCTATATAGTATTTATCATCACACAGCTGCAACCCTGTGTTTTGCTCCACTCCACACACACATCCTTTATATTTCCCCCTCAAAATCTGTTTAAAAATTCTAATAAATTAATTTATCATTGATATTATTTCCCTCACTTGGAAACACTAAGTAGATATTGCAGTTAGACGCAAATATAAATTACATTTGAGGTTCATTCAGTAAATTGTTCATCATTTTTCAAATAAATCAAACATTATTTTTCGAAAAAAAAATGAAACGAAAAAGACGGAACTCTTTATCACTCTTTTTAAATCTGGTACTTATACTTCATGAAAGGTACTCATAAAAATGTAAGTCTATTTAAACAAATTTATTTCCATGACAGTAGGGGCAAATATATTGTGTTGATTTTATCAATGTATATGATTTCTTTTGCAACACTTAAAAACAATTTATTTAAAATCAACATTTTTAAAAACGAAGACAGTACTTTTTTAAACTCTATGCATGTATTATGCATTTTTGAAATTGATGATTTCCTTCAGTTTTCAATGAGTTCGCCTTTTTGAAAAAATATGGTTCAGATACGAAGTTTCATTTTGGTGTTCATCTTTAAAAAATGGTATTCACGCTAATAGCGGTACAAACGGTACAAGTTACGCTAAAACCAAAGTTGCTTTGAAAATCCTTGAAAATTAGAGACAAAAAAAAAACGTGTTTTGAAATAATTACCATAATTGATAAGAGTAGTGCAATGGAGAAATATTATGAAGAAGCAGAAGAATAATAATCACCTCCTTCACATAATGAAACAGATGACAGTGAAATATTAAAAGAAGGACAAAAACGTGTTTTTGATTAGACACAGCAGAGCAAATTCTGAAAAAAAATTACTCTACCAGATTGTAAAATTCCTGGACGTCTGTCTTATAGTGACACTTGTAATATATATGAAACCTAATGGCGTGAGAAAACTGTGGCGACCTTTCCTCTTTATCTAGAAATATGTGCCATTGTAATAAAATCAGAGATAACATATACTCATGAATATGAAGAAATTGTCCTGAAAATTTGTACTTATTGAGTTTGAGAAAACTAGGGAGGAATTAGAAACACCAACATCCCACCTAGGTTGAAGATCTAAAGACGAGGATAATTTCCAGAATACATTTCTGCAACTCTGAAGAAAAACAGCATACTGATACGTGCCGTCTGTGCTACAAGAATTATATTAGATGTGAGAGTCCAAGGCAGTATGAACAATTTAGTATTTCTTTGTACCTACTGGAATGTTTTGAAACTTTTCACACGCTTTAAGAATTTTAAGTATATCTTATTTAAAATTCACTTTGAGTTTTAAAAAGTTCATGTTACTTATAATATTTCGTAAGGAATTATAAGTCTAATCAAATGAGTAATATAATTCTAATTTAATACTGCTTGCGAATTATACATGAAACACATTTTATTATGAATAAAAATTAAATGGTTATTTCATGCAAAAAAACTTCATTATTAAATCATACTGGGAAGGGCTAAAATAACTAAATTTGATAAGTAAATATACCGTGATAGAAAGTGTGTTTTTTTCGTATTCAAGAAACAAAATTTAGATATTTTCAACACAAACTTTTTAACACGTTTATAAAAAAAAAATAAGAAGTATATCGTCTGAATTATGAACTTAATGTATTTGCTGTAGCGTCTTGTATTTGTTAAAAAAGTCATATTCACTTTAGATATTGTATATTATGTGTAATGTGTTAATACTATTTCACATTCTCAAGTTATTTGCTTAATTATATCTATGAAACTACGGATCGCACTAAATAAGTATTTTTACCAAAATTTTAAATCAGTTTTTTTCCTGTATATTAATAAACATTTCTATATAAAGATGTTTATGACAAGGAAAATGTAAATGGTGAACAATTCTTTCGAAAGATACAAATACAAATATTAAGTCAGCTTACAGCTATCTATTTTAATGGAAATAAATATATTTTAACGTACATTAACATAGTTATTATACTTTGTACTTAAACAGTCCAAATATTTTTAAAGAATTTGAAAATAGCTAATAGCAGCTTATTTCAGTTTATTACTTAATATTATCGTTTGTTTTATGCTGCTTTTTTCTGTTTAATTATACTATACAATTTTATTCAGATTCTTCAGTTCAACTTTCAATATCGAATGTTTAAAAAATAAGCTCAGCTCATGGATTATACAGAAACCACAGTTTCATTTTTCGTTTGTAAAAATATCTCACTGTATTTGAATATGAAACTGCTAAGCATTTTCGAATATATCTAAGTTAAACTATTCTGATAATTTGTACGTTTTCCTTTCTAAATAATTGAGAAACCGATTGCTGAATTTTCTTTCGACTATAACTGCCCTTTGCAAAAGCTATGTGAAGCATATGTATACATTTTGAGCTTTGTTGCTGCACTTTATTACAAATTATATATAAATTTCTTCATGCTGTTAATGAATTCCTAAATTTAAAACTTTTAATTATTATTAAAGAAATATAACAGCTTTGTTTTAAGTAATGAATTGTATGAGATAACTTACTAATAATGTGAAAACACAAATAGTAAACTAATGATTCATTTACATGTCAAATACCATAAACTTGTTACAATTTTGAGAATATATAGCAATCCATGATCAGCTGTGGGGAAATAAACGAAAAATCATACTTTTAGTCCAATTTTTGCATAATTGTCTGAAACGTTTTCTTGTTTTCTGATTTGGGTTTTTAAGAAAAAATAAACAAAGTTGATGTATTATACTCATTCTTGAATTGAAATATAAATATCAGGGACACACAAATTCGAAATCTTAAGATTTCATATTTTATTTTCATTGAACAAAACGATTTAAATATTTCTTGTGTTATAGCTGATTTTATAAATGAAAATCAACTAATAATTGCTCATTTTTAGAAACACTACGGTTCACTAAAAATATTCAAAATTATTTTCATTTAGAATACGAAATTCCTCTCCAATAATTTTTTTTAAAGTATGTTTACTATTTAATAAGTATATTCTAACTTTTTGTAGTTTTTCGAAAATAATATCTACAAAAATACGGGTGCATAAATTAAGGGATGCATGGTGTTACGTTCAAAAGAGTGATATTGTAATGCATTATTTAAGTGACCAATCGTCCTCCTTTAGAGAGGACAGTCCTCTTTTTGTAGATTCTGTCCTTCCCTAAAAATTTTATTCGCCTTTCTGTGCTCTTTTTCGAAATCTTAAAAGTAAGCTATTAATCTCTGAATTCATAGATGCCACGCCCAACTGTTATGCAAGTGTTGAATGCAAAAAGCCTTTAGGATATGCACCTGTTATAGAGCGTATTTATGATTATTTGAGCCTCTCTGTTCCCTTTTTTTAAGTTTAGACAAATGTCCAAAAATTCTTGAATCTTTTTTTAGTTATGAATTATCGGAGATTATAATATATTTTGTACATAATCCAGCATCCATTTTTCACAAAATGGTTAAAAAGATTGAAGGTGAACATATTCCAGCCACAGAGATTTATTATTTCGAATGATTTCACCCTTCAATATAAATCACGATTTGAAGAAAATTTTATTAATTTAATAATAAAAAGAAAATTGTCAAATTTAGAGGAATCAAATAAGGGAATAACAGAAAAGTACACCAAAGTCATGAAGAATTTTTTCCGAACATGTTTCCAATATGTCGAAGAAAGTCTAAAACAAATATCACAGGAAATAATAGTTTTTAATGGTTTATCTTGACTTTATTGCAAGTAAATTGGGCAGATATTAAAAATTATGTTGTGTTTTCATCGAAACAAATGCCTGATATTAAAATCGATAATAACTGTCTATATGAAGAAATTAGAAGACAGAATACATATTTAAATTTTGATAAATTAGAAAAATAGGAAAATTAACATGCTGAAATTGATAAAAGATGGATGGAAATATTTAACCATTTAAATAATAAACACATTTCATATGAAAATTTATTTATTCATGTTAAATTTACGTTTTGCTTGCCTTGGAACTAACACTGCAATTGAAAGATTTTTTTCCCCATTGGTAATGATTGTTGGACAAGTATTGAAACAATCGTATTAAGTAAAGATATCTAAGTAAAAGTAAAATATTAGACAGAACTATTTATAATCACGAATAAAGTACGAACGTAAAAAACAAGCAATCTTCTTCGGATAAATTCTTTTTATTCCATTCACTAAACATGACAGACATCTACATTTTTATACACAGTTGCCACTCAAGATTAACATAAAGATTTAGGAAGTACATTGAACGAATCCGAAAGATTATACATTTAACGAATCTTTAATATTATATATTGAACGAATCCTAACATCCTCCCCACCCTGATCAATCTCTAGAGGGATGATCAGCTGTACAGGACGAGTGATGTCTTTTCCACCTGTACGTAGAATGCACGATCTAATTTTTCCATCTCTGCCTTTAATCAGTTTTTTAATGCGAGCCTTTTTCCATACGTGTCTTGGGCGGACATCTTCTTGCAACAAAACAATGTCTCCGAGTTGGAAGTTCACAGAGCTTTGATGGTCATGGACATGGAGAAAGGAACGTAATTGTAAAAGATATTCATTGGACCATCTTTTCCAAAAATTGTAAAACATCTCCTGCTGTTTTTTATACAATTGTATAAGTTTAGCGTCGTTATTTTCTGGATTTGTTGGTATAGTGGTCAATTTTCTGCCAGTCAAAAAGTGAGCTGGTGTCAGAGCTTCTATGTTTCTATGTCTATAGTAATTTTAATGAGCATATGTACCAATCAAATCAACATTACATATCCTGCAAATGATACTCTTGTCAGAAACTTTAGTAAAAAATTCATTCCGGATTCTCCTATTTTTGGTTCAGATTCTAAGTTAGTAAGAAATATTTTCGCAGAAACAAGAACTAACAATGTGCTTAATCATCGAACAAAATATTTCGCGGCATTGGAGAGAAAGACGGATTATATTGGTTGTTGCACGCTATATGTTCAACAATTTTTGCCTTTGGCTTCAGCATATTAAGCAAGAAATTTCATATAAAATATTATGCGTATATATTATGGGATATTTTGGAATATTATATATTATGGGATATTCTGGGATATTATATATTATGGGATATTTTGGGATATTATATATTATGGGATATTATATATTATGGGATATTATGCGTATCAAACATTTTTAAGCAATGAGATGTTTATATTCAATAAGTGTGTTCGATACTTATTTAAAATCCAGTTGGCTGTGGGAATTGGTGCAATGCCATACAAACTTACCATATACTTCCAAAAATAAGCCGATAGTTCTTTTCTTCATTTTTTTCAAAAGTCTTTCAAATTCTTTATATCATTAATAATTTTTTGTGTCTTTTGAACATATCGCCGGGAGGACGGAAATATTGCTAAGCTGGCAAACAGGAGGCATGTTTTCCAATTAATGCATCGTTAAGTAAATTTCTAAATGCCAACGAAGAGATGCACATAACTCTGGTAACAGTTTTGAAATTATAACAACTCATTTTCATAAAAAGAATGATATTAATAAAAGAATAATAAAATATATAATTAATAAAATAATAATAAAAGATATTATAATTAATAAAAGAATAATAAAAGATATTATAATTAATAAAAAATAATAAAAGATATTATAATTAATAAAAGAATAATTAAAGATATTATAATTAATACAAGAATAATAAAAGATATTATAATAATAAAAGATATTATAATTAATAAAAGAATATTAAAAGATATTATATTAATAAAAGATATTATAATAATAAAATATATTATAATTAATAAAAGAATAAAAAAAGATATTATAATCCTTCCAATGTTGTAATTATTTCAGGGCGAAATAATGACCAGCCAGGATGGCTTCAGGAACAAAATTTATTTATTGCTCGATACGTTCCACAACACTAGACAGGATACAATTGCATAAATAAAACACAGATTCACGAACATGACTACATCGTTCTTCTTACCAAGTCTTTCGCCTTCGAATGCGCTCGCTCGCTAGTCGTCCTGCTCGCCAAAAAAGAACATGTGGCGCCATCTGGCTACCGTTTAATAGTTACATGGAAGGTAGTGGTAAATTACAGTGTTACATCCTCCCCCTACACTTCCGAAAGCCGTCTCGGCGAGGTGGTGTAATGTCAGGCATGGCATTCTCAAGAATAATAAAAGATATTATAATTAATAAAAGAATAATAAAAGATATTATAATAATAAAAGATATTATAATTAATAAAAGAAAAATAAAAGATATTATAATTAATAAAAGAATAATAAAAGATATTATAA
>BMAW01079371.1:15061-54953 GCA_019974015.1 Nephila pilipes | reverse complement strand
ACCATCTACGAAATAAATTTTTAATATTAAATTAGTGTTAAAACCAGGGCAAATATATTTAAAAAAATATATTCAGTAAATTTATACTTTTAACAAAAACCTTTCTTGTGTTTATTCTTCGAATTTAGTATCATTACAAACAAATGGATTACTTTTTAAAATCAGAATTAACAATGAATTCACAGTAAATATAAATTCAAAAATAGATTTTTTTTAAAAAAATGACTTCTTTTTTGATGTATTAATTTAAAAATAATGAAATATATTTTACCTTCTTAAGAATCTGGTAGTAGAAAAGAAAAATATGCTACAAAGGACGTTCTATAAAAACTGAGAGTAAAATCATAAGAAATTAAGAAAAATATTTATAGAAAAAAAATGATTATTTTTTTAAAATACCTTCCCTCAGATGATATGCATTGGTCCCATCCTTCAACCCACTTTTCAAAACAAATAGAGAAGTTTTATTCTGGGAGCTGCTTCGAAGAATCCTACACTGCTGAAATAACTTCTGAATCTGTATTTAACTTTCAGCCATGGAGCTTCTCCTTCAACGGCGTAAACAACCAGAAATCTACTGGTTCGAGATCTGGACTGCATGGGGGAAGCGGCATGATTTTAATATAGCATTTACAATGATATTGCTGAACAGAAGTGGCGACAGACGGGCGAGCATGATTGTGATGTAATGTCCAATTCTCTTCCAGTTCATGACGCTTTCTAGATATGTATTGTAGCAAAATTTTCAGAAAGGAAGCATTATAGTTATTCACCGTTCATAGTAGTTTTTGGAGGCATAACATGCTGATAGATTACATGTTTATGATCAAAGAAAATAATAATCATGACATTTCCAGCAGATTTGGTTAATCGGAAATTTTTCGGAGGTGGAGAATCAGGGTGTTTCCATACACATGATGCGGACTTGGCAAGGAGATCAAAATGATGCACCCAAGTTTCCTCACCTGTTATTACAGTATTTAGGAAATTCGGATAATTTTGAAGCATTTGTTTACAACGTTGATGAATTCTTGTTGGCATTCGTTCTTTAGTAAGATGATGAGCGATCTATTTCGAACAAACCTAGCGAAGTTGTAAAATATGCAAACAATGCAAAATATCGACGTTTTCCGAAATGTTAGTTGATGCCACTATCTCCTTATTTGAAATTCCCCACAGTATTAACATTTCGATCCTTCTCATTACTTTCGGTTCGACTAGGCTTAGGAGTTTGTTTTGCAGACAAAGTCCTTTTTAAAATTACCATGCATTATAAAAATCGTAGACTCACCAAAATATTTGTCTGTGAAATTTTTTTTTTTCATTAACTTAACAATTTCTGGAGCTGTTTGGTCCAAACGATTTGATGACATAACGAATTTCGTTTTCTTAAATCTGAATCAGTCACCTCCAGTTTTGTAGGGCAAATAAAAACAGTTCTTTAAACAAGCTCGAAACTAGGAAAATAAAATTGTCTTCTTCGCTTAGAATATTTATAAACGTTCGATTAACATTTCGAAAAATCACCTGCACTTTTAATTTTTAGTTTCGTAGTGTTCTACTAAGTAAAAATATAACTGTTTTTTTATGGAATACTCTGTATTTTCTTTCGTACTTTTCGGCAAATATTTAACATTTTCATATCCATATTTTCAAAGTAATTTTAAAAAAATAATGCTGATCAGTAAAATACTTTTATTTATATTTTTCGCGAAAATGTGATGATTAATTAACAAATTTTAAAAATAAAATATACTGTTCAAATTTCTAAAATTACTTAAGAATATCAGAGAGAACCAGAGAAATTTCAATCTATTTAGAAGATACATATTTGAAATGCAAGACATAATTATTGTTTATGCGTGGCAATTCTCATCATATAATAGTAATAAATATTGCTTATTTTCCTAGGAACTTTCGAAACTAATCACAATTTATATTTCAAATGATTTAAGCAATTGGAAAATGATCAGGTTATTTAAAACTAGGAATCGGAGGTCTCATTAAATACTTTATAAAAAGAAGTACAAAGTTTCACATTTATAAGCATTTTAATTATTCTTTAAGCCAAATTTTTCCTATAGTATGAATTTGAATTACGTCAAGCTGAATTAACTCCATAAAAATATTATTCATCATAATTTACAAATTTTTACAAGAATATCATACATTTAACATCGAATTCTATGATAAGAAATTGAAAAATTATACTTTCCAAAACCATAGGATCTATTTCTGGTTTTTAACAAGTATAAAATTTTATTTTAAAAAGTTATCTCAATTCCCACCTCCTTTTTTTTTTTTTTTTTTTTATTATTTCTTTAGCGAATATAATCTAATTTTTCTTACCATTTGTTTCTAAGCTATTTGAATGAAAATATTGAATAATA
This sequence comes from Nephila pilipes, assembly GCA_019974015.1. NCBI lineage: Eukaryota > Metazoa > Arthropoda > Arachnida > Araneae > Nephilidae > Nephila > Nephila pilipes. The sequence continues at coordinate 52,563 of BMAW01079371.1, read as the reverse complement.
TATTGCCTAAAGGAAAGCTAACACATAAATTCGAGTGAAAAGTGACATCCCAAAAGTTGATAATGTAAATGAAAAATTTCAATTTTTAATAAAATTAAGATTAAAGTAAAAATGTAAAAGGAATCAATACCACATTTTTCAAAGTAACTATTTTCTTTAACTCATAACTCAAGCTAAAATGCAATAATCTAGTCAACATTTTTTTCTAATCCGAACGTTTTTTAATGAAATTGTTATCATACAATTTATTTTCAACCATTTATCAGTTTAAAGAGTTAATTAAAATATTACTTTTTATAAATTATATTTTATGACATTTGAATATGGTAAATAGTTAAGTTTAATTATCCTAATATTATCACAGCATTTTCTTAAAAAAAATTGTTAATAAGTTTAAATTTTTATTTATGAACATTCTTAATTAAAATGAACTGTTGTATTAAAAAAAGACTATTTAAAACGTGATATATAACAATTAAACTCCCTTTCTGATTGTTTCCATCAACAAAATTCAATTTTCTGATAATATTTTCAATTTTTCCTTCAAAAAGTTTAATTTTTCTATTCTTTTCAAAAATAAATGTTTAAGATTGTTACGCTTATCTTTATAAATTGCGCCGAAGTTAGCTAATCAGAAATTTATATTTAGCATTTGCATTTAAATTAAATTACAGTTTTGATCTTATTCGCCCATTCAATATCTATTCAAAATTCGATATAAATAGTAGTGTTCTTATTTTTCAAATGAGTAACAGTAGCTAATAAGCTTAGAAGTTAACTAGCTTTAAATCTCCATATCGCTTAAGCCATTATAAAGTATATGATACTTCTGTGTATTAAGAGTTGAGAAATTATACTAAAAGTATCCAAAAAATAGAGTTTTTCAATTTATTACAAGAGTTTCTTGATAAAATATTTTTTTTTCCTTTTTTGATCTAAATCATACAAATAGTAAAAACGTCAGAGTTCAATAAATTGTCTTATTTTTTAAGATTTCTTTTAAGTTGTTTATTTAAAGGTTTTACTAGTACACATTTTTTATATTCATTCAACTCGTAGAAATTTGAAATAACTAATTAGTTTTATTTTTGACCAAGCTCAACCTAATCAAAAATGTTGATTGAATTCTGGTTAAATGTTTAGGCTATTGTAAAGTTGCCAGAATGTTCTTTTTTAAAATAAAGTATGTATTTGTATTACAAAAATATATTCACAATTTAGCAAGTAATTATTGTTTTTCTTATGTAATCTACACATAATGAAAAATAATATATATATATATATATATACTTCAAAGTCTATGTGATTCAATAAAAATGTTTTGAAATATCTCGAGCAATTCATAGAATACATGACATATTTAAATGCCTTTACTTGCATAATTAAAAAAAAAATCTCACTTATCAAAGGAAGGCGGTTGCCTAATTGGATAGGTTGAAAGAAAGAGGTAAAATTATGAACAAAATGGCCGAAATTTTAAACTTCCAATAATTCATGCAGAAATTTACAAAGCTTAGTAACAGAAATGCAACGTATATGCTCATAATTCATTGAATAACTATTTGGGTGGGGCAGAAATAAATAGATAGAAACATTCAATAAACTAATTACAGTTTGGAATCGTTATTCAAATTGTAAAGACTTCTCCTATTCAGTTTCATATTACGAGAGCAAATCTAATTATAAATACATATATTTTTATATATTTAATTTAACTTTATTTGAATATTCTCATACTTCGAAGATTTCTCATAAATAGATAGCTTGATTCCGACACCTCAGCTGTCACCTCTCATCTCTCCTAATGTCCACACCATCCGAAAGAGGGGACTTAGAGCCCCGACACATTTAAGGTGCATCAGTCTCGTTACGCGACGGGTCTTTAGCGGCAGAGGGATCAAAAAACATCTGTCGAGAAAAAAATATCAATCCGTGAAGTAACTTAAGTTTTACTAATGCATAACTTACAGTACAGTAGTACCTCTTGTAAAAGACACTTTCGATTAAGGGACAATAGGATGTCCCTTATTGTGAGGTATTATTGCTCATAGTTTAGATACATTAGAAAAATGGATTACCTAGATAATAAGAGGATAAGAGACAGATGCACTTTCAGTACTGATTTTTTTTTTTTTTTTGAATTAAGTAAAAAAATTTCTTATGAGCTTAACCAAATATTTTTTACGTTGATTATTGTTCAGAAGAAGTAAAACTTTTATATGGGAAAAAAAACCAGAAAATATCTACAAACTAACAAGTTTGAGTTAAATCTAGCTATAAAGAACGAATTTCTTTAATGTTTTCATTAAACGCCAAATCTGAAATAATTATAGACACGAGTATGAATGTCAATTGTAGTACTTAGAGGAAACCTGAGGCTTCAGGAACAGTGCGTTTTGGCAAGATGCATTCTTTATCATTTCAAAAATAATTTTTCATTTCGAAAGAAATGTATTAGCTTTGGTTTCCATCTATCCCGGATGTCAACCATTCCAGAAAGTTTTAAGCAGTCATTCGAGAAAAATTATGCAAGTATGAAGTATTTCTTCATAGGCATTCATTCAGTGTTGTACGATATGGAAATACAATTTTTTTTATAAAATTTTATATTTAAAACTATGTGCAGGAGATAACTGGGTTTAATAAAAACAACAAGCTATGGAATATTTTAAATTCCCCAAGTAGAATAATAAATTACAAAGTGTTTACTTTCTTTATTTTATTTATATATTTTACCTCCAAATGATATACTTCCTATGATTTTCAAATGAACTATATGGAATACATAAATTTTGCTAAAATAAAATTATGAAAAGTGTTTCAACAAAAAATATATGTAAAGATTTGTATGAGTAAGAGGATTTTTTCTATGAAATATTCCATTAAGAAATTATTGTTTAAAATAACAACCATTTCTGTTCTGTATGAAATCTTATGTAAGTTTAAGTTGTCTTTTTAATCTTTTGTATTATGACGTAGATTGATCTTCTGTCTTCATGAGATTTATATTGAGCAGATCTCTCTGCTTACAAATGTATTTTACTTAATTTCTTCTTTTTTACATCTCAACATTTTGAATTTATAGAATTACCATTTTGTTTTATAGCATGTTTTGTGTTTGGGAAAGTTTGGCATCAGTAAAACTCTGTTTAAACAGCATTAAACCTGTCTTAAGCCAAATTCAGAATTTATAAATGTTATATTTTTTTTACGATTTTTCTTTCTAATTATCATTATTTTTTCTAGCTTTGGTTTGTAATTTTTCATGAGTATATAGTTTTATATTTTGGCCCTCTTATATATATATATATATATATATATATATATATATATATATATATATATATATATATATAAGTTTAGTAATTTTACTGGTACCTTGGTCTATTATTCAACTACTTTATTTTGTAATGTTTTACTATTTATTTGCTTCATGTTCATAGTCATACAAAAATACTCTATAAGTTTCCTTTCTATTTTGTTTTTCTTTGATCTTTAAAAATTAAAAAGTATTATTTCTTTCTGTAACAAAATGTTTGTTGTTTATATATTTTTAGTTTCTGCTCTTCCATACTATTGTTAATTAATTCATTTAACTATTCCTGTATGTATTCAATTTAATATTTTCATTATATAAGCTAAAGATAATTTACATAAGTCACGGTTTATTCAGAAGGCGGAGTTCTCATATTAAATAAAGTATCTCAAAAGGTTAGTTAAGGGGAAATTACGGGAGAGAGAGAACCCATCCTAGAGAACCCATTCGATAAATTCAGTTATTTGTAATGTGCTTCAGCATGAAACCTGATAATCTAGATTAAAAAGTAATTGAATAACTCAAATTTTGGAATTTAAATGAAGAAACTTGCATCTGCAATGCGCAAAGAAATTCTGAGACTCAGGAGAGCACATTTAATAGTTAAACAGAGAACACACCCCTATGAAAAATTATAGTGTCTAGTCAGGTCAGTTACTTCTCAGTCTCTCCATTGTAATTTATATTTATACACATCTACTTTAGTATCATTCCTGAAAGATTTAGAAGCCCTATAAACGATTTCCTAGAACGACTCACAAAGGTACCATGACGAAGTCAAGTACATATGCAATTTCATTTCAACGAGAAAGAACCTATAATATTAGGTAAAAGTGATAGTAAATAGTGTTTTACTTTTATTATCGCATTAAAGTACCAAAACTAAATTCGAAAGTGAAAGAAAACTGCAATATTAGAATTGACATGCGAAATTTTCTTTTAAAGTGCCGTAGTTTTCTGTAGATGACGTCTGAAGGAAATGAAATATGTTGTCGTTAAGAAATTCCAAAAGGAACATTATTCATGATAAAACTTCAAATGACACAAGAGATTTAATTCATAGAATTTACCACCAACCCCATTTTATATTTGCTGAAAGTAAGAAAGATACGGGGCAGTTTAAATTTACTTGTCATAAAAATTTAACACTTCCTTTGTCAAAAGAACCATAAGAATTTAATTAGATAGAAATGGCATTTTATTGTGGACAAGGCAAAGGAATACTTACAATATATTTAAAATAGCTTTGTTTTTTAAAGGAACTAAGGTGTGATTAAATTTGTTTATCATTGGTTAATTCAATAGAAATTTAAATTTTTTTTTAAAAAAAAGTGTTGAAGTGAAATTTAAAATATTATGAATTAAAGAGTTCAATTTACATACCTTAGAAATTTAATTTTTAAAATTTATATCTATATTTTCTACAGTTTATCAGCTTAAATCATATATTTCAGAAATTCATGCTCTGTAATTAAAACTAGAAATGTAAGATCTATAGGAATAAATTTATGTGATTTATTAGTTATATAGAAATGTATGCTTTTATAGTTATTTTTATCACGATGTGTAAATGAATATGTTAATAACACATTTTATATGTTGTACACTTCTGAGCAAAACTTAAGTAACAGGTATTTTTTTTGTTTTTTTTTTTGCTGTAACTCCATGAGAAATCACCTGAAAGACATGAAATTCAGGAATGAGAGACAGAATTCTGTACTCAAACGATGACAAAAGCATAGCTGCGCAAACAGGAATACAATGCATATAGTAGGGAATTAAACAAAAAAAAAAGGGTTTATTGAACTCATAGTATCGTTACACATGATCGCCTCTCCAGGCAACATTCTCGAACCGATGACGAACAAACTGGCGGAATAATTCAATAAATATAGATCTGTGCATTACAATAATAAAATACTTTATTGTACGGTGTGCTAAATGCTTCAGTTTGTTTGGAGATTAAAAGACTATTGCTTATGTCATTCAATAAAGAATCTCTTTTCCATTTATCCTTTTTGTGGCATTTTAACTCAAGTACAACTTACTTTCCAACTCATTTATGTATATAATATGTTAGAAATAATCTTTGAATTTAGAAAAAAAAAATCCACATCGTAATTCAATTTTCAACATAAACACACTTTTTATGTGTTACCTAACCTTACTTAAAATAAATATATAAAGTTTCTTATAAAATTATATTTATGGAAAAACAAATAAATAGTTATAGATTTTTCCTGAAAAAAATATTTCGTTAATATGTGTTTTATTACTCCACTCTTTCTGAGCAAAATCGATTTTAATTACTTCAGGTAAGATTATAACACATATTGCTATGTCCATTTAAGGATACATGCATTTTAATAAAATATATTAATAACATTCTTCTTAATATATATTAGCAATATATGAACTTCATATATAACTATAATAATATATATATCAGTATTATATATACTTTATGTAATATGTATAAGTATATACCGTAATAATAAGGAAAAGATAAAAATAATATATCATCTACACTCAAGGATATATAAGATAAACTATTTAAGATAAAGGGTTAGGTATTGCATAAAACAGGAGAGAGATATCAAATTACAACAAAATAATTGTCATTTCTTCACATGGAAAAAAATAATCTTCCGTTTTAAGTATCAATTTATGGCTTCTGTGAAGAATATTTCTTCACTAAAGACAGTTGAAATTGAAAGTGTGAGCATTTTTAAAAGTCGTTTTGTTTTGATTGACTTTATTGTGTTTTTTTTTTTTGTTTTGTTTATTCTTGTGATTCTCATATATTAGTCCGGGATAGACTTTTTAAGGCATGTTCAGAAAGCAGCTTAAAAAACGAAAAGTTTCCGAGTTCCAATCCAAAATCCGTCGTACACCTTGGTATGGTATTAAAAACAATTATCCGTTAAACCTACGTGTGGCGAAGTATTTAGCGTAGAATATATTAAGGTAGCACTTGCGTTATCTGAGAAAAGTAAAGAATTTATATATCTATTATGATCGATTATATGTAGAAATATGTTGCTTGTTGAGTAATTCTTCAATGCGACATTGTTACAAATAAAGTATAATAACTAGAAACAAACCTTTTTCATGGAATATGAATAAAAACTCATATGATGCTCTCATTTATGAACGTTTAATGATAAATTTTTAAAAATTAAATATTGAGCACTGAAAACAATCAATATCTATCCCATTTTATGAAATGAGTATCCTGTTTTAGCATGACATGATAAAGAAATCGACAATAATTTTATGCTGGATTTTCATTTTAATTACAATCTGGGTTTTCATTAAACTGAAGTATTTTTACATTTTATTGTATAGAAAACGCCTTTGTGATTAAGTACTATTTGGAAAGACACAATATCTTATGTTGATAAATTTCGTTGCAGTATAAAATAAATTATGCTTGGATTTAGGATTATTTTTAATACTTACAAATTTACTTTTAAATATTTATTCCGAGTGTTTGAAACTGCTCTAGATAGCGCAGTTTTTCCTCCACTGTGAATAAGTCTATTTACACCTCTTGCAACTAACTTCTAAGCCAGGCCTGTCCAACCCATAAGACTTTGTGGGCCGCTTTGGAAACAAATCTCATTCCGGAGGACCACAATGGGAACACATTTTATTAATTTGGGCCACATTATATATATATATATATATATATATATATATATATATATATATGCGTGTTTGTGTGTATACGCACGCAAGTGATGAATTCGATGCCGATTCAATTTATCATGTTAAAAACTGCTACAACTTTCACCTTTCGAGTCCTTGGAAGCGACTAATCCTCCCAAACCTCATTACAGAAATCAAAAACTACATTTCCATGGGAATTACATTTTATTGTATCAAATATATTCACACGAAATACAATTTAAAAAACTGCACAACAATTTTAGCTGCACTTACAACATAACGACAGGGCTAAATTATTAGCCATCAAAAGACACCGAGCAGTCTGGAACAATACACTCCTCCTTCAAATATATCAGGCTTGATGCAGACGGACCGGCTGCTGCTATTTCGCATGTTCTGCGTGTCGCATTCCCTCCCTTCGTCTAGTAACACCCGCAATGCACGCCCGCGCTCTTCAGTAACTTTGCAAGTTACACATTGTGTATCGCCCAATCGCAACACAAATTAAACATTTTGATATTTTGAATCAGATATTTTCTTCAGAACGCGCATCTTACATTTTGCATTCCCCCCCCCTATTGTTTAATAGCAATAAGTTAGAACTTAAAAATTCGGTGGGGGAATTAAATAAAATAATCCTGATTATTATAATAATACCATTGCTGTATTTATAATTCCTAACATAATATTAATATAACTCACAGAGTCTTATAGTATACACAATTTTGAAGATCATCACATAAATTTCGTACAGCTGAAATTCGATTTTCATTATTTTTAACTTTCCAAAGTAATGTTCATCGCTTAGAACAGGAGGAAACACATTTCATTCTCATTTCATTTTGAGTTTGTGGTCGCGATAGCTTAGTGGTCATGGTCGCGGACTCGTGACTAGCGGTTTTCGTCGAGCCATGGGTTGGAGCCTTGATGCTACGGAAGATCCACCGTGTAGCGCGGCTGAGGTCCTTATCTGGTTGAGGTCCTTAGTCCTCCCATTGGCTTGGTTTAAAAGTTAGGAGTGGGAGGTGCCTTCTCAGGTGTCGTCCTCGTCACTTCTGCGATGTTCAAAATTACGAAGTCTGTCGCCAATACCCTTCGCGTAGCTTCTAGTGCGACATCAATAAAACCAATCGATCCCATTTTGAGTGTAAACCTTTCGCATCTGATAAATGAAGAACAACAAAAAGAAGTTGAATCAAATAAAAGTTATCGTTTGGAGATGATTCTAGTTGTTTCCAACACAACTTTAGTTTTTTTGAATGCGAATGCCTCGATTACTTGAGAAAAACAAAATAATTTGAAAATCTGACTATTTTTGTTTTTACAAAGTAAAAAAAATTGCATTCCCTCCCCTTAAGAACGATTTGCTTTAGATAGTAATTTAGACTCTACTAATTACGACAACCCTATCATTGATATGAAAAAATATTCAAGACTTGCTTTCGCCTTTTGCAACTTTCAAATTCATTGCGTTTTGTTTTTAATAACATTAAAATAATGCATAACCTGAAATGATGTTTGTTTCCTTCAGCATAAAATCCTCAAAGTTCATTTAGTTTTAAAATTATTTTGCACTAATCAAACACTCCCGTATACAAATAAAGCTTTTTAAAAAATTCATTCAATTTCTATACAGTAAAATAATAATACAATTACTCAATAAATAAATAAGTTCTCAAAATAAATAGATTCACATCTTCTCAAAATAACAAACTCTCAATAATAATATTACTCACTTTGATATTTAAAGAATTATAAATGTTAACCGTGCTTAAAAATAACGAGTAATATAATTGAGAAAATGTAAGCGGATTTTAATTTAAAATTGGCTGCACATTTACAGTACATCGGAATTTTCTTAAAGATTTAACTGGTTGCCAAAACAACTATATTGTTTGGTAACAAAGTTTGTTGTCAATGGTAATTATATTGATAAACTAAAATTTTGTTTTAATATAAATTCGTTTATTCAGCCCTTTACTGATCAGAAATATTTAACTTACTCCCAAATTCGTTCCAGTCATTCATGGTAGTAAGGAAATAAAATAGAAAACAACATTTTAAATTTGATTCAAGTCTTGAACGGTATCAAATGTTTTGAGAGATTTCTAGTGGCACTGAGATACAAAACAAAGTTTGTCACCTATAAAAACTATTGGTGATGTGTTACGTTTTTACTTGAATAGTAAAAAGAGTTACTGAAACTATGAAGTACAGTTTAGAAACTCTGAAAAATATTTTAAGCAAACATGTTAAAGACACTTAAAGAAAATCTTTCCGTTTCTTATAGAAATATTCAGTTTCTGGTAAGCGCATTTCAAAGTTTACAAACCTGCTAAAATTTCTTAATTTTGATGGATCTTAAGAAAATTCAGTGAGGATGATTCTTAAATTGTGTGTATATCACACAGAAAATTTTTAAACTATTTTTTTGCTTCTTATTCTTTTTAATGACAATAATATAAATGTGGTTTCTTAGAAAATAATTTTATTGAAATTTTTTCTTACAACTCAAAATTTAAAATGATGAGTTCATAAAATTTTTGATGAAATGGTAAAAAAATCGACACGAGCTTTGAATTGAAAAAACCTATTAAAGCGACAAAATAAGACTTAGTAACACATTTCTCAAACAAAATCATTTTAGTTGCAGAGATCTTAAGTAATGGAACGAAATAATTAAAATATCATGCATGATAGTTTTTAAATTTAGCGACAAGAATACGATTGGAAAAATATTTTGGCTTTCAAAAACTTTTAAATGATAAAAAATACTTTGAATAAAAAAAATCATTTTCAAAAAAAGGAATGTATCCAAAAGAAAGAAAAGTATCATTAAAACCCCTGATCATTTAAGACAGAAAGTCATTAAATCAAATGAAAAATACTCTGTTGAATTTTTGTTATGATATTAAGAAATGTACTTTGTATTTTTTTTCAATCAAATGAATCTTTAAAGATCATTATTTTTTGTTCATTGTCTCCCATAAATATATTAGTGCTATATAAACAGCATTTGTTATATTTATTCTAAATCTAATTATTTAAGGCGCCAAATTTTTATTAAATTCAAATAAATTAAATTCCACTACTTGTATTAAAATTTTAATTGTAACAAATTTAATGTTAATGTAATCCTACATAAACTGAGTAAATGAACATTCACTGAAACGAATCATTTAAATCGAGAAAACTCCTTACAACCTTGATGTCTTGAAAGTAACATATAAGTAATATAATTATTTTCATAATGAGCTAGTTATATTCTTGCTAATTCAAAAGAATATTAATCCACCATTTTAACCGCACTTAAGTTTTAGCTACAATAAGTCTAAATATTAATATAATTATTCCGCGCCATAGTCAGAGAACATTTATCGAAGCTGGATATTCAAGCGGAGAAAATAAACACTACATCAAACACAAACAACTCTCAGTATTACACGCTTAAACAACCTCTTCGTGTAATTACACCAAACATAAGGTACATTAATCTCGTCGACAAATATCATTTGATGTAGCAAACATAATTTTAGTCAGGAATTTCAGTGAGGCTAAAACAACAAAAGGACAATACATTCTGAGACCATGATACCTATCCAAGCATGCACGTTCCGCACAGGACATATCCCATTAACTTGAACCTGTGGTGACCGTTGGTTAAAGGTCATTTGCCAGGGTAATCTACCTTCAATCGTTACCATTCTCTTCCGAGTGCGTTACACCCGAAGTGTTTTCGGACGGAACAAATACTTCGCAGTTTGTTGTAGTACTTTAATGCGACGAAGTTTCGTTTCAATACACGGTAAAAGCGCATTAATTAAACAATGCGGACGAATCTAAAGGGATGAGCGTGATAAAGTGATTTATGGAATAAGATGGCGGGGAATTTGGAGACGCCAATATGTTTTGAAATTAAGAAATACTTAAAATGTATAATACCGAGTTTATTGAGTTTCGTTAAAAGTTTAGAAATGAGCTAAGAACTTTTTGAAGAACTGAGAATTAAATGTTCGGAACGTGGTATGTTTAATTAAGTATTTTAAGAGCTGATCGATTTTTAAAATTTTTTGCATAATTTTTTGCTTTTTCTTTAAGCACTTATAACACAACAAATCATTAAAATAAATAATCATAGTAGAAATTTTCAATTCCAAGCATAAGAAATTAAAATTTAACAATCGTCGCTTCTAGTTTAAATGGGTTGGAGTGTTCATTGTTTTGTGATGAGATTTAAGCTTTTTTTTCATTGCGAGGCAAAATTATACTTATAGTTTATTTTTGACGTCTTCTTGCATTATAGTGATAAAAACAATTAAAAAATAGCTAATTTGTACGATTTATATTTTAAACATGAAAAAGTATTATGATTTGTAATGAAAATAATCTAAGTAAAATTAATTAACCAAAATATAATTAATATTCTAAGAAAGAAATATAAATATATTTCCAGAAGCAATTCATTAAACTTACAAGAAATAAACTTACTTTTGATTACATACGCATATTTTTTACTATATTTTACATAAACGTTTACTATTATAACAATGATATATGCATATAATCAATTAAAAAATGTTTAATGTTACGCATTATGGATATAATCTATTTTAAAATAATTTTTAATTAATCGCTATCAAAATTTTCCGTAGTATACAGATTGAGAAAAAATGCTATAGAGCTACACAAAGATTTTGCTGCAATATTTGTAATTTTGAAGCGATTTGAAGTTGATGCTTCCATCTCCTTAATTCTACTCTCACCATGTGAAGACTTTGAGGTCTAAGTTCATATAATGGGCAGTACCTCCCATTATTACTTTTAATGAATTTATGATTCGCGTTCGAGACTTGATTTGAACATTGATGTTCACGAACCTTGCGACCCTTATTTGGTTTGATTATAAACTAATGTCACTTTGAGAGTGAGTGAGTGAATGTAAAATTTATTAGCACAAGAGCCATATATGGCTATGTTGCACCAAACAAGATTTAACTGTGGTCTAGACGTGAAGAAATGGAAAAGAGACAAAAATTGGTTGACAAGAAGGAGGATCGAAAATAGAGAAGGATCACTGGGTAATCCGGGGGTGCGTCACCCGCGTTTACCAAAGACAGTAAACCCCATGGGAAAGAAAAAGATCACTAGGGTGCCTCGGGGTCATGATAACGTCACACTGAGATGCAACACGAGGTCTATAAGCGACAGACCTCATCATTTTGAACTTCGGTCAAGTGACGAGGACGATCCTGAGATAGTATATCCTAGTCCAAACGTCCATACCACGCCATCGTGAGGACTCGGGACCTCTACAAATTTAATGTGTGTCAGCTCTGCTATACAGCGTGTCTTTAATGGAGTCAAGGCTTGAACGCACGACTCGACGAAAACAACGCCGGGCCGAGAGTCCACGACAATGACCACTAGGCTACTTCGGCCACAATTAATTCATTATAATGTAGGTGAAATAATGGGTGAAGTCTAAACCTTCATTTATTGAGGAATTGTATTACTCTTACATTATTCTAAATTTCGATGTAACTTGTTTTACAAAATTTGCTTCATAAAATATATATTTCAAAATTACATATTTTTATTTTAGGTGTTACTGAAATAAAAATAATTATTTCAAGAAGATATTTGTGAAATCTACGTTCAAACTACTCAAATTTGTATTTGAAAAGTTAGTGTTGCTAATCAAAAGGTAGTTTACGAAGTAGTATACTTAGGAGAGAAATATGCATTATAATAGTATTAGAATTAATCAAAATACTTATTTAAAAGTTTCCGTGAATGTAGCCAAAAATATAGGCAAAAAGGTATTTTCAGGAGGGAAAAAGTTCGAATTATTCTTATAATATGAGGACTTTATTCGCATCAGGAAATTTTATTTATTGGGATTTCATGGTATAAACATGACTTTGAGTCTCCGAGTTCCATATTTGATTGATAGTTTTCTAAAATACTTCAAAATATGTCTTAGTATTCTTCCTCAGTTGCGTGCTTAAGTCTACAACTCGAATTTTTGGTTCGCCTGTGAGAAACATAACACGAAGCTATATTTAAATTCCCATTCCAGTTCTTTCCATACGATTAAAAATAAGGAAACATTTTAATGAAGAATGACGTGACAAACTTTCCAGAACTGAGGGAAATAAATGAGTAATGGTTTCAGAAGTGTTCCACGCAAGAACTATTTAAAAGGATTACTATATTAGAGATTTGGAAGTCCTACAGATTTACAACGACATATTTAATGCATCCGAATAGATGCCTGTTTGAAAAGCCGAGTTTTAAAAGGGAATTATATAATTCCACGTATAGCGTGGAAACATAATCATATATTTTGTATGGATCCTACGAAACCTCCAATATTGTTAAATCCTAGATTGGCATCATATTTCTTATTGAGTCTAGTCATTATAGGACCTAGAGTGGAAACATATGGTTGATGGTATGGTATACATAATAAAGCTTCTCATTTCCAGATATTTCGCTTCTCTAGGATTCCGAGTTATTAGAGGAATTCTCTACCCAATATCTCAAGGTAGAATTCTGTTAATTGTTTTGCGTTCTTCTGCAAGGATAAGGCTGGGGGTCGTAAAAACAACGCAGAGTCTTTGTTCACTAATTGGACGTATCCTTCCTCCCCAATCGGGAAAGGGAGAAGGTAATATTATCTACTCGTATTCTGGGCCACCTGCGTCCGGTACGGTTAAGGCGCTAATGTTGGCTCGCTTATCTGTCTCGGCGATATCACTGATCTTCCTTGGGATACAAATTTGTATGATTGCTTGGATTCATGAGAATTAGGCAACTTGAATACAATTTGATCTTGGATAGCCGCTTTCTGATTCCAAGAAATTCTTGATTTATTATTTTGATTTACTTACTTCATTCTAATACATTTCATTACGGGTAGCTATAATTGTTATTGATGTAATAAAATATTGAAAATTCTTGGAATATCGAAACAGTAATTTACAGGAAGCTATTTATTAAAGAGAGGCTTTATTTCAATTCAAATATTTAAGAGATAATATTAATTTAGAAGAAAAGGCGAGAAAGACTGTTTTTAGAGTATTTTAATGTGTTTTGCATTTTTTTATACAGAAAAACAAACAAAATGTATTTCGATGAAAATATGAATTAAAGCTTTCTATAGAGGTTTAAGGCGCATTAATACATACAAAAAAAAAATCTTCGTCTTCTAGAAAATCTGAAAGGAATCAAAGAGAAAAATTTATTTTAACAGCATGTAAATTTTTTAAATAAAAACAAAATGAAGAGATTCAATACATTTTATTAAATTCCATTTACAATAAATTTTTGCAGCTCAATTATAAACAAATATTTTCAGTTAGATCTAGCAAATTACTGCTGATATTACCCTTCTTTATATTTTATTCATTCGCTTTTAATGCGTTCCTGAGAAGAGATGATACAGTTCTGCAAAATATGTTTATAAATTTTTCGTTATACACAAAATATGTAAAATAAAGTTTTTAAGCATTTTTTATTTCTCTAGATAATAGAATTTACAGGGAATTGAAAATTGAAAAGAATCTAATTACATTCTCAGAGCCCAGTGAAAATAGTCTAATACATAATAATGGTAAATTGAAAACAATTAGAAGTTTTATTACTTAAGCATCATGAAATCAAATGTTGGTTCTATAGAAAGTTTCCCTCCCAGCAGGATACCAATACAACATACGAATTTTAAGTTGGTTCTTAATTTCTACTGTTGTATGATATAGAGGGTGATGGTGGTGTCTAATGGCACAAAAGCCAGATGTGGCTATGATGCGCTCAACAAAGTGTAACAGTGATCTGGACGTTTGAAAAAGAGAGAAGAAAGCTAAAAATTATTGACAAGAAGGAGGGTCGAAAATGGAGAAGGATCGCTTGGCAAACCCGGGAACATGTCACCAAAAACAGTAAACCGCATGGGAAAGAAAAGATCGTCAGGGTGATTCGGGGTGACGATATCCGCACTTGCCCAAAGAAGGCAAACTTTTCAAGGGAATACGAATTAAATGATATTTTTATGTGGATAACATTTCTTCCCAGAAAAGTATTAATTTTTGGCAGTTATAAAATACGTAATTGTTTGAGAATACATTCTTATATTAAAAATGTTTGTAATACGAAGGGGGGAATTGGCTTAGATGTACCTCTAAGTATTTATCTGATGCGCAAAGTAACTATTAATTCAGACAAATGTACACCACTCCTCAAAATTTCTTAGAAGAAACAGTATAAAAATTATCATATATCCAATAAAGTATCTGTAGAACCATTTTTCTAATCTTCATCGTCCCAAGATCCCTTTGAGAGAAAGATAATTGTCTGCGACAAATTTAAATCATGCTAAAATAAAGAGTGAAAAAAAGTAAAACATCTTACGTTAATTTTTTAATTTCTTGAAAAACCATCTGATTACAATTCTTCAAAACCTAATTATTAAAACTCCTAAACTCGAAAAGATTCTTAGAATACTGGTACATTCCATATGTTCGAACCAGCAGCGGCAAAACACATGTTCTACTTTAATCAATTCCATTCCCGATATCTTGTTTGTCTATAACCTTGACTTCATGTTGCTATTAAACTTTTGCTGGTCTTTTTTAGAAGCAGCTGCCTAGCTCCCCCTTTTTTTCCGAGTGCTCTGTTTCATGTGTTTCGCTAGAATTTTCCTTCCTTTATTTGGCATAGTTTTAGTTTGTTCCAGGGATTCTATTTCTTCTAGTGAGTCAAGGTTCGTGTTCTGAAGTTTATACTAAAAAATTAGAACATGAGTGAACCGTACTTTCCTGTTTAAGTGTGACAAGGATATACTAAACCATGTACGCTTTATACAAGTAAGAGGGATGTTCCAAAAGTAAATTTCTACTTTTTCTTCTCACGAAAACTTTATTGCAAAAAAAAAAAAAAAAATGTCACCATAAACTCTATACCTTGCCCTATTTTTCGACATAGTCACAATTGGCACAGAGACATTTGTTGTAAAGTGCAATGAGTTTGAAGAAACCACTCTTTCAATATCCGGTGCCCTGCGATGAAAGGAATTGTCGCACAACCTGCTCCACCTCAGCATTGTTTTGGATGGACCTGAACACGACCAATACGCAGTGTGGGCGCGACGTCTGACACCTTCATGCGACTATCCGCTAACACCCCGTCTTGTACTCTGGCAGTGTTCCTTTCATTCGTGGATGTGTAGGGACGCCTCTTCGACCTTCATCCACCACACTCTGCTTTCCTTCACTGAACATGCAACACCAGTGTCTATCCATTTGACGAGGCATGATCTGTTCACTATACACGGTCTGTAGAAGTTCATGGATGACGAACACACTAGTCCCACATTCCTATTCATACTGGATAATAGCACTCACTTCCACTGCCAACCATGTTGTCAGTTATTTCTCAGGAACGCTGGTCTGCTGCAGCTCTCTTTTCTTCATCGTTCGGCGCATGTTTCATTCCTTCTCCACTGGCTCTACTTCCGTCGTTGAACCAGTAATGGATGTGGATTCTTATGACGGTTGTTTGTTCCATCTAGTGTAGCATGTGCTCTTTCAAAAAATGATTAATCTTACTTTCGGAACATCCCTCGCACATGCTTTTATCATCTTCAAAAATTCTAAGCAGAAAACATTCTTTTTAAAAAGTGAATTACAAATTAACCCGTTTCCGCCCAGCGTCATATTTATAGGACAGCTCATTTTCACCATTATAGTATATAAAGTTATTCAACGTTTTGCCAATGCTTTTTCTACCCCTTTAAGGGTAATGGTTTCACCCTACTTACTTAAACCGATTTGAACCGGATGGAATCATTTTTCAGCCAGCTGCAGACACGTAAACCTCGCCATTTTCATGATTTTTTCTTGCTGAATTTCATTGTAATCGTACGAAAAGGTTTTAAAGATAAGTTTAAATATTTTTTCAGAAATTATATTTCAGATATTCTATTAACAGAAATCTTATAACGTTTTACAATTATTTTTAGTTTTATTAGTTTTAATTACAAATTTAAACTACTGTACTAAAAATAGGACGCTGGGCGGATTCGTTAAATTTTCTAATATTTAGTTTATTTCATAGGTGTTCAAGATGTCGCGAAAAAAAGTTTTTAAAACTGCCGAGGAAGCTATAGAACATCTATTTTCGGAGGAATTAGAGTCTGAAATGATTGTTTTGCCACCTGAAGTAGATGAATTTACAGATGAAGAAGGTTTTGATGACTCTGAAACTCTTGACCCATCTGTAAGAGACACAATTTGTCCTATAATTTGTAAGGTGACCTAAGAAAGAGTGGATTTCGAGCAACAGGAACAATAAAAAGTGACAGAATACATCATTGTCAACTTGAAATTGATTCTACTTTGAAAAAGACTAGCCGTGGTTCACATGATTTCTACTTTGATGTGAAAAATAAAATTACTGCTGTAAAATGGAATGATAACAAATACGTTACACTTGCGACAAATGTTGACATAATAGAGCCACTAACATCTGTTTCAAGGCGTGAAAAGGGAAAAGCTGAAAAAAAAAAATCTAACAGCCATGTCTCGTAAACAATTATAACAAAAATATGAGTGGTATAGAATCTCATGATTGGCTTTTAGAGAAACATACCATAAGAATCCGTGGAAAAAAATGGTATTGGTCAATTATTACCCGAATTGTAGACATGGCTGTTGTAAATACCTGCGTTATTTACAACATGGTAAATGCAGAGAAAAAGAGTATCAAAGAAATAAGGAGACATATTGCAATAGCCTATATAAAAAAAGGCAACACAATACAAATACAAATCGGTATACCAAGTAATACAATTTCATATCGAGTGAAGGAAATAGACACTGTTAGACGAAATGGAGTTGGCCATATAATTAGTAAAAGAGAAAAACAAAGACGATGTCAAATGCAAAATTGTTCGGGAAAGCCTCTTACATTTTGCATGAAATGTAATGTAACTCTATGTACAAAATGTTTTCCAAATTACCATACATAGTGTGAATACGTTTAAACGTAATAAAAAATGTCAAATTTATTTGTGTTTCATTTTATTTTGCATTAAATATTAAAGTTCAATTGTTTGGGAACAGAAACGTTATCAAGTAATTGAAAATAAAGGAGAAGTACTAAGTGTTCAAAAACTTCCATATCCGCCCAGCGTCCTATATATAGGACAGTAAATATCTCGGATCCTAAATTAATGGTGTGAAGTTTAATTGCATATTATATTTAATTTAAGTGTTTAGAACATAATTTTAAAAGTTTTTTAAAAAATTTCAATTTTAAATTAAGTTGGGCGTTAACGGGTTAAATTGCCTCGCAGAGTCCCAATTTTGAGTCTGGAAGAAATGTTTCTATTTCGCACATTTTGTAAAATTTTGATATTTTGCACAGTAATCAAAATGATGTAATACCTTATATCTAAATGTTTCGGCTATATTTTTTTACGTATCGTATTTTGTTTTCTTTTTTGTAGTGTTTGAATTCACTACAATGTCATTCTCATAAGTATATTGTAAGTGAATTATTAAAGTCAATAATATCTTTCATTATAAAAAAAAATTCTTCGTGAAAGATCTAAAGTTTATACCATTTATTTAGTTAATATGTTAATCAAATTCATATCCTTTGTACCTAATTTTCTGTTTTAATCTTTTCTACCAACAAAATACCATTTTAAAAGCATTAATAGCTTGAAAAATAACGTGAAAGTGAAAAAAATATTCTCATGAATTTCTTACATGATTTAATTAAGAGTCTTTAAGAATTGTAATATATATCTGCTAAAATACGACTCAGTTGTAGTAAATCTTATCTCAAAGTAAATCACTTAATTTAGAATGTTGCATTATTTAATAAGGTAGATAGTAATGATACTTGAAACTCTGAAAGCAACTTAATTAATGATCTTCAGGACACGCTATCCTCTTACACCACTCCATTCCGCTGCGACTCACTCTAGTCGAAGAAAACATTGGGTTGACGATTACTTAATTATACCATAATTACCCAACTTTTTATGATGTAGTTTTTCTATTGTGGAAAAAATTGATAGATTTTATTTGTAACATTTATATCATTGATTTCAGTGAAAATATAATGTACTTTATGTATACGTATCACATTTTTATTTTATATTATATTTGTAACATATTTAGATGTGATATTTAATTTTTAGAAAAGTATCAAAATGTATTTGTTGGGTGCATTTTATATTTTGTATTCGGTCCTTACCATGATTAAGTTATTATGCAATATTAATTAACTGCATAGGAAATTTTCAGTTTCTTGAACTATTTAGCAAACGACGTAGAAAATTTGACAAAACTAGTGTGTTCATTCGACTCACATTATACGAGTTTTATACGACTGTAGGATTATATCGAAAATAAAATGAAACACACAAACAAATTAAAAATATTACAAAGTTATAAAGATTGATTTAGAAATAAATGTTATTGAAACGTCATAATATAACTATAAATTCAACTTCAATAACAAATGAAAATATTCAATTATAAAGATATCATTCATAATCTATCCAAATAAATGCTACTATTTTTTTTCCTGGGAAGTTGACGAGTATTTCGTAATAACGATATCAATAAGAGATGATCAAATATAAACGAATCTTCTTTAAAAGATCTTTTCTAAAATAACTGCTTACCAAAATCACACCAATGCTTTTTATCCTTACATCCTCCTTTTTAAGATAAATACGTTTTTCTTGCGTATTGAAAGTTTTCATTTAAACCTTGTATGATAAAACGAGGTCGGATAAGTAGGGAGGCAATCGCGTACCAATTCACTAGATGAAAATTTTTCTTCTCCTAACGCCTGAGGGATCCAAACAATTGATAGTCTGAAATGTTATGTCCAAGAAATAAGAACGTTTTTCGAGTCTTGTCAAATGAAGTTTCTTTAAGTTTACTTATGCTACACCGCCTGTGTGGGGGAGGGGGGGGGTCTCGTTTAGTTTATTAACGTCGCATTAGAAACAACACGAGGGCTATTGGCGAAGGACCTCGTAATTTTGAACCTCAGTCAAGTGACGAGGACGACACCTGAGCTGGCTCTCCTAACATCCACACCACGCCAACGGGAGGACTTTGGGCCCCGAACAGATTTAACGTGAAACAGCCCCGGCTACACGGCGGGTCTTTGGCAGCCAAGGATCGAACCCGCGACTGAACGAAACAGGCCGGCCGCTAGTCCATGACCTTGACCACTAGGCTACCGCGTCCCGGGGGGGGGGTCTCGTATTGTCCTGGAAAACATCGTGGAAAGCAATAAAATATTTTTGGTGCTTATATACTGCTTTAACTTTTTTTCAACAGCTCACCTTAGAGTTATATTCTAATTGCATGTCAGCCACGAAAACATTCTACGCACTACCTCGTAAATCCCAAAAAAACATTAGCTAGAACTTTTCCAATAGATAAACGAGTGCTTACGTTCAGAAGAATAGTTTCACTTCTAACGCGCTATTCCGTCCTGGATAGTTTTGCTTCAGGGATGCTATGATGCACCAATCTTTTGTAGCACCATTTGCATACTTGAGATTAAGATAAGGTATCATTACAAAACTGGGCATTAAATCTGTGGCAAATTTCAATAGATTTGAGAATGGCATTCGTTAAAAATGTACTAATTATTAGCAGTGTAACTGAAGTAAGTGCTTTGGAAGTGCTTTACTCGTCTAAAAGCGACTAAATAAATCATCATATAAAGACTAAAACGATGCTAACTATTTGTTTAAACTACAAATAATTTTTAGTATTTGCCATGGTAAAACATAAGAATCATTTGCTACAATTAAACATTTCATTTATACTCGATCTGTCTTTCTAGAAAGCAATCAAATATTTTGATAAAATAAATAGTATTTTAGCAAACTCATACACCTTATAGCCTATAATTTTAATTTCTAAAGTTTTCAAAATACAATTTTCCGAAAGAAAATACAGTTTCTGTAGCATTAGTATCGCAACAGGAGCAAGATTCTTAATGTAAAATATTTGCAGAAACAAATTGTTTCTCAATTTACATCTATAATATTAGAAGAGGATATAAATTATGCAGTGAAATTTTAAGCTGATGCTTCCCGAAAGAATATTTACGAATCAACCACTCTTGTCTAAATCATTTACCTGAAGACAATAAAATCGTTCCAAATGATGGATTTCAGAATTCTAATAAGACAAGGGGAAAAAATTACAAAACCTACAAGAATTCGGTAACATTTGTACGCATCAGAAATCAACACATTAGCCTCTTTCACATTCTTCTCTTTCCCTTTCAACTGAAGCCAGATCGTTTTGCAGAATGCGTCATCCGACAAAATAAAAATACTCTCACACACAAAAAGAATCTCCTTTCAATTTAAATCTCAAATCTGAATTTCAAGAGATCGTAGTGATGAGTAAACGATTGGGGGAAAAAAAGCATTTTCGTCTCCATTTCCTCTTTGTGATTGACCAAAAAGACTTCAACAACCTAACGACAACAACAACATCAAAAAGCGATTTCAAGTTTCCTTGTTTCGGTCAGTCGATACATTTATTCTATTGAGCTCTTTTTTGTATGCTTGTTGTTCGGTGGATAGATAGATCTCTGCTCCAGATACTTGAAGTTCTTTGTAAGAAAGGAGCGAATGTGAACAAATCGATATTTTAAATGATGTTAGCATTTTGAGTCCCTAGTGAAGGACTTGAATGTTGGGGATATTCTTCTATGGTATGGTTTTTTCTTATATAAAAAGGAAATGGTCTTAGAGATAAAAGGTTTTTCTTTCAAGCAAAGATTCTCATAGCAATAGTACTATCCACGTTTTAAAGTAAAGAATAGAGTTTTTATTGCTTTATGGAATAAGTAAGAATAGGAATTTATTATGGTTTTGTTTGTGTGCTGAACATTTAAGCAAATCGGAATAAAGCTTGAAAACAATTGTAGGTGAATGTAATGTTTATTTCGACTTTCGTTTTAAATATTTTTCATTTATGATTGTATAAAATTCTTATCAAGTTTATTTAAGTGTAGTTTTATTGCTCAAAATCTAAATCATTGAAATGTTTTATGGTTATTTTATGAGCTTAAAGTTTTTTTTTTTTCTCATTTTTACTGCAATAGATAACTCTTCGACTATTGAAATTATATTTCGAAAATTGATTTTTTTTTGTTACGTTTACTTATGCGATTTATGTTGACAAAATATAAAGAAATGACAAGGTTTCGTATTTACTAAAAACACTATAATCATTTTGTATATGATGCGATTTCTTGATTATCCTGCGCAACGTTTTTTTTTTATTTTATTAAGGTAAGGAGCATTTCAAGAATATTCTTGAAATGCTCCATACAAGGGGCTATTGTTTTAGTTGGATCAATTTTGGTGTACTACATCACTTTTCAGACTGTTTGCTTTAATTTTAATAACACTTAGTTTAAATATATTCAATTTAATAATTTATCGTTTCCTTTAATTTTAATGTCAGAAAAGTTTGCTATTGTACATTTCTCGATATTTCATTGTTTATTTTAATTCTTATATTTAATTGTGTAATTTATTAACAATTATAAGAAAAATGTGCACTTTTGCATAAAGCTTGGATTTGATTTTATTTTTATTATTTTTCTTACCGGAAATGGTATATATATATATATATATATATATATATATATATATATATATAGTAATTTCGTAGAAAAAGAAAAGAAAAAAAGAAAGAAAACAACACAAAGAATACAGGAACAAGTATATATTTTTTAAAGAAATCAAAATTTTAAATTATTTTCTCCTTGATCACCTTATAATCACTAATTCATCTTTTTGGTCTTATTATTTAGCTTCCGTAGAAAAACGGTAAGAATTTATAAAAAATAAAACTTTTCATAAAAACGCGAAAATTTAACGTGGTAGCTCATAAACTGAATAAAATTTTATTTAAGAAGAAATCCTGATGATTTCATCTTAAAAAGTTACCTATAATTTTTAATGGTCTTATTTTATTTTGGAAATTTGTGCATAGTTTGGTATTTTTAAATTGTGTTTTCATTAGATAAGTGAACATCATTTAATCCTTAAGAAGGATAAACTTTAATCTAATGAAGAAAATAATTAATCAGCATAGTTTATCAGTATTTTGTATAAATATAATAAAATATTTTTCACTATGAAAATGAATGATATAAAACCAGCTTTAGAGTTTAACAATTTATAACACTTATCTTTTTTTTTTTTTGAAAAAAAATAAATAATAATATCGCGTGCATGTTATAATTATTGAAACATCATCTAATATGAAATTTTTCAAAAAATATTTGAAAAATAATTTGTTAGACAAATGCAGAACTTTTTTCTATAATCCTTACTAAACTCCCAGAAGTAGTCATTTGCAGACACATTGCTGTATGGGATCTCGGTAGAACAATAACAGTATTATGATAGATTGAAAAGCATGTCAGAAGATGGCAAATGTCATAGCTTATATAAGGGTCAAATTACTTCTTGGCTCAAGTACATGTTCTGCTAGTCGTACCCGAATGAAATAGAACATACTTTTATTAAATAGTATAAATAGGTTTTTTTTCTACCTCTTATTAACTCTTTTTTTAAAAAATGCACAAATTAAACTAATTACTTACCGTATAACTCTATCACATTGATGTTTAAAATAGAATTAGAATGAGTATTGGCGACAGAATTGGAGATTATGTGTTAAAAAGTAATTAATGCAAACGAAATCTGATTCGGCACATCAATCTCCACATTTCTCACTATGCAACGTAAAGGCTTTTAGAATCAAATTAAATACACCATTTCGTATCAGGATAGTTTTCTGTTTGTTTCGAAAGATAAGTAGTTTCTTACAAAGAAATTATTACCAATGAGGTTATAATTTCTTTAGAATGAAGCCAGAAACACTGGTTCATAAATTCTTTAATATTTGGGGGAAATTTAAAAATAATTAGAAAACCCGTTTTTGCTGTTTTTCCCCAAATACAAGGACATATTTAACCGAAGTCTTGTACAAATTTATATTAAGCTAAAAAGGAATGAGTATTGCTAATTTGGTAATTTAAAAGTGAAATTCATGAATGTGTGAGACTGATTACTTATTAATGCAGCATTTGGTTTCCGCACGGAAAGAGCCTCATTAGCTTAAGCCATGATCAAGTGACGAAGTCGCCACCTGAGTCGGCACTCCGCTGTCTTTACTTCCACTTGTTCTCAAAGTGAGGATTACTTATTGGTACTCTACATATTTAACATCCATCAGCTTCACTACATGCAAGATGTCATCAGTAGTCGAACCTACAACTCGACTGAAATTATAACGGTCATGGGCTTAGGACTATACCCATTCGGCGACCGCTGCCATATAAACCCTAGTATTAAAATTATAAGAAACTAGTCACATGTATGCGAAAGCAGTGTACAAAGTTTTGTGATGTTCGTTATTATTTTTATTCCTGCTCCATGATTCTATTTTGCTCAATCTAATCTACTTTTTCCTGTGTCGCCATGTTCGTTTCCCGAAGATGAATAACGCAAACAGGTTATGAAATTAAGTAAATTACATCTAGTCTGATGAAAATATACTTTTTACCAGTAGCGTTCAAAAAGAGACATAAAATTTGACTTAATGCCATTAGCTAGAGTTATCACACGGTCTGTTTTAATAACTGACTGTGAACTAAATTAGAGCACGTCGAATCTGTATACTGATTTTGACATTGGTTTCACGAACCTATTTAGATTTAACTTGAATTTAATTTTTCATTCGTGTTTAATCATAATTTTTTCTTCAACTAATGGTTTACTTTTGTTATACCTCTTAAGATGAGAATTTGTAATATAGTCTAGATTAAAGAATAGTTTCGTTAGAATTTAGTTAAGTAAATTCTGGAAAATTTGAAGTTAATCGAAATAACCAGACAAATAACATTCATTTCTTGTAAATATTATTCATTTGAAGGATATTTTCTAAATACTTATGCTAAATGCTTATTCTTAGAATTTCGTATATATAAGCAATGTCATAAAGTAAAGTACTATATTATTTGGAATAAAATTTTCACAATAAATAAACATAAGCTTGAGTTCTCTATGAAATAATCAATCATTTATCTTCTTTGAAAATATTTTGTGATGGTTTTTTTTATATGTCTTCAAAAATGAACTTTTCAATTTGTTAGTTGAATTATCTTAAAGTATTAAAAGCAAAAACGCAATCGACTGCTCACTGCAACAAGTATTTTTTTCATTAATTCGGGTTTTTTTTACACTAAAAAATTCTATTTCCTAATGCACAAAAAAACCGAAACTCAAAGCCCACCTCGGTACACGGTTTTCTTTTTATATTCTATTGATTTAATCTTCCTATAACTTTGCATTCCCTTCTGGCTGTTTACCAGTCGAGGGAACACCTCTTTTCCAAACACCCTCTTTCCCAATCTCCGGAAAAGTTTATCCAAGAATCCGGAAGTTATGCCAGAAAGTCTTATGCTTTCGTCCTTCTCGTGCGGAAGATAGGAACGACATAAAAATGTCCCATCAAGCCTTGGCAAACTGTTTACGAGGTTGTTTAGTACTTGACTCCGCTGTTTTGATGACCGTCACTCGGAACAGCGACAAGCTGTAATGTTAATGTTCGTTCTATAACCTGAGTATTCTTGCATTTCAGGTGATAAATTGATATCTCAGCTGGAGAGTAATCTGGAGATTTATATGATAAGTTTAATTCTGACGAATAAGTATGTTATTTTGAAAATTGAAGTATTAATGCTTGGATGAGATATTTGAAATTTCCAAAGGTAACTGTGTTATTCAACTAATTTAGGATGGAAAACAGTTTATTTTAAAAAGAAGTATTGGTATAGAATATTTTGATTTTGCACACAGTAGGTGATTGTGGCGAAATTTCTGAAGTATCACTGAGCCCATTTTAATGTCGCGAGGAAAGGAAATCGTTCGAATTTAAAAGGAATAAATACTCTCATAATGAAATAAATTTAATTGTGTTCCAATAGACATTAGTATTTATCTACGCGTAGACAGTTAGAGGCAAACACAATTAGTTTGTCCTTTGTCACTGTGTAATAACAATCACTACCGATCAGTAGAGAAATGTTGTATAGAATGGGATGATGCCCGTTAAATCTGTTGGGGCTAAAAATTCCCCATAGGGTAGGTGTGGAAGTTTGGAGAGGAGGTACCAACTCAGGTGTTATCCTTAGCACTTGTCATAGCTCAAAATTAAGAGGTGTGTCACCCGTTATAGTCATGTTGCTTCAAAAAAATACGCTAATAAATAAACACTCAAATAAACAAGACAGTATAAATTATGTATAGGGCTTGGATAAAGGATTACAAATTTTTATCTTAAAATAAAATATAAATTAGAAGACAGAGATCACCTTCCATCAAAAATATAGTTCATTGAGTGATGCAATAATTTAAAGGAAAAAAAAGAGTGATATTCCATAAAATTATTTTTGTCTGTGATCAATATCTACCAGACATGAAACTGCAGATCAAGCATGTTAGACTCGAGGCCGTTGGGCCACATACAGCTCATAAGGAATATCTTTGTAGCATGTCCAAGAAAACTGCATGCAAAAAAATGTATTAAAAATATTATAACTTTATTTTTGAAGTTTCTTATCATACACGATTACCGATCATTGCCACATTATTCGCCACTGAGATATTAGTAGTCGCCCAGAATCAACACACCATTTCAACCAATAAATGTAAAAAATATTTTAGCAGCCTTTAGTAAAATAATACCTACCCCACCCTTAGCCTTATATTAACCAGCTTGGTAGGGCCTAACATTAAATATTTCAATTTTACATTATAAGAAAAAATAAGTTTAATAATTTGAGTAGTTTTTCTGTGTTTAGTAAGTTAATGTCCTAGAAAAAATATTGACTTTAGTCACAATTTCTTATTGTTTTTTTATTAACGGTTACTCATTTATTTTAAGCATTTACATTCCGTGCGTCTTTATTTAAGCCATTTAGAAATAACACTAAATGAAAAATTAATGACGAACATTGGAATTTTCCAGATAGTTGTTAATTATTATTTACTAGTTGTTATATAAAATACAAACTATTTTTCTTCAGATGTCAGAATGCTATTAATGTAGAATAAAAGTTATAAACATAAACCTCACTATGAACAAATCAAGAACTATAACACATAATTTTAAATTTTTTTATTTGAAATTGGCTTACGGCTAAAAATGAGTTTGACTTCCCTGATGTAAATAAAAAAAACTACAGTCAATTGTTTATCCTATGTCAATCTAAAAGTTATTTTCACCGTGGTTATATTATAGAATGTCTGTACAATTTATGCAAATGAGCGTACACAACATTGAAATGTCTATCGTTGCTCTTTAAGAATTATGGGTAAAAAATGAACAATAATAAATGGACACATTATAATGATAATGTAAAACGTTAAGGTAATGATAAAGTTAATGTTAAACAAACAAAGTAGCATGAAACAAAATACAAACTGAAAATTATAAAACGTAGAAATGGAAGAGGCATAAAAATTTATTGACACGCCGAAAGAAAGAGTTGCTTTACAATAAAATAAAATCTTTCTGTCATATCTTCAATGGGAACTTTAATTCTGTTTCACATAATAAATGGTTCTTGTGGTTAATTTAACAATATAAATGTAATCTATATTCATCTAATTAAATGCAGACCAATTTAAACTTGAGTAATGGAAATTGATAGAAAACCTGCCTAATTTTTTAAGAGAAATTTCAAATTAAAATGAAAATAACTGTTTTCATGAATAGTCATTTCAATACTAGTGAAATAAGTACAGATAAATATCTATATAAAAACACATTAATACTGATAAGGCTGAAAAATCAAAAACTCGTATAAAAACAAGAATATAAAATACTGCGTAAAATTAAACATGTGGTAAAAAGGCTGAATCATAATTACGTTCGATATATTTACTGCACCATAAATTAACTAAATAATTTCTTTTAAAAAGCAATTAGAACTTTGAGCCAAAACAATAATTTAAATAAAGATGAAAACCTCTCATTTCTATTTTCTTCATAATCGCAACTCTAACATGATATTATAATTAACCCAGATCAAAAAGGTTTTTGCGATATGTAAAAAATTACAATATTGTAAAATTTGATTCAATAAATATTTGTCTCTCAAGTCTTATGTAAAAAATATCTATATTCAACTAAAACTTCAGTTCTAGATTTTAAATGAGACAGAATTGACGATATTCAGAGGTCCAGTTTATCTACAACTACTTTTAAACCAGAAAATAATTATACTGAGTTATAGTAGCTAAATATCTCAAGGTTATAAAAAAATTTGCTTGTTAGAATTAATATTTACACTTATTGACGATTTTTTCAAATTTTGAATTGAAAAAAATAAAAAATTTATATTTTGCATTAACATACATCTCAGTCAGATGATTTATTGACTTGATGACTATATTTTCAGCTGTTTTTCCTCCTCATGTTGAAATATAACTGCATATTATGTATATCATGTAAATGATATACCATATAATTTTTAAAAATATGTACTAAAATTTATAAATAATTTATGAATTTAATGTCTTTATTCAATTTTCTATATCGCAAATATCCCCGAAAGGAAAGCATCAGTATGAAGATTGCTTTTTAAAGGCTAAAACACGGAACACTATTGGTCACCTTCAATTTTGTCCTTTTCACAAAATTTGAAAACAAATCATCTCATCGCCAATATTATATATATACATCAGCACCTTTTAATGTATAAAAAATATTTACTTCTGAAATTTCAAGAACTTTTGCAGTCACTCATACTTTGAAATTGTGTAAAATTTCACTTTCCCAGTTCACTTTAAAAATAGTTTTTTTTTTTAATATCTAACATCACATCATAAATTTTAAAAAAGATCCAGTTATCTTTGAAACTTTAATTACTGTAAGGACTTTTTCTAGTTTTCAGAAATTTCATGAATGCATCGTGACTTAACTTAGAATTTAATAAAACTTTCGAATATCGTGCATTTTATACTAAGATATATTAAAGGCAAAATATTAATGAATAGAAAGACGGCATGTTAAACCAGTTTTAAGATCTATTCAAAGAAACCTTTATATTGAGCTTAAAACATCGCGTAGTTTCTGAAGAAGCGTATAATATAACCATAATATAAATATTTTAACGAGTAATTAAATATTTAAATCTACATAATAATTAAATATTGAGGAAACTATCATGTTATTGAATACTTATATATTTAATATTTTCTCAAAGACATCCCTTGACATTTTAAATACATACAGAGCAGAGTGTGGAAAGTTTAATTCATTGAATGAAATGTTGACATTTCAAAATAGTATTAGTATTTCAATATAAAACCGGAGTTTTTAATATTTCGTTACCGCATAAATCAGCATTTTCATCGTAATTGATATTTCTCACAGAAACATACAAACAAAAAATGCAAATATAATGTTTCAGTTATAGACATCTTATAGACCATTTAGTTGGTTTAATGTTCCATTAGGTTTTTAATGTTTTTACTTATAGTTTAAGATTATTATGAAATTAAATGAAAATATGGCATATACTGTAACACATGTAGCCTGCTGATGTGAAAAATTGCGTGCTCATCTATATTTGTCGAGAAAGGGATTACCAATGTAATATAATTAGGGAGAATATGTGCTTATGAGTGAGAGGTAGGAGAGGAAGCGAGTTCCAAGATAGACGACGAAATGGAAATGCATTTTGTTGTTATTTGTCACAGACTAGGACTCGAATTATCTAGTAAGGAAAAGTTATTGAGTCTCAAGTAAGAGCAAAAGAGAAAATTCCACCTCACATAAATACAGACATCACATATACATTATCTATACCTTTGGAATAAAGCCAGTATTTTTAGATAATATTAGAATTTAAAAGTTAAGATTTCCTATTTCATTCCAGTTCATCAATATACACTGGTGAACAAAATTAAGATAGTTTGCATATTAAGGCGGATTTTTCAAAATGTACTGAACGAAAAATAAAAATAATGGAAACAAATAAAGATGTATAATTTTATAATGGGTTGTGCATTTAGAGAAAAATGCTTTGTAAGAGTAATGCTATTTTCAACTTTTCGTTCATTCCAATATTTTGACGGCTTTCTTGGATGGTTTCCTTGCATTAACCTATAGCATTCGTAAGCATATATCACGTTTCAATAATAAAATTAGATGACTAATTATCGGAAACCTTGAAGCAGAACAGTTTGAAGAAAAGAGAGCTAGATACACTCATCATTGTGTTAAATTTGCGGAGACAGTTTAATAATACTGGATCCATAGAGAGTTGACTTGGAACCGTCCTGGAAAAGATAGCCAAAGAAAAATAGTCGAATAACCACAAAAAAACAATGAAAATCGACATTGGTCCGTTACAGGGATGCGTAACAGAAATGGAACAGATTCTTAGCTGCATCATGACCTTCAAGTGACTACAGGACCCCAAACTTCAAGAGATATTGCTATAGATCCCTTTTTGAGAGAGGTTTGTTTGCAAGAAGATCCACTATTTTGTGTTCTCATTTCTACGCACAGAAAAAAGTTCGCTTAGCAATAGAGAACATAAACATTGAACCAGGAATCAGAAGGAGACCATTCTTTTCACGAGTCCCAATTTAGCCATCACTGATTTCTAATGTACTTTTATCTTGAGTACCAAGGACCTCCTACATAACCTCCAACATCTGAGAAAGAGAAAAGTATGGGATGGAGATTTGATTGTCTGGCGGGTATGATATTGGACTGGCATACATACATCCATGTCTTTGAAAGAGGTTACGTGACTGTTGTGAGATATGGGATGAAAACTTTGTACTCTATTTTTGCCTTTTTATTAATGAAGTTGGCCTTCATTTCATTATGGGTGACAACATGTCTTTTAGCGTTCGTCTGGCCGACAAATTTCAGCAAAGTGAGGTTAGTTACCGGATGGATTAGCTCTCCAGATCTCTAGACCTTAATCGTATAGAGCATATTTGGGATGCTTTTGAAGGAGAAATAACAAATCCCCTTCACATTCCAATAACTATTCAGTATCGGAAAACAATGTTACTGAAGGAATATATCCATTGGCCTCAAAGACTCTTGTATTATATCATTTCCAGCAGGATATTATGTTGAGAATGCTGTATAAGCGTAAGAGGGGATGATACACCGATTCAATTAATTTTTTGTTCGTTTTTATAACATTTCTTTCAGACCTCATTATGCTGATGAGTCGAACAGAAGATCATGCAAATCTATATTTGTTTTTTCTTTGTGTAATATAACTAGGAAACGATAACTAGTATCTAGGCGAAAATGATTAAATTTCAGAAAATAACTTTAACCAGATAATATTTATCTTAATTAGGAATAATAGAAAAGTAATAGTCTTAAATTTTTTAAAATATTCTTATTTAAATAAATTATGACATTTCAACATAAAAATTATTAGAAAATATAAAGAAAAATCGATATGATATATTCCAACGTTTTTAACTGCAAATTAATTAATTTTTGTTCCATTCTTATTAAAGGAAAATTTGAACTAATAATTAACAGTAAAGACATTTTTATCTAGAATTTAGTTATGCTTGCACCTAAAAATTGGAATTTAACAATGTTATGAAAATCGCATAAAATATGCATCCTTACACACCGGAAAAAAATGCAATTTTATGAGAAAAATAAACTGCTGAATTAAGTTTAAATTAATTTAAATTTAAAAATAAATTTAATAATTTTTACGACTTAAAAACTCCTTACAGAAGAGATAAATAATTTTATTTAAATAAAAGTTGACGAAGAAATTTTCATCCTCGTTAATAATTTTTCTTATTAATTTAAATGTTATCATTCTTTATTGATTACAACACTTCTTATTCTTCGTTGTGTTCAAAAGTTTGTTAAAGTTTTATTATTTCGAAACTAACACACCAAAATATTGGATGTTCCTCATTATGTATTCCTATTTTTTGTCTTTTGTTCCTTTATTTTAACTTTTTGTGTTTTAAGCGAATTTAGATTTTGATGAACTAATAATGAAAATAACTTTTTTTTTTTTCAAATGACTTGTGTATATTTTCACCATTAAAAGAGTTTTGTAAAACAGACTGCATGTTTTTACACACTATAGTATAAATATTTAATTTTCAGTTTAATGTTTTTCATGCAGAGAGTGACTTGATACTCGCCTAGTGATCACGATAACAACTTATTTACTGGAAATGTCTGATTCAAATAGGGAGCTCGAGTCCTTAATACATCAAAGACCATTATACAGAATATTGGAGATTACTGCAAATTAAAATTCAGCCGTGGCTAAAAGTTCTCCAGAGACGTAGTGTGAGTGATCGTCAAGTTCAACGGCTCAAGAATCAAAAGCGGCCAAGCTGTTTCAAACAAGGCAAATCTGTGTTCTGAACGTGAGAAGAAATTGAAAAGACAAACAAGAAATTGATGGAGTATTTTAATGGCACAACAGCCAAATGTGACCATGCTGTGCCAAAAAAACTGTAATCTAGACGAGTGAAATAATTAAAAAAAAATAATAATTGATTTACAAGTGAACGGGACGAAAATGGGGAATAATTGCTAGAGCATTCCTGGGCATCACCCGTGTTTACTATAGGTAATAAACACCATGGGAAAGAAAAAAATATCTCTAAGTCATGAAGCCCATACATACCTAAAGAAGCTAAGTCCTTGAGGTCCTCTGATATAATCCCTAGAGGCAGGGTGCCCGCTATATTCCAGACGCTGGGTACCCTTTTTAGTCGCCTCTTATGGCATGCATGATCTACAGTGGGACTTATTTGTTACACCCGGTCAATACACGAGTAGACGTGGTGTTGAAGACGGTATATTAATGTGCTGGTTCAGATGTCCTCATTTTTCCGTGACCGTAGTACAAATCATGAGGACTTTAATTAACATCTCTCGTGCAGCACAATAATATTGTTTATTTCATTGAGTGCCTAATTATTTATTAACATCACTTAGAAATAACACTAAAACCTTTTGGAAAATCTGGGAAGGTAAATGAGGATCTGTTATAAAAACACTCCATATAAATAATTGTGCGCAACCAGATTTTTGCTATGCATACATTCCACATGGATGAAACTTTCGTGAGGTAATTTTGGGTAGAAATTGTGATTGTAAGGTGACTAAATTATCGTTGTTACTTTCATACTATTATTCAAAATTATGAAATTCGTCTCATAAAGCCAATATCGGAGATTTTGAAAGATTTTATTCTATCGATAAATATTTCAATTAGTAAACAAATTCCAGCTTTCAAAAACTATTCGATCCAAACTTTTTGTACGCAAAACAAGCGAAGCTAGGAAGAGGAGGCTTGATTGTCATATCAAAGTAATCCAAAAGCGCATGCGTGACTTATGTCATATTTGCAGAGGGAGTGAACACCCCGCCACCGGTAGGACTTGGAGCATCAGGGTTCGAACCCACTCCTCGACGAAAAAAAAGTAGGCCGCGAGTCTGAGACCACGACCACTAGACCTCTGCGGTTCCTTCATATCTGCAGAAGTTTTTAGTTTCCGGAAAACCACCGATGGAATTTTACTCTTGACAATATTGTACTTTAATAACATCACAGTAATAAGCAACACGCGATTATTAGCGAGACTTCGTAATTTTGTACCACGGTCAAGTAAAGGGAATAACATCTGAGTCGGCATTCCATCCTCCTAGCTTCCACACCATTCCGACGAGATTATTTGTGACCCAACAAATTTAAAATGCATCAGCCCCGCTCTTTGATGGATCTTTAAAGAAATCAGGACTCGAATCATCGATTCGGTTGAAACAACGCTAGCCATTTGCAAATATTCTCTGTTTAACTAATTTTTAGTAATTGTTTCTTATCTTCAAAACGGGTTCATTACATATTCTTTAAAAACAAATTCTTGGAGAAAAATGGTGCTCTAAAAACTCAATTCGTGATTTGAATAAGCAATGTACTGTAAATAAAATATTCCTGATTTATTTTGACATGTTTGGGATAAATTTATTCAGTATCTTAAATTAATTTTAGTAAACATCGTTGTTTCGATTCTATAAATAACTTACGAAGTTCAAATATCCAAATAATAACATAATAATAATATTTTAAAGCAGCCATTCTTTTAAAAAAACGTATTGTTTATAAATATAATCAAATAATTCTCTCATAAAGTACGTTACTACTTTTATGCGAGAAAAACTTTGGAATATTATATATACTTACATTTTTTTCTATAAATAAAAACAGGTTTTGATGAAAAAACTTAGAATTGAAAATGCGAGAACAGAGGTTCTATTGTTAAAATGAATTAAAGTTAAAGAATCAGTAAGGTATGGACTTAAGGCATTTATTTGAGAAAGAATAAATTGATTTATTTAAGAATTTTAATACTTTTAAATGATTTTACCATGTCAAAAATTGGAATTTCGCCGAATACATTCTAATATATTTAATAATTTAGTAAAATTACTTGAAAATGTAGCTTTCTAAATATGCTTAAATTTTGATGTTACAATTAGTATAGAAAATAAATTACAATAATTTATTGTCAGACAAATTACACCATAATAATATGTAAATATGAACTTTAAACACTTCTTGCGAACTTGTATTTTTTCTGAAATATTAAATCTTTAAAATCCAATCTTTCTTTTTTTACTTTATAATGATTATAGTCAATATGAAGCATATAGTGAGGTTTGTAAAATTTAGATAATTTTTGTTGCGACTTTTAAAATAAGTCACTTCAAGTT
The DNA here is from genome assembly GCA_019974015.1 of Nephila pilipes. Lineage (NCBI taxonomy): Eukaryota > Metazoa > Arthropoda > Arachnida > Araneae > Nephilidae > Nephila > Nephila pilipes. The sequence continues at coordinate 17,691 of BMAW01079371.1, read as the reverse complement.
TAATAATTTTTAAAGCTGACGAAAGAAATCTTTCATAAGCTTTGAAAATTACATCAATAAAATAGAACAATACTTTATATAAGTGGTGCAATATTGAAATTTGTTTGAGTCACGATGAGAGGCCTTACTTTCTTGAAGATTTCAAATTATATTTCTAAATAATATATTTAAAGGGGTTTTGGTACTTATGTCTGTCCATTACAAAAGGCTCATTATGAAACGGCTTGTACGATGAAGAAAAAAAAACATAAAATATAATATGTATTTTAAATTAATATTTATGAATAAAAACACGTTTCATGAATGAATCCATTGTATATCAAGTACAAATTACAAAGCCCATTTCCCTAAACTGAGGAATATATTTTCGAAATGAATTTTTCTGAAATATATTAAATCTACAAAACGAAACGTAATCAAAATTTTATCATTATTTGCAGCAATATAAACTTGATAATTACATATTTAACTACATATAATCATATATATCTTCTCAAATAAGGCAACTGTTATGTAATGTTTGATAAATTTATATACGAATATATTCTAGGAATAAATATGAGTTACTCGTAAAACTGTTCCAGGGTACTTCTTAAAATATGTATCATAAAACTTGAAACATTCTAGAACTTTTCGAGTAGAAGTAATAAAGGATCTCTAAATATTTGGAAACCGTTTACTAGGCAAATTAGGGAAAAGACGTTGGTATAAAGTGCATCTAAACTTAAAAGAAAAAGTTCACGTCTCTTTAGGCTATAAATTAATAAATAGCGGTGGGTTCTTAATTAGTATCTACAAACATAACAGTTTATTAAAATATACCACTAATAGTGGAAGCAGTTTGGCCGTATCACTTTGAAAATTGCAATTCTTTCAAGTAACTGTTAAAATTTTGCGGTTACTAAAATTAATGGGGATAGAAATATCTTGTAAATTTTGACTTGTAGAAGTTATACAGGGCTTATACGTAGACATTTTATACTTTTTGAAATTAAAAGAACCTTTTCGTAGTAAACTCAAAGCTATATTTATATATATATTACACAGAGAACCCCACATAACGAATCACGTCAGAATAGAGAATAGTGTTCGAATGGATCAAGTTTGCTCTCGTTTGTTATTATTGCTTCTCATGTTTGTTCAAAATAGTCCTTTTACTTCAAATGTTTCTGAATCAATGGACTATTCAAGTCAGTAATTCGTATTCATGAAAACTAAATAAAAACTCAAATTATTTCATTACCTTGTCATTTGTATGTTAATGGATAGAAATATAGCAACAATTTTGAAAATAATTCACCTGAGTAATTGGAACGTACTGGTCAGCATAGCGAAATAATCAACATATGAAATTAGGCCGAAAAGAAAGGAGCGTTCTTGTACCACTTTACATAACATTAGATTAATTCATGTAAATCAAAAAAAGTAAAAAAAATCATGCATACAGTTTCATCAAAAAAAATGAATAAGTTTCTTTATTTTATCAAGATTAAACTATTTTTTTTTTAAAAAAATAATGAAAGTATTTATTGGCAATTATTAATTCTTATTAAAATGGTAATTGTAAAGGCCTTTTCAACTAAAGTTTTTCCATTCAATGAACCAGGGTATTTTTCATAGCAAATGGCTATCTGTATGATAATATGAATTTATATTATTGATTAGGGGGATTAAAAGCTATTCAATATTAATTTTTTAAATTGTAGAATGTCTCACAAGATTGTTGAATGTACCTATAATTTAAATGAATCTATTATGTAGAAAAAACCACGTGAATTGACAAATGACTAAATTCTTAAATTTCAGTTAACGTATAAATGGCAAATTTCAGTTAATAAAACATGGCAAAATAACTTATAAGAGAGTAGAGTGTAATTCAAGAAGCAAAAGTTCACATATTCTACTTCTTGATAAAGGGATTCAATTGGATCAGTAAAGAAGGCTAAATTATTGGCAAATTTACATATTCTGTATCATACGTAACTGAAAAGGGTATAAGTTTTCATTGAATTCTCCTCATTCTCACAATATTGGTAAGTGGAAAACAGTTGGTCCCTCATTACACACACACACACACACACACACACACACACACACATTATATATATATATATATATATATATATATATATATATATATATATAATGCCATACATATCTGAACCCGGAAAATAAGGTCAACTTAAAAAGATGATTAATTGAAGAGGTGACAATGGAAGAGTATACACGTAGCTTTGATATTTCTTCTCGTTTTCATCTGATTCCTCAGTAAAATTTATTACATTTCATCCACAAAATTTTCATTGAAACAAAAGTAAAATATTTTCCTTCGTAATATGTTACAAAAAGTCCTATAGTTATATTAAGAAGGAGTGATTTTTAATTGATTTAAAATGTAGACTTGATTCGAATTCGATTTTAATTATGTGTTGCAAATTAATAGAATCTAGTAGTTCTTGATAGGTGTGATTTCTGAGGGGAATATTAACTTGTAAATTGTATTTCTGTTCGCAACACCTTAAGAAAATTTAAATTTCAAAGGAAGCAATTCTGAAAAAAGGCTTAGTTCGAAATTAGTATGAATACGATAAACAGAAAAAGTACGCACATACACAGTTTTACAATCTCAA
>BMAW01079367.1:108199-119825 GCA_019974015.1 Nephila pilipes | reverse complement strand
AAGCAAATTTTTAAGAAAAGCGGGAAAACAAAACAATCGAATACGAGTATGTGGGTGACTATGCATATTTCATTTCAATTCATGTCTCAAATTAACTCCACCCAATAATTTGTTGAATAGTAAAGTGTGCTCATGCTAGAAATTGTAAAATAAATATGTACCACATAAAAGATAAACGTAGGTGTTTGAGTAAGACGTAAATTCCATTTTACTAAATTTTATTATAAATGCAAGGATTACTACATGCGATATTTCCTGAAATTGTCGCCTTTCGTGAAGAATTTAGCAAATTTGATGAAAATAGAGGGAATTGCTTAGCATACAAATGACATCCATGCAGAAAGTGTGTTCCATCTAATATTGTATTTATATATATTCTTAACTTACATATTCTTCATTTCCTTGCATTTAAATAAAATATTTATAAGATTGGACGCATAAAAACGATAAGATAATAAATAGTACATAACGTTGTTAATTTACTATCAGAAATGCATTTGAATGTGAAAGATAATAAAATTTTTAAAGCGAAGTTGCCTTTAAATAATAGAATTTGAATGTCTTTGAATAAAGATTCCATTTTGGAATTTTTTATACTTTCTACCATGATTCTAAGATTAGACTTTGATTTTAATTACTTCAATAAATTCTTTTTATAATTAATACTTATCTGTTATTTTAAGGAAATTAGAAATAAATTTAATTACCCGTGACTTCAAATAGCACACAAAAATGTCCATAAAAAACTTCTTTAGTATTTTAAAAAACACACACAAATTTGCTCACTCCTATTCTGGGAATTTTCTTTTTCGTATTATCTTCAATGCTCTAAAGTTTGATACGTTTTAGTTTTTTTAAAAAAACTCTGATTAAATTATTTTTATTACCATATTAATTTCGGATAATGTATCATATATTAAGAAATTGTGGATTATATTTTTCTCTTGAAAGTATTTGGAAAAATTCAATTTCTGATTCAAATCTGAATAATTATTATTTAGTATATTTTGAATTAAGTAAAAAAATTGCCCAATATCATTTCTACTAGCAAAAAATATCTTCGAACTAGTAATAACTTTAAGGCTTTTTATAAAAAAGTTTCATCTTTTTGCATTAACATGCAGTACTATTATGGAAATTCACATTAATCAAATAGCCTACCCATAAATAGTTAATAGTAAGTGAAATGAAAAAATCCAATATAGTAAAAAGCCTCTCGTTTTCTTAGTTATTAACAAAAATCATAAGACGCTGGTAATATATTGGCTCAAACTAATGGAGCATAAAAACTGAAAACTACGCCCACGTGGCAAAATCTCAAAAAAGAAATGGCAAAAATGTTTCCACTTTTTAAATTGAAAAAATCAGTTCCTATTAAGAGTACTTGTAAATTTTTTTGAGATTTTCTTACACTGAAACAAAAAAAAAAGTTCACTAAAATGACTTGAGTTATAATTGTCCACAGAAAAAGAGTCGGAAAATTTATTCTTTTATGATATTTTCGTACTCAAATATATTAAAATGAGTAAGACTTTTTTTTATCACAGATAATGCAATAAAATATTTGATAAAAAAAATAAAATGTTTTTAATAGTAATTTATTTTCCCTTCGACGAAATTTCTTATTAGACAATTGTTTTCGCTTATTAATAATTTCTTACATTCAATAAGAAGCTTCGATTGAAATATTTAAAATTCTTGATAAAATAACGTAACTTTAGTTCAATGGTGTAGTTGAAAGTAAAGCACGCTTCAGTTTCAAAAGCTTTCAAATGAAGCTTACAAAACTCTAAGCAATTTTAAATATATATTATTATATCTTATGTTATTAATAGCATATATTGTGTCTGTGTACGAATTAGCGCCATCTTTGTTTCCCAGATATATTCCTATTAGAGTTTTAACGAGAAAAAATAACATTAATTAATAAAAGTAGATAGTTTTTTTAAACATTGACTAGACAAAACTAACAATTAAAAGTTTAAAAAATTAAAATATTAAATATAAAAAAAAAATCAATAGAGCTGAACTGACTCCTTTTATTCAACGTCGATAAATCAAAATTTTCGAAGAGTTATTTTTTTTACCCCAAACAAATTTCGGTCGACAAACCACGTTTATAATTAAAATTTACTCTTTCAAAATGAATTGAAAAACATAATTAAGCAAGGCTTTGACTCTCATAAACAGACATTTTGCATTTAACATTCTTGTTTTGCTCATTGGCTGAAATATCGGATCCATCGGCCACAGATTTTCGTCGCTGTTTCCCCACCCCTCTCTGAATCGATACTTTCCTGCAGCGTAAGTGGAAGACAGCCTTGGACTCACCCACAAAAGTATCTACAGGCGATGCTTGTCCGAGAAAACGAGATTGATCTCTTTATATACAGCAATTTCAAAAATTAGCTTTGATGTTGTTACATAAGGTAGTAAATATCTCTCAGTGAGCGATAACTTGCCGTTAAACCTTTTTTAAATCTTTTCTGGCGCAATTTAGAATAAGCCAACTGCGCTAAGTGGACTTATTGTTTAGGTAACTTGTAAGAGTAAATGACAAGGAAAAGCCATAAATTATCCGTTACAAGAGAAGTACTTCTTAAATAGGAAATACATAATCTCAGCAAAACTCGTTTCTTTCTTCTTCAGAAGCTACAAAATAACATATTTAAATGAAGATAAAAGCCCTTTTAGCATTCGTGCTTTTTTACCGAAATTTTCCTATTACAATCTAAACATTAAGGCTATTTAATAAACGAGGTATTTAATTTAACTAATACTTACAACGATTACAACTCTTCTGGAATAATGAAGGTTCTTATCTACTGGCCATTTTGCTTTCATGAATGTAATGTTAATCATAAAGAATTTCTATTACCATCCTCAAATCTATGTTATTAACCACCCAAGGAGCTATTGTTTTAGTTGGATCGCTTTTGGCGTTCCAGATCACGTTTTAATTTTTTATACTTCCATTCAATTTTAATTATATTTAGCTTAAATATATTCAATTTAATAATTTATCGTTTGATTCAATTTTAATTACATTTAGCCTAAATTTATTCAATTTAATAATTTATCGTTTGCTCTAATTTTAATTACATGTAGCTGATATAATATTCAATTTAATAATTTATCATTTGTAGTTTGCTGTATTTTTAATTACATTTAGCTTAAATATATTCAATTTGATAATTTATCGTTTCCTTTAATTTTCATATCGGAAAAGTTTACTATTGTCCAATCCCCCATATTTCATCATTTACTTTAATTCTTATATTTAATTGAGTAATTTAATAGTAAATATAAAAAAGTGCACCTTGGGAGGCTTAATCTGTTCTTTGCAAAACTTTGCATGGATTTTTTTTAAAATGCATTTGAATGCAAAAACGTGCATCTGAGAGAACAAAAAATAATATATATTTGACGACATAAGTCGAAATTTCGTAGGAACTTCTACTATTGTTCTCACTGCTACTGTGCATTTCTACTACTGTACTGTTTTTTCTATGTAGAAAAAATTCCTAGGGGATTTCTACATTACGTTCAGGAAATCAAAATGGCCGTTAGACAGGAGTCTTAATTGTTCCAGAAGAGCTGTAAGGTATTAGTTAAATTAAATACCCAAGGGAGAAATAATACTTTGATTTTTTTTTATATTTTTACTAAACCATTTTATTTTCAAAACATCAAGATCACAACAATTTTCTGTAAACTATTATTACATAGAATATTCTATAAGTAGCCTTTCAAATCAGCAGCTGTGGGTTAGTAGTCATTTTTTCGAGTTTGAGACCGGAAATGTTTCTTTCGAATTCTGATTACGCTAAAGATCCTTAGAGATCGTTAAATCTGTAGGAGCTCAAAGTACCCCATGGGCCCAGGTGTCATCCTCGTGGCTTGACTAGGGTCCTAATTAAAAATTCGTCTCCAATAGCTCTTGTGTTGCTTCTGAGAGAGAAGCATATATATGAAGCATTTATAATGAAATATGTTTAAAACATATCTCCCTTTAAACAGAATTATTGTTTTTACAAATTCTCTGTGGCTATTGTTGTTTAGTAGTCATCATAGTGGACTCGGAGCCAGCGATATTTCCGTAGAGTCGTAGGTTCGATCCCTGATGGCGCAAAAGACCAGTGGTGTAGCGGATCTGTTGCATGTTAAATCTGGTAAGGGTCCTTCTTCACGCTTCCACAACACGCCTCTCATTGGTGTGGAGTGGAAGTTTAGAGAAGGAGGTAATAGCTTAGGTGTTGTTCTCGTTATTTGACCGAGGTTCAAAAGTAAGAGGTCCATCACCAATTGCCTTCGTGATCCTTCTCAGTGTGACGTCAAAAAAAAAAATAGCATCACAAATTATTTAGATGCGAAGCTGTTTTAGTGTAATGTAAATATTCTGCCTTCATTAAGAAATTCAGAAATAGCTCGTTGATATCTCCCATTGAACAGAATTCTCAGTTTCACAAATTTTTAGATTAGTAGCTGCTTTAGTCTAAGGCAAATATTCTGTCTTCGTTTCACAAAATTTAGAAACAGTTCATCGATATCTCGTACTGAATAAGTATATAGTTCCACAAATACTTTAGATAAAAAGTATTTTAGTGTAAGGTGAGTATTTTTTTTATCTTCAATTTAAGAAAGTATTTTAGTGTAAGGCGAGTATTTTTTCTATCTTCATTTTAAGAATTCGGAAATGATCATTGATATCTCACATTGAACAAAATTCTTAGATTCACAAGTTCTTTTGATTAGAAGCCATTTTAATAAAAGGTAAATATTCTATCTTCACTTTACGAAATTCAGATATAGAGTCATCGTACCTTTCACTTCAGTTCTTAAACGTTTACAATTAACTCTAAAAATTAAAATCACAACTTTCAGCTATGAAGCAAAACAAAAATCACTTGCATTTCTTAAGCTGCTTAAAATTGAATTGCTTGCATTTCTTACAAATTTCTTGATAAAACTCCATTTGAATATTTAAAACATACATATATTTCGCTCCTATTTAATAAGGTATTTCACCTTAGAGAAAGTCAGAGAGATTTACTGAATTCTTAAAAATTAAACATTCTAGTTTCTCTCCAAAGAATGTAGATGAATTATTTTCATTTTTTTGTGTTTTTTGGAGTACAATTATTTTAATTCCCTATTAGAATTTCCTGTATTCTTAAAGATCTCCTCTCTCTCTCTTTCTCTCTCTTGACTTAAATTTCTTAGTTCAGTTCACCGAATAAAAAAAAATCTCAATCCGTTTCTTTCTTTTAACTTTCAACACATTCAAGAATTGTCTGTTTCTCTGTTACATAAACTATTATTTGGAATGTTTACTAAGAATTTAACGTAAAGATTTCAGTGCCCAGAATTTTAATGAGGAAACATTTGACTTTCAAATACGTATGAAAAGAATATTTAGAGATTTTATTCAGGTGAAAATAACTTTCTTCCTTTTTGTGATTTAATTAAAGAAAAGAATTTTTAATCTAATTAATTTAAATTATATTAGTGAACATTGACTGAAACAACAATGCATTTTAATACGGCATAATTAACCTTTTAAGTGTAAATTTAACTTAGAACATATTTCCCCTTTAAAAATAAAAATCCAATTTTTTCCATGCTGATCAAATTTCTATTGAACTAAAGTAAAGAAACATTCATATTTTTTTCATAAGTGAAGAATTGATTTAAATTTACATTAAAAATGAATTAAGAAAGTTCGAATGAAAAATACTATACTTTATAAAGAATATAAATGTAGGATGAGAAGAGAGTGATAGATATCACAATTGTAAAATTCTAAGGAAGTTTCTTTTATAGTTTTTAATGTAGGTATCATTATATATCGATACACTTTTTATATATTTTTTGAGTAATGAAGTATGTTATATTGGTATGATGTTGTTAGGTACTCTTTAAATTATTTTCAACGAAAATGTGCACATAAGGTTCGAAAATATTAAAAATCATAATAAATCACAAATAGTAGTGGGAAAATTTTAAAAAATCAAATTTAATTTGAATGATATAGACCTGAAATTATAGTACACTCATGTGGTGATCGAGAGTGAAAGATTAATCCCACTGTAGTTCCTGCATGTCATAAGAGACGACTAAAATGGGTACCTAAAGTCTTGGGATACCGCCAGACACCCTGCCCCTGGGGATTATATTAGAGGACCTCAGTGGATTGCCTTCTTTATGTGAGTACGGGCATTATGACCCTGAACTACCCGAGTTATCTTTTTGTTTCCCATGGTGCTTACTATTTTTGGTAAACACGGGTGACGCACATCCGGTATATCCTAGCGATCTTTCTCTATTTTAGACCATCTTTCTTGTCAAACAATTTTTAGCTTTTTTAAAAAAAAATTACACGCCTGGATTACAGTTTTTTGGCACAGCATGGCCACATTTCGCTACTGGAACTACAATAATAAAACTACAATTTGTAAATATAATAATAAAATTACAATTTGGAACTACAATAATAAAACTACAATTTGGAACTACAATAATGAAACTATAATTTGGAACTACAATAATGAAACTATAATTTGGAACTACAATAATAAAACTACAATTTGGAACTACAATAATAAAATTACAATTTGGAACTACAATAATAAAACTACTATTTGGAACTACAATAATAAAAAAAAATGTTTTAATACATACTCTTACGAATCATAATAAACTCTTAAAATGGAAGATTTTTAAATACCTTTGGTGAGTGAAAAAACTGTTCAGTTCTCACTGTTTGTGACATATTGCTGTCCAAGAGTTTTTCTTAAATAATCCTGGTGAATCTTATAGATTTAATCGCATAAAATAGAGCGTCGACCAAACCAAATGAAACGTCATCGAAGTAAATAAGATAAACTAAAGATATATGATTAATTGAACAAAATGAGCGAATATATAAGCCAGCTCAAATTGAAAAAGGATTGGTTGGCTAGAAAGTTTTAAGTGAGCTGTTGGAAGTGAGTGGTTAGAGAATAATGACTCATAGTGAGTAGTCGTAGTTGTTGTTGTGTGAATTGACATCGATAGCTCACGGATGTTTAGAAGAATCTTCTAGAATGACAGGACTTTGATATACCCTCTCGAATCACCAGTATGTGTGATTGCATTCACTCGGACCTGATAAATAGGCTTAGAGATTTATTTGATTACTATTCCATCAGACATTTTGAGGTTTGATAGATTGAGAGAGGAAGCAAAAACTTATATTCATAATTTGATCAAAATAAAATGAAGGGACGTAAATTTAACTATCTCATCCATTGTGTCTGGATTTCTATTACTTTGAATTTCTCTTAAGGTACGGGATTTTTTTTTTTTTTTTTGAAATATATTGATATTTGATATCAAAATATTTTTAAAGCTAAAATATAACCTAAGACTATGAAAAACACTTTTAATAATCTGCTTTTAATTCAAAAAAAAATTGGAGTGGAAAACATTGTGAAAATAGTACTAAATTGATTATCAGAATAACGCTCATAACTCAAAAGTAAACCAAAATATCATTACTCTGTAAATTTTATCTTATTCATCATAACAGTTTTTGGAAATTAGTGCTACTTTCATGATGAAAATTATATTACTACAATTTTTATTGTGTTTCGAGTCAAATAACTATGAAATATTAAAAAAAAAAGTTATAACAATACATGATTTACACTTTTGTTACTAAAAACGTATCAATTTTACAACCATGATATAGAAGGTAGAATTGGTTCTTAAAAACTATATAAGGTAAATACTTATAAATTTAAATTAATTTGGTTCATTACTTTTTCTGATATCTACGTTGCCATATGTGAATATGTCGAGAAAACTCATTTTGAGAAAGATCAAAAACAAACTTTCAAATGCAATTAAAAATTAACTGCCGAATAAAATTCAAATCCCTGTAATTTAAGGTCTAAATAAAGTATAAGCAAAATTCAAACACTAATAGAAAGAAAAAAGTTTAAATTTTAAACTGATATTAAAATTCGAAAATCGAAAATTTTGACAAAAATGACGTTTTAAATAATATCCTCCACATTAAATACACTGCGGCACTACATGTTTGATATAGTTTGTGTATCTTGTTTGATTCCAGGCATTTCCAAACGTGAGGAAGGAACAGCGCATTGGGACAATTATTAATATTCATTAGGTAAGAATGTATGAATGATAATGCATTTTTTGAAAGGGATTCGATGACTTGATTTTCCTGGTAATGGAATGCCGTAGAGAAAAAACAACCCACTACAAACACTCTATAGGGTCTTGTCGATAGTCCAGTAATTCAGAACGACGGTCAGAAGAACGAAAATTAAATATGAGTGATTACTAACTTGGCGCATTTCTTCTTGAAAGCATGAAAAGTAGGAGAATGTTGAGAGAAAAATGCAGCACGTTCTTTTATTCCTCGAGATGGTATTTGGCAGAATTTGTCCGGAGAGCGTCTATTACTTAGCCTTCAGGTTTATGGCGGTCAGAAAAATGCGGTAAAATAATCAAACCGCGTTTTGCTGAAAATTAAATTCGAAGGTAAGTAAATCAATTGATATATGTAAGTTTGTAAACGATGAAAATTTGATTCATATATTTTCAGAAACAGAGAAAAGGTTGAAAAGGAGATTGAGTACTTTTTGGTTTGAAATTACTATACCATCTATTAGAGACATTATTTCTAATCAAAACTGGTAGAAAGTTATAGAATATGCAATGTTGGATTATTCGCGATTTTCCCTTTGAGACTTTTAATAAATTGCATAAAATGAAAGTGCCTCAACTCACCCAAATGAAACGCGATCTACGCAAATCAGATAAACTAAAGAAATACAATAAATTGAATAAAGTAGAAACACATACGAGTACATAACCGAAGCCCAACTGATATAGATTGGAAAGTTCGAAGTTGAAAGGTAGATATTTTGATGATAGTGATTAATCTCTAGTAGTTGTAGTTGATGGATATGAATTTGAATCCAATTAGTCCATCATAGCTTTTGGACTATTTAGAACTTTCTAGAATGAGCGGACTTTAGTACATCCTCTAGATCAAGGGTCGCCAAAGTGGTCTATATATAGACCCCTAGGGGTCTATTTAATAACAGTAGGGGGTCTATCTGACCCAAGGGGTCGAATGGGGGTCTATTGGGACTCGAAGGAAAAACAGTTCTTAATACGCAAATCACACATATCTAACTGCGTACGTAAAAATTTAAAATATTTTTATAATTGACTTAATATTATATTCTTTATAGAAAATAAAATAATAAATTAGAAAACAATCTGCCCCTTTTTTCCTTATGTGTTTTCGTATGTATACCGTGACGTCACAACTTGACCTTGTGACCAGTTTGTGAAACTTTACGACCTTGTGACCAAAAATATGTGAAACTTTACGAAATGGCTCAGCCATTTATGCTGGCGTTTCCAAGTTCGTATATGGTTGAAGCCGGTTTCAGTCACGTTAATTCAATTTTAACTAAAAACAGAAATAAATTAAATGTGGAGCTTCGAGGGGATTTACGGTTAAAATTGACTAATTTCGAACCCAGTATAGCGAACCTTGCCAAGAAACACCAGGCACACTCATCTCATTAAGATTAAAAATCTGTAGCTACTTTTTGTTCTGATTTAATTAAATATTTAGACTAATAGATAGTTTATTTTAATTACCTGAAAATTACCTTTGTGAGGGGTCTATGGAGATTTCGAAAAAGAATTATATGGAGGCGATGATCAAAAAAAGTTTGGTGACCCTGCTCTAGATCCACCAGTGTATGTGATTAAAATCGCTCAAACCTAGAGCAAGTGCGTAAAGAAATTGAACTGATATTTATTTCAAATTAAATTGCAATCGTGTTGAGAGTTAATAGTAGAGAGAGACAGAGCAATTGACTATTTAGTAAATAAAAGGTTTTGGTTTAAATTTGACGGTTTCATCAAAAAGTATGAAATTGATATAACATGAACTTTTGGGACTGTATTATTGAATTGAAGATCAACGAGCATTAAAAAGGTTATTTGTGATATATTTCAAGGACATGTCATTTGAGTTACCCATTTCGTTGAATACTTGGCACACAATTTAGTTTTTAGTTTTAGTTTTTTTTAACGTCACTAGAAACACAGGGCTATTGGCGACGGACCTCGACAATTTTGAACCACGGTCAGTGACAGGACGACACCTGAGCTCCCCTCTCCTAACATCCACCGCGGGGAGGACGGGGCCCAGGCCAGGATTAACGTGCATCAGCCAGCTACACGGCGGCTTTGGTGGCAAGGATCGAACCGCTGAACAAAACCAGCACGCTATCCACCTTGACCACTAGGCTGACCCGCACTTAGCTTCCAAGACCTACTTTCTAGTATGAGTTCTCCAAACACCTTCAATCCATGGGATCAATATATTTGTACGACTTTAAATAAATACTCTATTATAGAGTTTATATATATTGTATTGTGTGGTCAATGTTAACCTATAATTAAAACACTATTCTCTTCAAAATTGTCATTATTTATTTGGCCATAGATGGAATAAATGAAAAACACCTGGATTGTTTAAAGTTGGTAACGAAATGTTTATTTTAACACTCTGAAACCTGAATGTTTTCATTTGTCCTAGTTGCACTCTTAGTTAGATTAGGATGGTGAGATTTCATTTCTTTAATGTTATGTAGATTTCCAAAAATGAAAAGTAGGAAAAAAACCTCAATATGTAATTTTATTAAATTAAAATTATTAGAAATTTTCAATGAAATACTAACCCATAATTCACCAGCAAAACATGTATTTAAATATTTGTATATTCTAAATTATAAAATAAAACAAAACAGAATATCAATGGAACAGAAATATCAGGAAATAAAACTTGATCCTATGAGGAGTAAGTTATTCATTTCAAGAATATAGCAATCGGAATTAAGAGTGAAATGTATTGGAATATTTTTCCAGATAAAGATTTATCAATTAAAAAGATATTCAACAACATATCTGTTATTTTATTTCTTTTTTATTATTAACTTCAGACCCCTACTCTAAAGAATTCATTCTTATAAATCTCGTAAACTTAATTTTAAACTTAAACATTTCTTGTTTTATATAAACAAAAAAAACATTAAATATCTATGAAAAGAAATAGTGTAATGATTAATTAATTATTAGCTGTGACATTTTTATTAACTTTTAACGATATGAATAGAAATATTTTTTTTAAATGCTTTACATTTTTCAGTGATTAAATAAATGGGAGAAAAAGTTTAACGTATGTCTAGAGCCGAAATAAATTTACACTGAAAAGTCTATAAAAATTCAAGAATTCTTCACTTCTCCCTTAAATACACACACAAATATCCTCCCTAAATTTCTTGAGCTTAAAAGAGATTCAACAGAGTTGAGAATTATGGAAGGAGGCCCATTTATTTATTGGTGCTATTTTTCTCAGCTACTGTGTGTTGGTATTGTCTGGAACTTAAACTCTGTCACCGCTATTCTGATACAAAAGCAGGGATGGAGGCAGAAAACAGAGTTGTTATCAATTCGTCCTTCCTTTTTTTTTTCTTCTTTAGAACACAAAGAAATCGCCAGAGGTGGGCGATCCTGTGAAACAATGCAT
>BMAW01079367.1:90590-107212 GCA_019974015.1 Nephila pilipes | reverse complement strand
CCTGAAAATTACCTTTGTGGGGGTCTATGGAGATTTCGAAAAATTATATAGGGGGCGATGATCAAAAAAGTTTGGTGACCCCTGCTCTAGATCCACCAGTGTATGTGATTAAAATCGCTCAAACCTAGACAAGTGCGTAAGAAATTGAACTGATATTTATTCCAAATTAAATTGCAATCGTGTTGAGAGTTAATAGGCTAGGAGAGAGAGACAGAACAATTATTGTTACTATTTAGTAAAATAAAAGGTTTTGGTTTAAATTTGACGGTTTCATCAAAAAAGTGGAAATTGATATAACATAGACTTTTATTTTGGGACTGTATTATTGGAATTAGAAGATCAACGAGCATTAAAGAGTTATTTGTGATATAACATTTCAAGGACATGTCATTTGAGTTACCCATTTCGTTGAATACTTGGCACACAAAGGCCTACTTTCTAGTATAGTTCTCCAAACACCCTTCAATCATAGGATCAATATATTTGTACGACTTTAAATAAATACTCTATTATAGAGTTTATATATATTGTAGTTATTGGTCAATTGTAACCTATAATTAAAACACTATTCTCTTCGAAATTGTCATTATTTATTTGACCATAGATGGAATAAATGAAAAACCTGGATTGTTTCAAAGTTGGTAACGAAATGTTTATTTTAAAGCTTACTCTATTCCTGAATGTTTCATTTGTCCCTAGTTGCACTCTTTAGTGAGTCTAGGATTAAGTGAGATTTCATTTCTTTAATGTTATGTAGGAATTACAAAAATGAAAAGTAGGAAAAAAACCTCAATATGTAACGTTTTATTAAATTAAAATTAATTATAGAAATTTTCAATGAAATAATAACCCATTTTATCATTCACCACAAACATGTATTTAAATATTTGTATATTCTAAATTATAAAATAAAACAAAACAGGAATATCAATGGAACAGAAATATCAGGAAATAAAACTTGATCATACATGAGTAATTCATTTCTGACCATAATTGCAATCGAATTAAGAGTTGAAATGGATTGGAATATCTTTCAGATAAAGTTTATCAATTAAAAAAGATATTCAACAACATATCTGTTTAAATTTTATTTCTTTTATATTTTAACTGAACCCTACTCTAAAATTCATTCTTATAAATCTCGTAAACTTAAACATTTCTTATTTCTCTCTAAACAAGCAAAAAACATTAAATATCTATTTAAAAAAATATTCTTAATGATTAATTAATTATTAGTCAGCTGTGAGCATTTTTATTACAACTTTTAACGAATATAGGAAGGAAATATTTTATTGTTTAAAAGCATTTTTCGGTGATTAAATAAATAGGAGAAAAAGTATAACGTAGTCTTCTAGAGCCGAAACCAAATTTTACTGAAAAGTCTATAAAAATTTAAGGAACTATTTCCTTCTCCCTTAAATACACACACACAAATATCCTCCCTAAATTTCTTCAGACTTAAAAAAAAGAATTCAACGAAGTTGAGAAATTATGGAAAGGAGGAGGCTCATTTATTTATTGGTGCTATTTCATTCACAGCTACTGTGTGTTGGTGTGTCTGGAACTTTAAACTCTGTCGCCGCTATTCTGAAGAGTACAACCAAAAGCAGGGATGGCAGGCAGAAAACAAGTTGTTGCTCATTCGTCCTTCCTTTTTTTTTTTCTTCTTTAGAACACAAGAAAATCGCCAGAGGGGTGGGCGATCCTGTGGAGAGAAAACCCACTTTTAATTCCTCACTAGAAAACCTCGCCAGTTTTGGCGATTTATAGCCTGGAGATTACCTAGACGTTTGACACTTCGCTTATTGCTTTATTCTTTTTCGGCATGGAGCTTGATTATGACACTTGCCGCCATTGTATCTTAAGTAGTGGTGCATGCAGACCTAGCCCTGAAAACTGACTGGGTAACAGATGTTGAGATACAGAAGGGGTATTGGATTTCAAAATGAAAAATATCGTGCAATTTAACAAAATTAAGAGGTGTTGGGCCATCGTATGAAGTTACCTGCTTCGTTTCCTTTCGGAGGGTGTAGTTCGGGACCGATCTTATCGAGAGAATATCTGAAATTATCTTGCTTCTGGTTATAAAGTTTTGAAAAGAATAATTTTGATTATTCGAGTGATAAGTTTTTAATCATTGTCAAGAATGCGGTCTATTTTTTTTCTCTCTCTTTCAGTTGCTGGGGAAATTAATGGCATTTTTCAAAGAATTGCCACGGTAGCTAGATGAAAATTCTTTTGTGCTTGTTTTTCACTGTCTTCAACATTCCTAAACATGTGTGGGAAAATAAGTGTTTTTGAAACACATAAATTAAAGTTTTTACGAAATTGTTTTTACCGATTCAAGCGCGTATAAGGGTCAAAAAATAATATCACATGAAGGAATCCTGTTTATTAAGTTACAGTTCAATTTATTTTTCTCAATATTATTAAACTTTAGGTAATGTTTCTTTCAACTTCATTTTCAATCCCGTAGATATACCTCCATATGCAATTGTCATGTAAAACAAATCGCGTGATTCAGATGTTGCCAATTTTAAATTGTTTCATGAAAAATTCCATGAATAATTGATTTTCCTCTTATTAAAGTTTTTTTTGTGACATTGTAATTCCCGCTCGTTATTGGCAGTTTCACTTGTCAATATATAACTTATAATAGAGTGAGTTTTTTTTTCACTCTATTCTAAAACTTATAATAGAGTGAGTTTTCTTTTCACTCTATTCTAAAACTTATAATACAGTGATTACTTATAACGTCACACTGAGAAGCAAAACGAGGGCTGTTTGTGACAAACTGGTAATTTTGGAGTGATGTGGACTACACCTGAGCTGGAACTTCCCTTTCCAAACTCTTACATGACGCCAACAGGATGACTTTGGACCTCGATCAGATTTAACGTGAGTAACCCCGCAACATGATATGCTTTCAGAGGAATCAGGTCTGGAACCCATGACTTGACAATTACAATGCCATCCACCAATATGCGACACTGACTACTAGGCTATCGCGGCTCTACTTATAACAGAGAGCGAAGCTATCTATAGTTATATTATACTAAATTTTAAATTGATTGGTTTTATTAACGTCGCGCAACAAGAAGCACGAGGGTTATAGGTGACGGACCTCATTATTCTGAACCTGGGTCAAGTGACTAGGTCGACACCTGAGCTGGCACCTATCTCTCCTAACTTTCCCACCACGCCAACGGGGGGACTCTGAGCTCCAACAGATTTAAAGTGCATCAGCCCCGGCTACGTGGTGGTTTATTTTTATCGCATCAAGGATCGAACCCACTACACATCGAAAACCATTGGCCACATCCGCGGCCATGACCACTAGGCTACTGCCATTCCACTTATAATAGATAGTGAAGCTATCGATATATTATACTAAATTTCACTGTCACATGAAGACGGTGGCGGATAAACCAAATTATTTCATTTTTATTCAAGTTATGAATATTTAAAGTTGATGCCTATTTCATTTCTCTGTGGCAACTTGGCCTAAAAGTGCTTGAATTATCGTTTGGGTTATTAAATTAAATTGTTTCTTGTCGATTTATTCATGTTCGAGTGAATAGAATAACTAGAGGTGAGGTGCAATACCTGAACATTTTTCTATATTTTCGAAGATCCCTCTGATAGCTTTTTAGATTACAAAGAGGTGGTTCCCACCTCACTTTGATTCGCTATCAACTACTAACTTCCAAAATCCATATAAAATTATTCGAAGTTTATATATGCACCTACTGAAATATATTCATTATGCGTCACAATATCAGCTTAATCTACACAAATCAAGCTTCATTTTATTGGAATGGATTTTAAATTCAAACACCATAAGAAGGAAATCCAAAGATTTAGGTGAAGGGTTGGGGGATGAGATAGAGCACGACATCACAACATGCCAGAGTTTTTTCAAAATATTAAATTATTCACCATCCAGTTATGTAATAATGTATTTTAACACACGTATAAATGATCTTACCTTTTATAATGCCTTTGAAAGAATTCAAAGAACTACGATTTAAAATATAACCATTCAGTCTCCAGAAATGGAATTTTTTTAACTTAAATAATATTTTTTTTTTTAAATCCGAACTAATTTAGTAAAATAATGTAATTTAAACAAATAACTAGTATTGTTGAAAATTTCCCATATTGAATAACAACGAGATTATTCACAACGAAAATTAGACGTACCTTGTGACCCGCCATGGGTGTCACATACCCGGAACAACTTTGTCACTTTCTGTCTCGCCTTGCAGTTGTTGCATAACTTATTTCTCTAACATATTCAAATGTAAAATTGGTGGTTATTGAATGAACTGTAGTCAAGTTTCCCACCCAAGACTAATAGAGCGCAGTTCGAAATTTGCAGGGCGTGTGTGTCATACCCGTGATTGATTGCGTCATTTTAGCATTTAACTACCTCGGTAATTTTGCTTTCTTTATTAAAAAATAATTTTATTTTGCCTATGTGAAATGGAAAGCAGAAATTGTCGCGTTTAATGTGGCTAACAATATATTTGTACGAGACTGCAATATTGTGTTGATACCTTCAGGCATAAATATTGTTGAGTTGCTGAGTTGCTCAGTAGTGGAGAGTAAAATAATTACGCATTAATCAATGTAGCTCAAATATATATATTTTTTTTGTTATTTCTCCCTCTTCCTTATCTAACTTCTCATTCCTTTACGTACAGTGAGTGAGGGTAAAATTTATTGGCGCAAGAGCCAGATATGGCTATGCAGCGCCAAACAAGATTTAACTGTGGTCTGGATGTAAAAAAATTGAACGAAAGAGACACAAAAGAAATGACAATAAGGAGGGTCGAAAATAGAGAAGGATCGCTAGGATATACCGGGAGATCGTAACCTGTGTTTACCAAAGAAAGGAAAAGATCACTAGGTACTTCGGGGTCATGATGCTTGTTCTTACCTGAAGAAGATAAGTCTCTGATGACCCCTGATATAATCCCCAGGGTCAGGATGCTCGGCTATACCCCCCAGACACTGGATACCCATTTTAGTCGCCTCTTACGTCCTGCATGAGCTACAGTGGAACTATTCTGTCATTCCCGGTCATCACATGGGTCTCCTTTATGTACAATTCATGCACTTTATACACACCAGATTATGTCTAGTAAGACTGAAAAAGCAAACAATTAAATGCACGTTTTTTAACGAATTAAACCATAGAGATTAGCGTTCATGGACGTGGTTTCGCAGCTATCTTTGTTTCCTTTGAGTCATGGGTTGGAGCCCTGATGTCACTAAATATCCACCGTGTAGCAGTTGATGCGCTTTTAAATTTGTCGAGGTCCCAAGTCCTCCTTTTAGTGTATGGCCACGGTAGCCTAGTGGTGATGGTTTCGGTTTCGTCCGGCGATTTTCGTTCAGTCGTGGGACCGATCCTTGGCTGCCAAAGACCCATCGTTTAGCCGGGGCTGATGATCGTTAAATCTGTCGAGGCCCAAAGTCTTCCCATGGCGTAGTGTGGAAGTTAGGAGAGGGGGTGCCAGCTCAGATGTGGTCCTCGTCACTTGACTGATGCTTAAAATTACGAGGTTTGTCGCCAATAGCCCTCGTGTCGCTTCTAGTGCGACGTTAATAAAAACTTAAACTTAACTTCCTTTTAGTGAGGTGTGAATACTAGGAGAGGAAGGTGCCTGCTCAGGTGTCGTCTTGGTAGTTTGGCAAATGTTCAAAATTACGAGGGACGTCGCCAATAGACCTCGTATTGCTTCTCAATGCGACTTAATAAACAATCACATTAACTCTTATTAAAAGAAATAGAATCTTTGTAACCATTCACCGAATGCATTATATTTGTTTTTGATTATTCTTTTAAGTTGGGCATCTCTCTTTTTATTTCCCTTTATATAGCAATTCCGAAAATTTCCTTATTGAAATCTTTTCATGAAATTCGGTTATTATATATCATTTATTCTTAAAGAAATATATATTCAAATTCAAATTATATTTTATGCATTAATGTATTCGAAAAAGTGATAAATTTTAATATGGAATTTTAAAAGATATTCATTGCTCCATATATAATACATATTCTACAATGAATAAAAATCACAAAATAACAAAAAAAAAAAATTACGTCGAAAAACGTACTGAATTCTCTTTAAATTCATAGAAATGGTTTTTTTATCAATATCAGAAATTACAAAGCCCTAAAGTTATTTTTGATGAAAAGACGCGAATGGTTTTCGATTATGCTTGCTTGAGAGAAAAACTCTAGGATAAGATTAAAATATGTCTCAAAAAAATTATAACCCACTATTTTTTACAGTTTTGAGTTGTGGAATTTCTACATTTTCCGAAGAAATCACCCCAAGCAAATCATAAAACGGTTTCATGGTTTTATCCAAAGAAAGAAAACACATTCGAAAGAAAATTTCTCTTCCCTTCGCTCTTTTATATTTACTCTTGTAAGTATTCAAAGTCAAGTGTTTTTTGCATTGAATGTGAAAAATGATTTGATTTTTCGTAGAAGCAAATTTAACAAGATAATTAATTCCAAGAAAATTGCTTCTATGAAGAAGGTTAAAGGTAGCATGCGAAAAAAAAAAAGATTTCAAATTGTGGCTTCTAATTAATTATAGATTTTCCAAGTAATGATATCGGCATTTACACGTAATTCGAGGAAAAACAGTTTTCTCCAGATTTTCGATCGAAAAGAGTTACAATGTTCTGGAATATTTTTTTTTTCCTTTTAATTTAAGATTTAAAAAAGGAATCCTTAATTATGTATCAAATTATCGGATATTAATATCATCTTCTTTGTAAATTCCTGTTTTTTCTTAATTACATTAAAATCGTTTCTGTGGAGAAAAATATATCAATTTCTGTGTATTTAATGCTTTCGGCAATATATGATTTTTTATAGCCATCTTGTTTCAATAACATAATCGAACTCAACATATTCAAAGTATTTTCTATAGTTTTTAATCATATCTATGTTTGTCTTAATTAAAATAAATCATTTAAAAATTGAAATTATAAATGTTTTAAATGGATTAAGTATTTTTAACTCTAACATATGAATATTTCAGAAAACGCTTCAATGAATAGTCTTTCTTTGAAAGATCACTAATTTATAACCTTCACGACCATTTCTGTATGGTTTAATAATATCCACTCAGAAGGACTATTGGCGACGAACCTCGTAATTTAAAACTCGTTTAAGTGATGAAGACGACACCTAAGCTGGCATCTCCTTCTCCAAACTTCCACACCCCTTCACAGGAAGAACTTTAGACCTCCACAGATTTAATGTACATCAGCTCAGCTACACTGAAAGGTCTTTGTGGTATCAGGGCTCGAACCCACGACTCGACGAAATAACTTATTTGCGACCATGACCACTAGGTTCCCCCGGCCTTCTGGAAAGTCTTGGGCTTATACAGGGTGTGTGAGAAAAATTTCTACGAGAAAAGGGAAGTGACTACATACTGAAAGATGAACTTAAAGTAATAATCCATTCAATATTGATCATATTATCAAAAACACAGCATGTAATGCATATCATTTGTTGACATGCTGTCTTGAATACACAAATACGAAAAAAAAAAACTTTTAAGCAGAACAAATACATCAAACGATTTTATTCAGAGTCATTCGAATCGGCCTCTACGTTTTCTGGACTACTTCTCGAGATAAATGGAACAAATTGCGTGCGACACAAGAGAGAATTTTGTAAGCTAACAACGCGAATCTTTGTTTTATTTAAAAGGACGAGGTAGCCAAATGGTTTCTGTCGCAAGCTTATAGCGTGCATAGCTTCAATCGAGCTATGCGTTAAAGTCCTGATTCCACTAAACACCGTGCAGCGGTGCTGATGTACGTTAGATCTATTGAGGCTCTAAATCTCTCCATTTGGTAGAAACGAAAGTTTGGAGAGGGAGATGGTAAGTCAAGCGTCATCCTCGTTACTCGACTCCCGTTGGCGTGGTGAAAAATTTAGAAAAGAGGATGCCAGCTCAGGTGTTATCCTCGTCACTTGCCCGAAATTCAAAATTAAGAGATCCATTGCCAATATCCCTCATGTTGTTTCTAGTGCGACGTTAATTAAACCAAACCAAACTAATCGTTAATCGATTGAGGTTAAAAAATTACGAGGTTTGTCTCCAGTAGCTCTTGTCTTGCTTCTAAGTGCGACATTAATAAAAGCAATCGAACATACAAATTAAGAAATTAATTATAAGCTTTGTCAGTTATTAGCGATTTCTTAATTATTGAATCTTAGTGCAGCGTTTCTATACAGTCAATTATTTTAGCTGAAAAATCACGGTTGGGTGACAATGAAGTGTTTTCCAAAGTGTGAAACAGTCTTTCTTTCTCCGATGTTAGTGATGCAACAAGATGCCATATGAAAAATTTTCAAACAATTTTTTTCAACTTATAACAGACACGTGACGGCTTTCTTATTTTTTTCGCCAGAGTGTGAATTCAAACCTCTTTCGTAAATATCATTCACGTTTTATATCGCCCCCCTCCCTTTTTTGTTTTTGTTTTGTTTGAAGTTCCCGCCGACGATCTGTATCCATCTGAAGGGCTGTTACAGGGTGTTTCGAAACGCGTTGGAAAAATTTAAGGGGTGATATAAACATCTAAACAAGCAGTGTTCACTATATAATCCAAAGGCGGAGAGGAATCGGTGAACCGCTAGACGGTGTTGTAATGGAAAGTTTCTTACACGTCGTTATTTCTACCTTGGATTTCAGGAGGTATGGTGACGTATAGTAATCAGGAGAAGAGCAAGTTTCTTGAAATTCATGATAGAAATGACGATGTGTAAGAAAACTCGCGGTAACGCTTTCCATTACAGAACAGTCTAGTGGTTCACTGCTTGCTCTCCGTCTATGCATTGTATGGTGAAAATTGCTTGTTTAGATGCTTTCTATCACCCCTTAAATTTTCGCCCATGAGTTTCAAAATACCCTGTATACATATATAACAAGTTATTCATTTACTTTTAGGAACGCGTAAAGCATAGCAAATTTTTTTTTTTTAATATTTGCTCTTAACACAACCGTTCAGAAGTTCCAACTTTTAGAAAAATTAGAAATTTGCGTTATTTTTATGACCCAAATTAAAACCAACATTACAAAAACAAAAAAGAATAAACTAAAAATATTTACCGTGAACGCAGAAAAATATGACAACCAGGCTCAATTACCACAAATTATCCCTAATTATAGCTTTGAATGTCCCGACATATCATCGATCTTACGTAGAAAACGTGAAGGCAATGCTTTGATTGATAGTATTTTTAACTATTTTGACCAAATGTTTTCTTTCAGAGAAATCAGCATCGCAAGATATTTATTATTCTTTGTTCGTCATATCAACGATTAACTATAATAAATACAACCAATAACAGATAATTATAATGAACAACAAATTTTAAAAATCGGATTTGTCACACCCAAATCAGTTGCCGCGTCTGATCATTCAAAGCAGGATAGCATTGTTCAAGCATCTCAAACATTGGCACGCCCTTGTCATCCTAAAAATCAATTTGCATCCATCTATAAAAGAAGAAAGTCAGCAATGAACTGCACTGGTTGACCGCCGCAAAGATTTTGTCTTCTCATCTTAACCTTACCTGAAGTTTACATCATTCTCCTTCTTTCTTTTACAAATATAATTCAAGTTAATTATGCAAATAAATATAATAATTAAGTAAAAGTGATTCGATTTTTTTTAAAAATCAGGACTGTCTTAAGTTTAATCATTAATCTTATTCATAATTTTTTTTTTATTCTTCGATGCACATATTTGTTTATTCGTTTTATATCGAGGGAATATATATTATTTTGATTAGAGTTATTATTAACCTTCCTTCATTGTTTTATTCTATCGACATCTGAATGTCTAATTAAATAGTCACTAAGTTCAAAACTCCAGTTGTAGATACTTCAGAGAAAGAAAACACAATTTATTATCCATGAATACAAAGAAATCTCTCTCTCTCTCTCTCTCCGGTGTTTCTGTTAACTTTGTTATAATCTAAGTTAAAATTTAAATAATAAAGTCTTAGCTTATCAAATAGTTCGTTCCGATTCAAACACTTTTTGCTAATAACATGTTCAACTCCTATTATTCTAACAAAGAGTCGCTTCTAATTAATTTCAATATAAAAGATTTGATACGATGATTGAATCCAAATTACTAATATTTATCTGGTTGTGTTTTCCTCTGCCTCCCTCTTTCTTCCTTTCAATTATTTTTCTTTATATATCACCCTCTCTATTTCAATTTACTTCATTTCTTTTATCTTCGTCTAATTTATCTAATCAAGTTTAATTTTGTGCAATAAATTACCAGTAAGTTTCCGAGATTTGAGAAGAGAAAAATACGAATAGCCTAACGTCACAGAGTATCATTTTCGTTTATGCCTCAAATTTGTAATTATTCTCTTGTAATTATTTGTAATTATTCTCAAATTTGTAATCAGACTCTTCAGAGATGCACAAAAGTATTAAAATATTTTTCTTATAGAAAAATATTAAGAATTATTAAGAAATTCTTAGTAAAATGATGTGATTAAAACGGATATAGAAAGTTTATTTTTAAACAATGAGATATAGAGAAACATTATCTGATTCGAGATATAATTTTTAATTTTCTTCTACGATACAACTGATTGAAGTATGTAGTTGATTCGATGCACTTTATACATGTGAGTTATGAGTGAGAATTAATATCTCCTTGACTATAAGTTTTATTTTTCTTAATTAATTCTCAGCGTGATTTCAAAACTCTTACTGTACCTTAAAGCTCTTTGTATCATCTATGTAAT
Organism: Nephila pilipes; assembly: GCA_019974015.1. NCBI lineage: Eukaryota > Metazoa > Arthropoda > Arachnida > Araneae > Nephilidae > Nephila > Nephila pilipes. Next base: position 96,390 of record BMAW01079367.1, on the reverse strand, counting down.
ACATTTCTTTTATTTGTTCCTAGGTGGAGCTGGTGCACAAAAAAACTGAATAAGATAGCGACCCACGTTGAAATGAGGTTAAAGAAGCTAAACGGTATTGTACCTTGCTACTTTCAACTTACAGCATCTCTCCCTTCAACTAATGCTTAGGGACTTTAACATGATGCCGTTTGAATAGAAAGTCTCACCCAATAGATGAAACGTGACTTATTGAATTAGATTAGAATAATTGAAGTGTTATGAATAAGTTTGATGAATTTCATTGATAAACAGCAATGAATTTAATTCTGAAGTCAGTTAGCAGAAACTGTAAACGAAAGAATGGAGGTCATATTGACAAGTAATATGAGTTATCGGAGCAAACCCAGGAAAGATCTGCTTAGGACTCATCACTAAGTCTACTAAGGACTCGGTAATATCTGCACTATGTGTTTATCGCAAAATAACACATGATGTGACCAGTGACCAAATTTCAAAACAAACTACTATTCAAGTTAAATTCGCCTGACCTATAATAATAGTTAGTGAACATTTTCTCAATAGGAAAAAGGACGAATTGTTTTCTACATTAATCTCTCATCTCGAATTCGTCTGAGAAGAACGTTATATATAGTTAGAACTGGAAAACCTACTTCACTCAAGGTCTTAATATGTTTGCATAAACAAATTCGTGAAATGAACGTGAGCTCTTTGAAAGAAGTACAACCTATTGCACAGAATAAAATCAGTCAGAATAAATGAAAATCAACGGAAACACAATAATTCTCACAATATAATTATTCCTCCTCGGAAATTTATCGTATATATTTAAAAATTTTGTGAATATAAGATCTAATTAGTTTTTATTGAAAATGGAGATACTGAGATAGCGATTTTTTGCTCAAGCTCACAGATCTCTTAAATTTCTTCCACGGACCTTCTAAGAGTTTATAGATATTTCTTAAAAATCTTTTTCATAGCTATTCCAGTATAGATAAATATTTAAATTTGAAAGGAATCTAAAATTTTCTGTTCATGCAATACTACTGTTGTCTTTTAGAACATTCTCACTTTCTTTATTTAAAATCTGATTTCTTTAACCTATATTATGTATACTTTATCAATTTCTCAAAATTAGTAGAGAACAATTTAATTAGTATCATTCGTAAAAATTACTGATTGTTTTGATTACGCAGAAAAAATATGTAAAGTTTTACTGCTTGTTATTGAGTAATTGATATTTCAACAATTTAAAGAAATTATTTTTCTTTTTAAATTCCAAACCAAATAGTAAATGCTAAAATGTATAATAAAATGTTATTTATAAGACGATACATCGTAAATATCAGTTATTATATACATTATCTAATTTAATAAAGGGCAGTGTTGAATAAATCAGTTTTAGATAGTCTCAAATATTAATCACAAAACAGAAAGTGTAAAAATGTTACATACCATTTTAACTAATTAACTTTTTAAACTTTCATATCATTGAAGGAAAAATAATTGCATCAAGCAACACATTTTTATTTGAAATATATTTATTATCAATTCATTTTTCTTTTTGAAACATTTTTGAACTTTTTAATAGCAATATTTATTAATGAAATTTTTTTATTGTGAGTACTGGTATTAAATAGGTGTTGTCTTAAATTTATATTAAAATAAGCGAAATTTTTTTTTCTCTTTATATATTTTATATTTTTTATTTTGTGAGAATTAATACTATAATTCATGCGAAAAGTTTTTTAAAGGATTAAAATTTAAAATAGGAATAAAAGTTTTAAGAAGAAATATTTCTGTAATCAGAAAGAAAAAAAAAACGTTAATTTGATTTTTATTTCTGTAGTTGTTTTTTATTATCTCTTCCACTTTTATTCCCTTCTAGTCTCTATATCACATTTCAGAATTCGAAAAGAAATATATATAATTTTAAATTTAAACAATGTTGGTTTCTTTCTATTTTTAAAAATTTTTTCTACTGCTGATATATTGGGAGATTTTCAATACACATAAGTATAGTATATTTTATTACAAACATAATCCGTAAATGGGGATCGTAAAACAATCTTTTTATTCATATAAAAAGTTGTTATAAATAATTATTTTAAAATGCAAGTTTAAAATAAGCATCTAAAGGCTGAATATAATTTCATTTAAAATACTTTTAAAAAAACAGGATAGATAGTTTTTTTTTTAATTTTAAGAATTTTAGTTTTTAGTAGGGATTGATTTTTTTTGGCATACTATACTCAAAGATTTAAAGATACAAATTACAATTTTTTATATTAAATAAATATGAAAAACGTCTGCAAAAGAAACAGATGTTATAAGAAAAACATCAACATCCTATGTTTGATATATATAACAACTATGACATTTTAATGGTGAGGTTTTGAATCAAAATTACAGGGAAATTCTATCGATTCTACCACATTGAATTTGGAATCAGAATTCACTTATTTACTGGACATTGTGTCATGAAATACGCATAATATTTATACTATTGTTTGTGTACTTTCAAGTGTTGTATTATTTTGCTGGTCTGTGCTGTTTTTTTTAAAAGGAAAACAGCAGCAATAACCCCGTAATGACGGTCTATGGATGTGCAAATTTCGTGGTCTTGTCCGTGTGGGCTGTAGAATTATACATTTATTAAATATATGAAAGACAAAGCATAACAACTTGTGCCGCTGGACCCAACAACAGCCATCAAGTTGTTGGCAAATTCCTTACATTTCCTACAGATTAATAGATAAGATCACAATTCACAATATCCTGATATGTAACATGGACACTTGTCCTGCAAATGAGCCTAATCCCTGACTTATGGTATTGTATTTATTGTTAAATTTGAGCTCTTAGCCCTAACAGGCCTCTGTTTCCAACCTGTGAAACAATTGAGATAACACTATATAATTTTTTCCAAGCACCCAATACAATAAAAGGCTTCTGATTAGAAATTAAATATCTTAACTGGATAAAGAAGAGAAATTAAAGAGGAGGGGGAGATAAATCTCTTAAGAAAAAGAATTATTAAGGAGTTAAAAACAGAACTACTATAGAATTAAATTGCATTAAAATATTCTGCAAAGGGCGTTACAGGAGGTGGGAAGGATGGGAGATTCCATCGTCCAATCGAGAAATAACAACCCATATGGGTAGTCGAGGAGAGAAGAATCCACATTCCAAGTTAGGTGAAGAACCGAGAGCGTGAAGTCTCATTGGTCGAGAAGGAAGGATCCTATCGTTAGTCGGAGTCTTAAGCTTTCAATGGGAATTTGAGGCGAAGGGTAGCCGGGTGGTACTATCCCGCAAGGCCGCACGGACATGTCGGTCCTCACGGGTGCTAGAGGCTTGAACCACTGAGAACGTGCATGGCATTCTGTATGACCCTCTTAGAACCATCGATTGCACATTTGCATTGCAGTCAGGGGATCACAACTAACGGAAGCAGCAGTAATGTATAATGATAAACCGCTGTCCCTGGAGTTTACGATTCTACCACTGTCAAATAGCATTACGTTCTGGTAGGAGTTTATTCTTCATATATAAGGTACAATAACTTCTGCTCGAACAACCGACACTCGAATGTGGAAGAAACTCCAAGAAACTCGCTGCACAATCTTTCCTTTAATGCAGTCTGTATATGGCATTAATCCTATTCGAGTCGCTCAAACGAACTGAAATGCTAATGATTTGCATTCCTTAAAATACTGTGCCTTGTCCGCAAATTTCACATTTGTTGCATGCAAACTTCATGGTGAACAAATTTTAATGCGCCGCAGTATATATATTTTCATAATATATGTAATTTAATTTTATATCACTTGATTTAATGAATGTATTATTTTTCTTTAAATATAAACTAGAGAAAAGTATATTTAGTAGATAGCTATGCATGTGTAAAAATTGTCAGATTGTTTTCAAATGATTTAATAAAGTTCTAATCACCCAACCGATAGTTTGATAATATTTTTGAAATAAATCAGAAATACAGTAAGCATTTTTTCAATCTGGAACGTTCGGGTCCATGGCCATGCTGGGTTATCGAGTGTCAATACAGCTTTGACGGGGATATCAAAGATCAATCAGATTCGATTAAAATAATATAAACGATAAAAACATGAATTTAATGTGTTTTGCACGTTTTGGAATATTTATATATCCAACAAATTGCTTTGTTATTCCGGCAACTACAAAAGTAAATTCAAAAATTGGACTAATTAAATTGAATAATCTTGTATTGATTTAAAAAAAAAACATGGCTTAAAAGAAAAATAAGTACAGTACAATAGAACAAGCATTGCTAACACTAATAATTAGCATTTGAAGAGCACTTGCTTTGTGTCGAAAACATTTTATTGTAAAGTACTCTGAATGCAAATGGTTCCAATATTGCGCTGACTCAAACAGTGTACATACCCTGCTAGAAAAAAAAAAAAAAACACTACACTAAATTGAAAACTGACAGCTACGATGAGCACTGGGCGAAAATGCGATCAGCGATGTGCCGAGACCTGGTAGTTAAGGTCATCAAATTCCTCAATCTCCACGAAGAAATTCAGTGGCTAATTACTCGATCGTTGTTGGATTAAAAAACAGGGGCTAATTTAAGAACGTTTATTGTTTTATGTTCGTTATCTAACACTCGCACAGGTAACGATTTTCATAAATTGCATAGTTTTAACACAGCACTGATTCGAAATTCACATTCTCTTTTTATTAAAATATTATACATATTTTAACACGGTTGTGAAAATTTGAAAATTTAACTAAACACAAATTTAAGAAAAATTGAGTTTGAGGCTCTCTTAAATATATATATATATATATATATATACTCTTAAATATATTAACATTCATTATGAATCCATAGCCCGACTCTTGGTATTCCAGTAAGGGTTTTGAAAATTTTCACTATTTTACAGTTGAGTTGTTATTTATTTGTATTTACATGTGTTTTTCTTAAAACTATTCTCATGTCCTATTCATAAGCAGTTAAAATTTTTAGTTGTAAAAATTTTAATCTTCTACAAAGTTTAAAAAACAAAGAGACCAAAGAATGGTAATTTAAAGATTAGATCTTATATAGTAATTTAAAGATTAGAATTAGTATACTGCAGTATTAATTTTTTTAAAAAAAATATATCGTATTAATCTATTTAATGACTACAAATATTCAAAAATGTATAAAAAGAACCTTATACAACATAATTATCAATAAAAAAACTTATATAAAAATTCCCATTAAAAACTTTACTAACATTACATTTCAACTCATTATTTCTCAATCTACATTAGACCAAACACACGTCTATTTTTTTTTTATTTTCATTTTATAAAATTAAGACCAACAAATTTATTTTAAATTTGTTTCTTACTCTAGTTCAATTCTAGCTTACTAAAACCAATATCGGGTCGAAGTGACTGTCAAAAATTTACAAAAATCTAAGTAATCTACGTATACAAAATCTAAGTCTCCCCTTCAACAGTTTTATGCTTAGTATTCTTGATATCCAACTACGTTAAAGTATAATTTATCTTTACCTCGTTATCAATATTGTGAAAAAGCAAGAACTGGTCTTTTATCATATTCACGAGTTTATGATTCAAAATGGTGGCGAACAAAATTGAATGCTTTAACTCTTTTTTTCAAAAAAAATGAACATGTCAATTTTTCCAATTTGGCGACATGCTGTTAAGGAAAAAATAAATAAATTCCAGCAACCCTACACAGGAAGAAGGCGTGGCGTCAACCTATCGGTGACAACCTAACACCCACGGGTGTCTTGAATCACCAGTATCAAATATGGCGGAA
>BMAW01079367.1:58849-83879 GCA_019974015.1 Nephila pilipes | reverse complement strand
ATGATATACTAAGATACTGATTACTATGATATACTAAGATACTGATTACTATGATATACTAAACATGACCGTAATGATATACTAAGAAAATTATCTACTCCTAATGCTTCCATAGCTGTGTATGTATTGAGAAAAGTGCATTTAGATTATTAAGTACAATGCAAAATCATTCTGCTTTCCAGAATTTAATTTCGTAATCCGCAGTCTTAAATTCTAGCTACTAAATACCAATACCAAATGAGCTATAGTACCTTTAATGCGATTACAAACAGAGAGGAAAATAATTCTTTTGAAATAATCATAAGCATAGTTTATCATAGTTAAGCAAGGAATGTTGAACACTTATTGATACTCTAATTGGGTTTGGAGGAATTTTTCGCAAACGAGGACGGGATAGAATTTGTAATAAATGAAAGACAAAGATTTCAATGCGCACTTCATTTTTAATAAGACAATATTTTTAGCTAGATATTGTATTTATGTGAGAAGTATATATTTTATTTAATTGTGTGTCATTTCTTTCCAAACCCTATGTTCCTTGCAAATGATTTGCGAATTAGAGACTTTTAGTAAAGAACTAAGGTACAATGCAACGAACATGACGGACCATTTCTCAAGATGAATCAAGTTTTTTCGATTTTTTTAATATAGAACAAAGTTATTCTGAATTTTTTGATTAAATAGACCCAGATGCCGATAAGGTTGTGACCTCATTCCCTGATATTCTTTCATTATTTTAATTTGTGAATAAAACACAAATAAGCACAAAATGCGATCGCTAAATTAAAAATTAACTGTATCGAAAAACAATCAACATAATAATGATATGATATAAAAAAGTGAGATTCCTTCTAATCACACCTAATAACAATGGATAAATATTCCTATGATATAAATGCTGATTTATATTCTAAACTATATTTAATCAAAATGGCTTTTAATATACAGAAATTTTCAAATAAAGTTAAATTCATTGAATCATGTACTGTGAACATTGTTATTTTCATTCATCAGAAGCCTTATAATTTGCATAAAATTTTTAGTGATATATATTATAATACCTAATTTTAATTTGGTTAACACAAATAGTCCTTACTTCCAGAAATGAGACAAAAAGGCAGACTAAGAATTAAATAACCCTCTTAACTTAATTAAATTTTACGGATAAAGGTGTTTCTTCGTGCACGTAGGTTACACATCACCCTTCAAGTTCATATCAAAGTGCTTAAAGAAACGTAGCATGAGATGGAGTGATGAGTTTACCGAGTGGAAGAAATGCTATTGGTTAGAAGTTAGACTGCGATTGGCGTATGGAGATCGTGGCAAAATGAAGGGGGTGAAGTAATCTGAAGTAGAGTCTGGAGATGAAGAGAAGAGTTCTTGATGGAAGTACTTGATTTGGTTTCGGGGGAACGGCTCCCATTGGCTACCTGAAATGGAATTGTAGTTAAAATTTTAGAGTTGAAGCTTAAAAAAAATGTTTAAATTTTAAATTAAAATCAATGTGGTTGTTTTTATATGAGGACAGGCAAATATGAAATATGAAGGTCATTGGAAATGAAGTAAAAGAGAATTTAAGTACAGTAAGAGATATATCTTTGAAGGGGAAAATATGAATAAATAAAGAAGATGAGAAAAAGAAAATCGGCGAATCAAACGCGGAGTAAATTTTTGGAATTCAAATAAATTTTACAAATTTTTAGACTGAAAGGTATGAAAGTAAGCCCCATAGTGTGGTGGAGAGAATAATAATTAATTTCTCAGAAGTGATAAAAAAGAAAGAGAGCAAATGCAAGTTTTCAACTACGAGACTATGAAATCAGAAAATTTTCTAAATTTGTGCCATTCAAGTAAAATAATGTTTTACTTTTAATTCGACCCGTTTTAAATATTTGAAATAATACGCACGAAGTTGAATAGACTATTGGTGAAAATCCTTAACTAAAAGTGCTTCATTTTTTAATGTGACATTCACTTTTACCATACATTTAATATTATACCAAACAATTTCTTTTTCTAAGTTTTATTCAGAATTATTCTTCTAAATTATTTTATTTGCTAAAATGGTAATATCTCCATTATGTGTTTATCGCAAAATAACATATGATGTTCAGTGACAAAATTTCAAAGCAAACTACTACCCAAGTTAAATTCGTCTTAGCTATAATAATAGTTAGTGAACATTTTCTCAATAGGAAAAAGGACGAATTGTTTTCTACATAAATCTGGAATGCTTCTGGGAAGAGCGTTATGTATAGAACTGGAAAACCTACTTCACTCAAGGTTTTAATATGTTTGAATAAACAAATCGTGAAATGAACGTGAGCTCTCTGAAAAAAGTACAACTTATTATGCACAATAAAATCAGTCAGAATAAATGAAAATCAGCGGAAACACAATAATTCTAACAATGTAATTGTTCCCCCACAGAAATTTACCGTATAGATTTAAAAATTTTGGGAATTTAAGATCTTATTAGCTTTTATTGATAATGGAGATACTGAGATAACGATTTTTCGATGAAGCTCACAGATCTCTTAAATTTCTTAAAAATCTTTTTCATAGCTATTCCAGTGCAGATAAATTTTTAAATTTGAGAGGAATCTAAAATTTTCTGTTCATGCAATACTACTGTTGTCTTTCAGAACATTCTCACTTTCTTTATTTAAGATCCGATTTCCTTAACCCATATTATGCATACTTTATCAATTTCTCAAAATTAATAGACAACAATTTAATTAGTATCATTTGTAAAAATTACTGATCGTTTTGGTTACTCAGAAAAATTATGTAAAGTTTTATTGCTTGTGACTGAGCAATTGATATTTCAACAATTTAAAGAAATTATTTTTCTTTTTAAATTCCAAGCCAAATAGTAAATGCTAAAATGTACATTAAAATGTTATTTAAAGACGATATATCGTAAATATCAATTATTATATACATTATCTAATTTAATAAAGGGCAGCGTTGAATAAATTAGTTTTAGATAGTCTCAAATATTAATCACAAAACAGAAAGTATTAAAATATTACATGCAATTTTAACTAATTAACTTTTCAAACTTTCATATCGTCGAAGGAAAAATAATTACTTAAAGCAACACATTTTTATTTGAAATATATTTATTATTAATTCATTTTTCTTTTTAAAACATTTTTGAACTTTGTAATAGCAATATTTATTAATTTTTTTTTTATTTAGAATACAGGTATCAAATAGGTGTTGTCTTAAATTTATATTAAGTTGAGCGAAATTTTTTTTTTCACTTTATATATTTTATATTTTTTATTCTATGAAAATTAATACCATAATTCACGCGAAAAGTTTCTGAAAGGATTAAAATTTAAAATAGGAATAAAAAGTTTAAGAAGAAATATTTCTGTAATCAGAGAGAAAAAAAAACGTTAATTTGATTTTTATTTCTGTAGTTATTTTTTATTATCTTTTCCGCTTTTATTCCCTACTAGTCTCTATATCACATTTCAGAATTCTATATATATATATATATATATATATATATATATATATATATATATATATATATATATAGTTTTATATTTAAACAATGTTGGTTTCTTTCTATTTTTAAAATTTTTTTCTACTGCTGATATATTGGGATATTTTCAATACACATAAGTATAGTATATTTATTACAAACATAATCCGTAAATGAGGATCGCAGAACAATCTTTTTATTCATATAAAAAGTTGTTATAAATTATTATTTTAAAATGCAAGTTTAAAATAAGCATCTAAGGCTGAATATAATTTCATTTAAAAGACTAAAAAAAAAAAACAAGATATATATAGTTTTTTTTTTTTTTTTTTTTTTTTTTTTAATTTTAAGAATTTTAGTTTTTAGTAGGGATTAATTTTTTCTTTGGCATACTATATTCAAAGATTTAAAGATTCAAATTACAAATTTTTATATTAAATAAATATGAAAACGTCTGTAAAAGAAACAAATGTTGTAAGAAAAACATCAAAATCGTATGTTTGATATATATAACAATTATTGTTTGTGTACTTTCAAGTGTATCCTTTTGCTGGTCTGCGCTGTTGTTTTAAGAAAAACAACAGCAATAATCCCCGTAATGACGGTCTATGGATGTGCAAACATCGTGGTCTTGTCCATGTGGGCTATAGAGTTATACATTTATTAAATATATGAAAGACAAAGCATAACAACTTGTGCCGCTGGACCCAACAACAGCCATCAAGTTGTTGGCAAATTCCTTACATTTCCTACAGATTAATAGTTAAGATCACAATTCATAATATCCTGATATGTAACATGGACACTTGTCTTGCAAATGAGCCTAATTTCTGACTTATGGTACTGATTTATTGTTAAATTTGAGCTCTTAGCCCTAACAGGTCTCTGTCTTCAACCTGTGAAAAAAATTGAGATAACACTATATAATTTTTCTAAGTACCCAATACAATAAAAGGCTTCTGATTAGAAATTAAATATCTTAACTGGATAAAGAAGAGAAATTAAAGAGGAGGGGGAGATAAATCTCTTAAGAAAAATAATTATTAAGGAGTTAAAAACAGAACTACTATAGAATTAAATTGCATTAAAATATTCTGCAAAGGGCGTTACAGGAGGTGGGAAGGATGGGAGATTCCATCGTCCAATCGAGAAATAACAACCCATATGGGTAGTCGAGGAGAGAAGAATCCACATTCCAAGTTAGGTGAAGAACCGAGAGCGTGAAGTCTCATTGGTCGAGAAGGAAGGATCCTATCGTTAGTCGGAGTCTTAAGCTTTCAATGGGAATTTGAGGCGAAGGGTAGCCGGGTGGTACTATCCCGCAAGGCCGCACGGACATGTCGGTCCTCACGGGTGTTAAAGGCTAGAACCACTGAGAACGTGCATGGCATTCTGTATGACCCTCTTGGAACCATCGATAGCACATTCGCATTGCAGTCAGGGGATCACAACTAACGGAAACAGCAGTATTGTATAATGATAAACCGCTGTCCCTGGAGTTTACGATTCTACCACTGTCAAATATCATAAAGTTCTGGTAGGAGTTTATCATTCTTATATAAGGCACAATAACTTCTGCTCAAACAACCGACACTCGAATGCGGAAGAAATTCCAAGAAACTCGCTGCACAATCTTTCCTTTAATGCAGTTTGTATATGGCATTACTCCTATTCGAGTCGCTCAAAATAATGATTTGCATTCTCAAAATTGTTGTGTCTTGTCGGCAAATTTCATATTTGTTGCATGCAAACTTCATGGTGAACAAATTTTAATGCGCCGCAGTATATATATTTCCATAATATATGTAATTTAATTTTATATCACTTGATTTAGTGAATGTATTATTTTTCTTTAAATATAAACTAGAGAAAAGTATATTTAGTAGATAGCTATGCATGTGTAAAAATTGTCAGATTGTTTTCAAATGATTTAATAAAGTTCTAATCACCCAACCGATAGTTTGAAAATATTTTTGAAATAAATCAGAAATACAGTAAGCATTTTTTTTCAATCTGGAACGTTCGGGTCCATGGCCATGCTGGGTTATCGAGTGTCAATACAGCTTTGACGGGGATATCAAAGATCAATCAGATTCGATAAAAATAATATAAACGATAAAAACATGAATTTAATGTGTTTTGCACATTTTGGAATAGTTATATATCCAACAAATTACTTTGTTATTCCGGCAACTACAAAATTAAATTCAAAAATTGGACATTAATTAAATTGAATAATCTTGTATTGATTTTAAAAAAAAAAAAACACGGCTTAAAAGAAAAATAAGTACAGTACAATAGAAGAAGCATTGTTAACACTAATCATTAGCATTTGAAGAGCACTTGCTTTGTGTCGAAAACATTTTATTGAAAAGTACTCTGAATGCACATGGTTCCAATATTGCGCTGACTCAAACAGTGTACATACTCTGCTAGAAAAAAAAACACTACACTAAATTGAAAACTGACAGCTACGATAAGCACCGGGCGAAAATGCGATCAGCGATGTGCCGAGACGGGGTAGTTAAGGTCATCAAATTCCTGAATCTAAACGAAGAAATTCAGTGGCTAATTACTCGATCGTTGTTGGATTAAAAAAAGGGGCTAATTAAAGAACGTTTATTGTTTTATGTTTGTTATCTAACACTCGCACAGGTAACGGTTTTCATAAACTGCATAGTTTTAACACAGCATTGATTCGAAATTCGTATTATATTTTTATTAAAATATATATTTTTAAAACGGTTGTGAAAATTTGAAAATTTAACTCAACACAAACTTAAGAAAAATTGAGTGTGAGGCCCTCTTGAATATATATATATACTCTTAAATATATTAACATTCATTATGAATCCATAGCCCGATTCTTGGTATCCCATTTCGAGAGACCAACCCCCCGCTCCGCTCATGGAGCATTACGGGTTCTTGGTATCCCAGTACGGATTTTGAAAATTTTCACTATTTTATAGTTAAATAGTTGTTTATTTGTATTTACATGTGTTTTTCTTAAAACTATTCTTATGTCCAACTCATAAGCAGTTAAAATTTTTAGTTGTAAAAATTTAAATCTTCTACAAAGTTTAAAAAACAAAAGAGACCAAAGCATGGTAATTTGAAGATTAGATATATTGCATTATTATACAGCAGTATTAATTTTTTTAAAAAAAATATCATAATAATCTATTTAATGACTACAAATATTCAAAAATGTATAAAAAGAACTTTATACAATATAATTATATATAAGAAAAACTTATATAACAATTCCCATTAAGAACTTTACTAACATTACATTTCAACTCATTATTTCTCAATCTATATTAGACCAAACACACGTCTATTTCTTTTTTTTTTTTTTTTTCATTTTATAAAATTAAGACCTCGTACCAACAAATTTATTTTAAATCTGTTTCTTACTCTGGTTCAATTCTAGCTTACTAAAACCATTATCGGGTCGAGGTGACTGTCAAAAAAGGAGCTGTAGTACGTATACAAAATCTAAGTCTCCCCTTCCACAGTTTTATGCCTAGTATTCTTGATATCCAACTACGTTAAGGTATAATTTATCTTTACCTCGTTATCAAATATTGCGTAAAAAGCAAGAACTGGTCTTTTATCATATTCACGAGTTTATGATTCAAAACGATGGCGAACAAAATTGAATCTTTAATCCTTTTTCTTTCCAAAAAAATGAACATGTCAATTTTTCCAATTTGGCGACATGCTGTTAAGGAAAAAATAAATAAATTCCAGCAACCCTACACAGGAAGAAGGCGTGGCGTCAACCTATCGGTGACAACCTAACACCCACGGGTGTCTTGAATCACCAGTATCAAATATGGCGGAACCGATCTACAGGTATATAGCGTGTGTATGGAATAAAAAACACACTCCTTGTTAAGTTCCAAATCGTTTTTTGATTGCTTACTTTGGCTCTTAAATCAATCCACTGGGCATTGGTCCTTTTGTCATTTGCACTTCAAATAAATAGGACTCCAAATGTTACATTAGAATTGATTAACTCTAGTATCTACCATATAATTACGACATAAGTGACTTTAATAGGTTCGATTTGAAACGTTGTTGAAACTACGTATACTTGAATCGATTATTTATTAGAACTAAGAACCTGTATAATCAATATGAAAATATTTGACTAGCAATTGAGATATTAAGTGACCCCTTAGGTAGGAAATGATATAACTCGGCCAAAGCTCAAAACTATTTGAGGTATTATTTATGTATGTGCATTCAATTAGGTATTTATTGATTTTTCCCCCAGTCATGTTATTCATGATAATTTTTAGTTGATTTTTTTCCCTTCTAGGTGATTGAAACACGTAGTTGATTATAAAGTTTTTTTTTAAATCAATTTCTTAGTAACCTGAGAAATTCTTATCAATTTTTCTTAATGAAAAAGAGCGGGAAAAGGAAATAATTTAATTTAAAATTTTAATATACATTTTCTTTCAGTTTTTTTTATTTTTAGTAAAGATAATGAAAAATTTAATGGGGAAAAAAATTCTGTCTAGATTTTTTTTTTGATTACGCGATTACTGTATGAATGATGTTTAAGAATTTAATTAATGCGTACTTTAATGTTGTTCCTCAATTAATTGAATGAAATAAAGATAACTTTTCATTCTAAAACTATTCAATTTACTTCAAAAATTTTAATAAATTGAAAACTGGCGTAATTTTTTCAGTTAACAACCACTGTGTGTGTATGTGTATGTGTGTGGAATATTGTACAAGTTCTATTGCTTATAATTATCAAGACATGGTTTATTTTGAAGCAGTTTCTGGTATTTTGTCAAATGACTATTGTTTATACCTGTTTAGAATATTTTATATTTAACAAATTCACTTGCGAAATATGGAAATAGTTTTTGACTAAGACAGAAGATAGAGCAATATGCATTACATGATGAGAATAGAACCGGAAAAAAAAGCAATAGCACACAAACCGCAAGATTTTATACCAAGCAGCGCATAACATCATATCAAATTTTGAAATTATTGTTATCTGAATTAAAGCTGAAGTAATTTATACGCAAGAAAATTCATTGGTATTATGTAAACACACACACACACATATATATATATATAGTTATATTTTTACACTATTTATATAAAGTGTCTTTGATAATTGCATCGAGGTTTTTATTTGAATTCGATCATATTGGTATTGTGTTTACTTTCTACTTTACACTTTACTTTCACTTCTAACTGCTACAAAACTCTCTTCTAGGGGCTTACGGTGTAGCAGTCTAACAAGGAGTATAATAGCAAATGTCCCTTTTCTCAGAAATATTCAGGACAAGAAGAAACACAGATAGCAAAATTAAACAGATTAGGGACACAAAAGTAACAAACACAATACTTGTGCAGATCAGCAACACAAACTGATACAAAACAGGACTTGCATTAATAGTAATAGCATGTTCAACATTGTTTAGCTCACGAGTTTACAAGTTCGCAACTACGAACAAATCTCCTAGGTAATACTTTGCATTTTCGAGACCTTCATTTCGCGGAAATGTTGTCTCGTTTCTTGTCAAGTCTCCAAATTTGTCGCCAAGGTAGGAAGGTCATATCTTGTGTGAGCTTACCTTGGTAACCGACAAAATCTCCTTAAATGTCTCTTTTCCTTTATAAAAGCAACGAGGCAGGAAAGTGTAATCGTACCAATATTTTACGATGTGTTAATATGTTTGAAGAAAAATATAATTTTATACATTTGGTAAATAAATAAAATTTTATTCATTAAGTAATTCAAGTTTTGTGCAATAATTAGCTCACTTTTTCCTTAAAAAATTGAAGAACAAACACGTTTACTTAATAAATAATGAATGCATTTCCTTATTTTTAAAAATATATTAAGCTAAATCAATCAAACATTTTTAAAATGAGACTAAAGTTCGATAAAAAAAAATTTAGTAAATTTTTGCTGCAAAGACTTTTTCTTACCTTAGCTTTCATTTTAATAAAAAAAAAGTCAATTAAAATACTATAAATAGGTATAGGAACTTCTTAAACTAAAACAAAACTAGCAAAAAGTGCTAATTAATATACTTATATAATAAAAATACACTTCAATTAATTTTTCCATCATTTTGTAGGTGTTCTAGAGAATTTTTTTCAACGATTAAATTAATAACTTAACTTTCTACGTCAGAATTCTTAATTAACAATTTGTTTTTAATAAATTCAAAGTGGGCTCTTTTCTGATTTTTATAAGAAATATTTGCCTGTCAGGTGTAAAACTTTTCGTAACCCAGAAAATAGTCGATAAGTCGACGCCACAGTTTTTCAGGTCTCTAGACTTTTCTTTGATTAAAAAAAAAGTAATTAAGATGACTGGAGATCCACTTTTAAAAAAAAAAAAAAACTGAGATCATTTTTTTTTTTTTGTATTATTCTCAGACATGAAGGATAATACTTACTTTCAGGAACATTCCACAATAGGTACTATACCCTTTTTTTCGATGAAATCTTTGGTTTTTGTTTTATTGTACAAAATTCGTACCATGTTTCTCTAATATTGTAACATTTATCAATGTTTCGTGATTAAATTGAAACTACTGAAATTATTATTTTACTTTTCAAAAAGCAGCTTAAGTATTTATATTCCTTTAAGGTCTCTAATAATACAAAATAATTTTGTCAATTTTAATTCCTGCATCATTACACTAACATACTAACAAGCCATCCAAAACTTCATGCCATTAAGCTGACATTAACAAAGGAAAGAAGAATCTTTTTGTATTGGTCTATATAAGCAATTTCTGTACTCAAATAAATTTTTTTAATAACGCATTACTGTTATCCTGTTATCGATTGTTTCACTTTCCGAGTCTAAACTACATTAGTTAATCACAAAAGTACATAGTCATTAAAAAGGAGATTCGAGTCTAATTATATATATATATATATATATATATATATATATATATATATATATATATGCGGGTTCCTACCTAAGTGCGTCTGGACTAACTTAACAAAAAGCTGATTTGAATTATCTGATCGAATCGATTGGCTTGATTCTTTAAAAAATATACATTTGAGAGTTTGAGTCCTGAACATTTTTCCAACCTCTTCAAGAATCCTGCTAATCTCTCATGAAATTATGATTGTTTAGTTCCGTCGTTTCCCTTTGATTCTCTCTCACTCTCACTTATTCTACCACCAATCTTTCTCACTACCTTTATTATTCAATTGATTGATTGTTGGCCTTTATTGGATATATGGCTACAAAGACTGATATCCTTGTCATTCTTTTATTCACTATTTATAAATGTAATTTATCCAATCTATTCACTGCATAACTTCAATCTAATTTACTTGAATCACATTTCACTTAATGGGTCAGGTTTCATTTTGAACAATTTGAACCGAAAATTTCCCGAGGTTAGTTGACGGAGAAATTGCGAATATAATCCATTGTTACAAATCCATATTTCAAATCTATCTTAGAGAAACTTTTTAAATCGAGAGTTACGAAAGTATTGTGTAATTGGCTGCATTTACGATTATTTTACAAATATAAGCCTGGTAAAAATGATAATTAACTTATAGATGTATGAGATAATCCGAATAAATTTGTGATATTAATTCTACTCTAACTACGGGAAGAAGTTCGTTTTTAAATTTTTTTAATGTAACTAATTTTCTTGCGAGGCAATGTGTTAAAAAGTGGTTTGATTGATTAGTTGTTTTATTTTTTTTTGTCGGACTAAGAAGGCTACAAGAGGGATACTGCTGACTGACCTCGTAATACAGAACCAAAGTCAAGTTACAGAGACTACACCTGAGTCGGCGTCTTACATCCCAAAATTGCATTTCACGCCAATGTGAGGACTTGGAGCCTCGACAGATTTAACGTTCATCAACACCTCCATTCTGTGGGGATTCATTGAGATCAGAACTCAATCGCGTATAGTGTGAATTTCAATATTGTGTTGTTCATACAACGTTTTTTTTTTTTTTTTTTTTTTTTTAATTTTTATTTGTGCTCCCTTGTTTCAATTATATACTACAAATTTCGTATTCTTATTAAGTCTTGAAACTTGTATCTCAATGACCTTTCGGAAGGTCACCATTAAAAATAATTGAACTTGAAAATTCAAAAAGTTTTTAATGAAATTACATCTTTCTTTGTGCATATTAAAATAAATATTACTCTTTACAACTCTTGTATTATTTTGTTTCAGATATATCTCTAATTCATTTATATTTTTAAAAAACTATCATAGATATATTTGACAGATGAACAGCTTCAGGGTTAGTATAAAACTAAATAAATGCTTCCTAAATAAGAATGGAAAAAGTGCATTTACATATATTTAGAGTTTACCCCAGGCTTCTTTAAAATCTTTTAAGAACTTGCTTTCATGGTTTTTCGGAAATATGTTCAGCATTTAAGGAAAAGGCACCTTGAGAAAATTTTAAACAGTGAAATTGTGTATTTATTCCTTTTTTTAGCCACTCTATTAAATAATAATTCATGATATTTAAACATTGTCACATATTAGATGTACGAGGTTTTTAAAGGTGCTTTTATCAAACAAAGTGAAGATATTTATTTAATTTAAATGTAAACACATACGTGTACAACTTGATATTTTCTATTTTGAATTTATTTTTAGGTACCGTTTTTTTTTTAATCGAACATTTTAGGAAACTTTTGAATGGATCCTATATAACCCATGCTTTGGCGACTGAAAACGCAATGGAGCCATAAGAGCGATAAATGTGCTGAATTGGCAACACTTGCTATGCAACCTTAACCAACTCTCCTTAATGCAAACCTTCTTTTATCATAACTTGGCACCATTCTATTTTCCGTCGAGAGGTCGTGGGCTAAAATAGAATTTTACCAGACTTCTTTCCAGACGTGTTTACATTTACAATCTTAACCATAATTACAACAGTATGACTTGCCGAATAATGTAGGGTGCCACAAATTAAAACCTTTCGGGCGAAATGAAAGCTTCATGTAAATAAAATGGAAATTAGGTACGTGAAATGTCTGTTTACTTGACCATTGTTCTGAACTACTTGGTCTGCTGCCCAGTCTGACTTTGGGATGATGTTGATAAAATCAATATATTTTACAACTCCAATAATTACATATTTCATCACCAATAGTTCATTGCGCTATACCAATACCAAATTTGTCAATAAATGGATATAGTGATGATAACTCCGGTTATGATATTTTGTTAATACTAAAAAAAAATTCCTTTCATGAAAAATTAAACAATGGTTAAATGTTGGCTATACACTAATTAAAAAAAATAACTGTAAGATTTTGGGAAGAGAATAAAGTATAATGAAAAATATGCAAAACTGTTCTTATTTCGATTATTGTTAAAACTACTAGCTTCTCTATCTTTCGAATATACCAAGAAGAAAATGCATGTTAAGATTATATTAAAGGATTACGAGATAGAATATGTTATCTTCAATTTCTTTCAAAAATCTATATGACTCATACATTAATTAAGATCATTTTGCAAACACTTACTTAGAAATATTAAAATAATACATGTTTTAGAGGGGCAATGTTTTTTTTTTTTTTTTTTTTTTTTTTTTTTAATTTAAAAAAAAAAAAAAAGCTTGCAAAAATTTTCAAGACAGCCTCCAGGTCTTATGCAAAGTAACGCAACCGAAAATTATTTCAGTAAATTATTATGCATTTTATCCGATTAATCTTTGCCAAAACAATTCTTAGTGATAATATATGTACACTTTGTTTGAAATGCATATTTTGGCTCCTTCGCACATTCGAAAAAACAATTAGCAATCCGCTTCCTCATATAGCAGCATTAAGTCAAATTGCAGTGACAGTTAATATCTTATCTTATACACTCTGCGATTCAACATGAATTGTATACATATAGATTGTCTATATGTATAAAATAACATATATATATACATATAGTCTTTGCTGAGCCCCAAATTCAAATCGTAGTTAAAAGTCTAGTTGCTTCTATCTATTATAAGTCAGAATCAGGAAAAAGCTCACAGCACACAAAAGTATATATGATTTGTATTCACATACAGTAGAGCATTGATCATTCCAAATGATTTAAAATCAGAGGGGTTCATACCACATTTCGAATAACTTATTCATGGGGGAAAATTGCACCAGTGTCATTAGAAATATGAAACAAAGAAACAGTGATATTAAACACAAAAATGTATATATTTCCATCACAAGCCTTACAAATAACACATTGTGAAAGAATTTGAACTAGCTTAGTTAGACAAGTTCGAAATGGCCATTAAAGTAGATCTACAGTTTAGAAAAGAAGATCAAAATGTTCTTTTGCTTCAGAGATGAAGCTCATGTTTTGCCTCAAAGTCTTTTAAGTGTTTTAAAGACAATAATTAGACAACATTGCCTTCTTATTGTTTGAACCACAGCACTCAAGGCAGGGAAGACCCTTGTTCGGCACAATCATATTCGCTATTCTTCCTCGTTGTCGCAAATGTCTTGACCATTGATGACACTGAAATGATTCCATTGACTACCAACACTCGATAGCCAGGATCATCGACATTCAACCCAGTCTTCAATGTTTTCCTGGTCACATTCTTCAAGTCATGAAAACTCTTTCATGAGACAAGCCAATTTTGTTAAAAGTGGATGTTTGCTGACTCTTCAGGTGTAGTGTCAGACTCGTCTGACAGACGAAGCTTATTTCAAGCTATTTTTCCTTCCATTGCAGAAATTATAAGTGCCGATAGAAAAGCTTTCGGTCAATCGATGTTTCAGTTGATCTATGTTTGGATATCATTGCTCTACGGTAAGTAGAAAACTAGCGAGCTGTATTTGTAAAACAGAGCCGGAAACTCAAAAAAAAAAAAAAAAAATTCAGTTTAATATGGAGATTTTTTGGCTCCTCGTGAAATGTAATGTTAAATGTTACGTAGAACTAATGTTAATGCTAATTAATTTGTGGTTAGATTGCGAATTAAAAGGTTATGGTTGCTGTAGTTTAAAAGACAAAAATGTGTTTTTTTAGGCCTTTGAAATTTCACGAAGGCAACATTAAATTTCATTGCAATGACTGCGGTAGCCTAGTGATTATGGTCACAAATTCGCGGACGGTGTTGCTTCCAATGAGTCGTAGGTTCAAGTCCTGATGCCATTAAAGTACCTCTGTGTAGTGGGTCTAATGTCCAAACTTCCAATATCCAACACTAAATTTCCATACCACGCCAAAAAGAGGATTTGTGTCCTCAACAAGATTTAAAGTGTATCAGCCCCGCTACACGGCGTGTAGTTAGTGACATCAGGGCTTGAACCCAAGACTCGACGAAAACAACGCTGGCATTGATTACGTCACTTTACCACTAGGTTACCATGGCCATAATTAATATCTCAAGTTTAAGTGATAAGATAAAGTTTTTTTTTCTATGAAGACAATCATAGTCTTTCTAATTATTTACTAAAATTCATTTACTTAAAAAATGAGTAGTAATCCTTAAAATGTATAAATATTTTATTTTAGTTAGAAAATACTTTCATTTATGCATGTAAATCTCTTTGATTTATTTTTCTTGTCGAAAAGAAATTCTTTCACTATTGTGATCGATTAGCGCTACATACATTGAAAATGTTGCGTGAGTAGCAAAAGTATCTAGTTGTGAGATTCCGCTGCACTCCCCAGTCGTAAAAATCATGAAGCGAAACAGCGGAAGAATTTTAAAATGCCTCTTATTAATCACCGGTGTGATGTATGACCTCGACCTTTTAAGAAGCTGTCATCTCACTTCAAATTTTTCGAAACATAATTGAAATGTTACACTTCATTGGTTGGGTAGGACAGGAAACGATAAAGCTTACTCGGATTTGTGACACCCACGAATATTTAGAATGCAGCCAACTTTTTTTAAAAAAAAGGAATAAAAAATCGCCAGTAAAACTGACCTTTAAAAAAAATTCTAAGAACTTGCAGTTTATTTTTTGGATACTGAGAACAAAAGAAATGGGTTAAGCCTTTTATGTTTAACGTTGGAGATTCTTTTAAATCAAATTTGCAAGGAGAGGAATATTTTCGAGTTAATTTTTCTTTAGTATATTATTATTTCTTTTAACGAAATTCTTAGATAAAGTAACAAACTAATATTTGTTCACAAAAGATTTATGTATCATACACATTACACGATAAAAGAAATGTACCCTTCTTTGCATGATTTTTTTTTTCTTTTTTTATGAAATAAATCAGGGTGATACAACTCATGCTCTAGATTAAAGGAAAAATGTTTAAAAAAATCCTAGAATAAATATATAATAGAAAATAGTTAACAAACATTATGATCGAAATATCCATCATCATGCAAATTTACATGTTAAGCTCAATACAAAATAAATAAAAAATAATATATCTTTGTATCATTATCGCTTTTAGTTTTAGTTTTTAGTTTTTAGTTTAGTTTTTTATTAACGTCGCACTAGAAGCAACACGAGGGCTATTGGCGACGGACCTCGTAATTTTGAACCACGGTCAAGTGACGAGGACGACACCTGAGCTGGCACCCCCTCCTAACATCCACACCACGCCAACGGGAGGACTTTGGGCCCCGAACAGATTTAACGTGCATCAGCCCCGGCTACACGGCGGGTCTTTGGTGGCCAAGGATCGAACCCGCGACTGAACGAAAACCGCCAGCCGCTATCCACGACCGTGACCACTAGGCTACCGCGGCCCCTCATTATCGCTTTTATTAGCAAAAAAAAAAAAAAAATCTTAGATTAGTTATAAAAAATATTCAAGAAATCGCACGTTTCTTCCAACCACAACAAACAGCTGAATGATGAGTTCAACTCCGCTAAAATGGTTGTGACATTTGATTCCTTTATGGCTACTTTCCTTATTACGCAATCGTCGTGAAAATAGTTGCCTGCAACAACCAATTTACAGTACACCTGTTTTGAGTACAATTTTTTGTTCACTAAATGTTATGATGGAAATTTCTTTCATCATGCAAAGAAGGGTTAAGAGCAAAATCGAAGTTTGCCAAATATTATGACAATAAAAGAATTTTTAATTTATTCTTGCTCTTCACAAAAACAAACGCATATCTTTTATTCAGAGATACCGAGAAAAATTATAGAAACTCAATTCAGTTCTACAACTCCTTGACTGATTTTTTTTTTATATTTGTCTTAAATTTTTTTTTAATTAGCTTAAATACTAGGGACACTATTTATATTTATATTTACGTTGGCTTCATATTTTTATTGAAATGTTTATATCTATAATTTTCCGAATTGACATATATTTAAAAATTTGTTTTCTTTCAATATGTCATAAACATTAACACAAAATTTCTTTCTTCAATAATATTAACTTCTACAGAAACAAAAGAAATATAAAGAAATCTTAAGAGTCAATATCTCAATCTGATCCAATGATTGTTACTCCATCAACGAAAATACGAGTACTTTATTTTATGTTTGACTCCGAAGCACAAAACTAATTTTTAAAAATTCGATGGCCTTTGAATAAGTCTTTTGAAATTCCAAGAGAGGGTGATCAGAACTAACTTATGAATCAATGTCAAATTTGTTTCGTCTCCATTTAACAGATGGCTGCACCCAAAGGTAACAACAATTTGTTTTAATGATGCTATCTATCTTCAAATACAAGTACTTTATGAACCACCCCTTCGTAGTGGGCAATATTTAAGATCTATCGATGTTTATTAAAAATAATTATGCTCACCATATAAAAGTGTGAGTGAGCGATTGATTAATAGAGTTACACTTAGAAGCAACACGACGGATATTAGCAACAGACCTCGTAATTCTGAACCTCGATCTAATGAAGAGGACGACACCAGAACTTTCACCTTCCATTTCAAA
The DNA here is from genome assembly GCA_019974015.1 of Nephila pilipes. Classification (NCBI taxonomy): domain Eukaryota; kingdom Metazoa; phylum Arthropoda; class Arachnida; order Araneae; family Nephilidae; genus Nephila; species Nephila pilipes. The sequence continues at coordinate 66,498 of BMAW01079367.1, read as the reverse complement.
CTCCCTCAACACACCAGCGGGAGGACTTGGAACCTCGACCAGATTTAATGGGCATCAGCCTCATTACAAGGTGGGTCTTTATTTTCATATGGGGTCGAGCCCATGACTTGACAAAAACAACACCGGTCGTGAGTCCGCGACCACCACAGATTACTGCGGCCACTCACTGAATTGGAGATAACCTCATTTCAAAATGAGGGAAATATCTGCAATATGGATTGGGAAGATTTTCTAGTTTTTATATTGGGTAGATTTTCCAGATCTGATACATTTTCTAATGCACCCTAAGAAATATTACATTTTTGGAAAAACTAACTGCATCTATTTTTCTTTATTGCGTAGCACGTTTGTTTACAATATTAAAATTTAATTTTAAAACGTTCTTTTCATCAAATACCCATAAATAATATATCCAAGGATTCACAGAAGAGTCCTCTATTTTGTAACTTCAAAGTAAAAATAAAAATACAAAATTTGAAACATTTTAGCGTCTCAGTTCCCGTAAGTCAGACGTCTTCAACTTGGGTTCCCTGGAACTTTGACAGGTGTTCCCAAGAAATCATTATTTGCTTAATCAAAGCGCCCAAAATTTTAGTAAAATTTAAATTTTTACGCAAGATTGAATTCTTAAAGGTAGTTTACTTGTAAAAATAAATATAAATAAATATTCTATGTATAAAATAAGATCTTAAATTTTGTAAAAGTCACGAGCTTCAAATATATTCATCGAGACACATTAGATCTTCATCCTTTGGCTCAGGAAAAAATCACCCCCTTATTTGACCACTTATTCCCCTATTTTCAAGGTATAAAGTAAAATTGATGTAACCCTTTTAAAATTGAAATTTTCGATGGATTGTATTTTGAAACATACTATTGAATGTTTCCCTAATTTACATAATATTTCAGTAGACGGTAACGCTTATCCGCAATAATAAGGTAAAAATTAGTTTGTTCCAACATTTATCAGATCTACAAAAAACATTTCTGGAATATTCCTGTGTTCAAAAAGAAAAATTATCTTAGATCCAAAATCCTTCTCAAAACTGTGACACCTCCAAATTCCCAATAGAAGAAAGAGTGCAAAAAATTGATACATCGACTTACACTCAACTTAAACTAAATTTCATTCAAGTTGATACTACGCATTTTTTTTTTAATTCACATTAGAAAAGAATACCCTGAAATTGCCAAGTTATGAAACATACCCTGAAATTCAGAGTTATGAAACATCTAATGTCATATGTTTCAAATTATGTGAGCGGAAAATCATTCTCTTTGGCACCTGCGACAAAAGCGAAACGCAGAAACAGATTGGATGCTGAAGCTGAATTAGGTTGCAGATACCAACAATCATTCCAGACGTAAAAATACTTTGCAATAAAAGATAATCACTGGTAATTAAAAAAAATATTTTCTATTAATTTGCTGTAATTTAAAATATTGTTGCTTTTGTTTACTATTCATAGAGTTTATCTTAGAAAACAAAACAAAAAAACACACAATTAGCTACCTTTCCATTCATTGTTATATTGAGGCGTTTCGATTATGATAAAATAAAGATGTAGTAATAATTTTGTAAATTTGAGTAGGATAAAGCTTTAATATCCTATTTTTCCTCTCTTTGATCAAGAGGTTCCTTCAAGAAAATGGTAAGCTCAAAGGGTTTCCCAAGGTTTAAAAGGTTAAATACCTCTGCCGTAAATCAAACAGTATACTCACCTCATATCGATTTAAAACATTTATGAGTTCGGTATGAATAGAACTCGAATAGTTCACTCTGGAAATTATAATCGAAGTGGAAATACTGACGTTATCACCTTCGGACATCTCTTCGAATACCTGTACATCAATTATGTATCTTTTAGCCACATCTTAAGTGTGGTTGAAAAATATTACCATAATGAGGGGTAAAATTTATTACCTATATGTCAGGTCGAGCTAATTGAAAACGAAAAAATCTGATCTTAATACGATGCATCATTAATTTATTTCAAAATTGTTGGTTTAACCTATTAGCGCTACGTGATTTATAAAGTTCATGCATTTAACCCCCATCATTAGAGTCATCAGTCATCGATTAAAAGAAAACTTAACTAATTCAAACATTATTTTGTAAGAAATATTTCATTTTATCAAGATTAGGCAATATTTTAAAAGCCGTCCACGTACTAGGGGGGTAATTTGCATCGCGCGTTGATAGTGGCATACCCGGTTTGCTTAGTGGAAGGAATATTAAAATGAGGGGAATGGTAGGTACTCTTATTTTTTTTAAAATTCGATTGTTTCAGCTATTAGCGATTTACTAAGTTTAAGAGCTCTTAGTTATAAGAGAAATTTTAATGATGTTAAGCATTTTTGCTACAAAATTTGTGAGGCTTCTGAAAATGGTCCTTTATCATCCCTTATACTTTTCAAAAAGAAATGTATAAAAAGAAAATTTTAATTAATAAAGGCGGGAGTGTTTTAAAAATGCACAAAAATTACGGATATGTTAAAAAGATACATGTGCATAAAAATATTTAATGGCTTTCCTTTTACTCGCATTGTAACTTTGTCAGGTTCAAAACTTTAAAAGCTTTTTTATTCACATTTTAAAGAGCTCGATTGATCTTAAATTTTCCATATACAATTGTTTTAGATGACAGTACGATAATTTAGTTATAAGTGATAAAAAATAATGGATGGAAACTAATTATTTAAAGAATTGAATTTTATGCAAAGTTTCTCGCCAGGTCGCCAAGATGAAGAGGTTATTGCTCAAACTCTCTTTTGCTAATTCTAGATGATAAATTTAATAAACGTCAAGCAATAAAATAAATTATTAAAACTAATAATTGAATAAATTCAATTTGATTCAACGTTCCCTCTTCCTCTTAAAATTTAAGGTAAAAAAAATATTTCACGCAAAGTGTGAAATTTGAAAGAAATCTTTTGTTCTAAAAACTCGTTTCTTACTGGTGTTATTTAAATTCTTTCAGCAGTGTAATCTAATATGTAAGGTAGAAAGTTCGTGAGCTTACAAATTGCGTATTATGATCGAATTTATGTATGTTTTCGCTGTATCATGTTTTCTTCGGTACCGGCAATGAGCCTAATTTTTATAAAAGCTTTTTGCACGCCCTCTCGACAACAGTGAGCCATAAACAAGCTAAAAGGAGCGGTAATCGCACCTAGTTAGCAGGAATAGACAATGAAGTCATTTTATCTATTTTCTTTTACTTTTTTATTTCTTACAACGTAAGGTTTGTTGTGAAGTGGGCTCTCAAAGAACGCAGACCTATTCAAGAATGTGTGAAAATTTATGACCACGTAACAAGACATATTATGACGTCTAGCACAATCAGGTCGTAGTAACCTCATTTCTATCCACCCGATCACTTCGCCATCTTTATGAATCATGTAAGCGATATCTCCTAGACATTACTGTTAATATCTTAGTACCAGTAATCAAAAATCAACAAGCATAAAATATTTCATATAAATTAGAAAATTGTAATATTCGTATATTACTCCTGTTGTTGTTAAGTATACAGCTTAATGAATAAAATAATAGAGAATAAAATGGTTTTATAATGTTTTAAAGGTGTTACCTCTGATCATTCATATAAAAACTATATATTTTTTATTTTTTTTAAATGGGAGCCGTGTAGTGAGGCTGATGCCCATTAAACCGAATCAAGGTTCCAAGCCCTTCCACAGGCGTAGTGTACAAGGTGTGGTTATTAAATAACGAGACTGATGCTGTAAAATATTTCATTTTAATATCATACATATTTACTTATTATCACCCTCAATATTTACCCCTCCTCTACCCCTACAACATCCATGCCAATCTTCGAATCCATGCGCGAATCCATTGTTAGAAACAATGCTGTAAGTCGTCTTCTGTATGCTACTTCAGGATGCATGCTACGTTCTCTTTCACAGCTTCAACGAACTTAAATATTGTTCCTTTTAATATAGATATCATCTTAGGGAACAGATAGAAGTATCTTGTCGCAAGATCCGGCGAATAAAGAGGATGGTCTAACACTGGGATGCTGTACTTCGCCGAGATACCTCTTGACAGACAATGCGGAAAAAATTGTCTTTCCACTATTCTCGTCGTTTTTGCCTTTTTCTTTAATGGAGTTCAGCAAGAACGTGAAGGTAGTATTGCTGATTAATAGTTTGATCTTCAAAAACCTAGTAAAAGTACACAATCCCATAAATATCGAAAAAAATAGTCATTATTGCTTAAAATTATGGTTTACTCATTCGAGCATTATGGCTCTCGGTGAAGATGGGCTCATCCAGTGCATGGATTGGCGCTTCGCTTCTGGATCATAAGTAAAAAACCACGATTTGTCACACGTTATCATCCTTTCCAATCAGTTTGGACCATTTTTAGTGGCATTCAAGGTGTCAGTACAAATATTTATGCAAGCTACTTGTTGTTCAAACGTGAAAACTTTAGGCACTAATTTGGCTCACACTTATTGCATTTAAAAATTTTTATGTAAAATTTGCAGTACAGATTCTTTGTCAATTTCTGTAGTTTAAGCAATTGCATGAATACTAAACCGACGATCAGATCGAGCCAGATTACCGATTTTTTTGATATTGTGATCCGTTTGTGACGTGGAAGGGCTAACCGGGTGAAAACCATCTTAAACGTCTTCTGAGCCATCTTGAAAACACTTAAACCCCTCAAAAACACGTGCACACGTTAAACATTTATTGCCATACACTTCTTTCAATAAATTATAAGTTTCTGTAACGGTTATATATGTTCAGTAATCTTGATTTGGTAAGTAGAATTCTAGGTATGCTGATATTCTGGTTCTCTGAAGTTCTTGACAAATGAATTGATTTATTAACTTCTTGACACTTGTCAGTAGTTTAGTATTATGAGATCCATCGCTAATTACCCTCGTGTTGCTTTTAAGTGTGATGTCAATAACCAATCAATCAATGTCATAATAAAATATTGTCAGTAAATATTGTAAAATATATTCAATAAATATTGCAAAATATCGTCAATAAATATTGTAAAATATTGTCAGTAAAATATTAATTCAATGTCATAATAAAATATTGAAAACGGAACAATAACTTGAATTAATTTATGAAATAACACGTCTCACTGGAAATTTATTTCATCCAATCAATATTTATTTTTTAATAACAATTTAGACCATTTTTTTTTCGTTACTGAATTAACCTAAGTTTTCTTACTGAATTTTGTTACTGAATTTATCTATTAAAGTGACAGAAACACTAAAATGCTTCAAATTTTGTACTTTCTTTTATTTTGCTGTTAAAAAAATAGAGGGCACTTTTCTAAGGCCACAGATATATTATTTATGAGGAATTTAATAAACAGAACATATCAAAATTGAGTTTTATAACAGTAAATACCCATACCATGTTATAAAGAAAAAAATCAATTTTTCTATACTTCAAAAAATGTGGTTACACTTTTTTCAAAATTATACTTAACTCATAATTCTGATGTTTTTCCCATTATGAAATGAGGTTGTTTCCCATACAGCGAGCACAAGTACCATGTAACAAATTCTAACAAATTTTAAGTATTGCACAATATTTTTATAAAAATTACGGGAAATTTGGTTCGTAATTTTTTTTAATCACATTTTATTAAATTCAATTTCTGAAATTAGAATTATGTTTAGAGCAAAAAATGTTATGCTTTTAGTTATTCCATAAAATTTCAAATTTATGAATGCTGTGATTTTATGCAAGATATACTTAAAGGTAAATGCATGACAAACGAATGGAAGTATAGTTGTATTGATTAATAACTGTACATAGATAGTTAATAATGGTTATAAATGTAATTTTCTTCACATAAGGAGACACAGAAATGTACAGATGTCTCAATATTAAAATATAAATTCCATTGTTTTTTATGCTTTAAAAAGTGAGGATTGTATTTAAAATAGGCAAACATTAAGCTCATTTTTCCATCTCGAATGCATCTGAATTATCTTATGTTACCTTAGTTATCTTAAGTGTCCTTAAGTTACTGAGTACTTTAAGTTACCTTAGTGTCCTTAAGTTATTGAGTTATCTTAATCTATTTTATTTACCTTTGTTACCTTAAGTTATTTCAATTAATAAGTTACTGATTTACGTAAAGTTACCATAGTCACATTATATATGGAGGTGTTCAATTAAAATTTATATTCAAATCTAATACTGAGATCTTAACAATAAGTCTTAAATTTAGATAACTTAAGAAATACTCGTAAAAAATTACACATAAATGAGGAAATATTGTCATTAAAAGTTTCATTTATTTGGAGATCGTAACACAATTTTATTTTTAAATATTTTTCCGCAAGATTAAAAATAAATAAAATGGTTCTTTATATATGAAATAAAAGTTTTTAATTACATTCCTAAGAATTTTTTTGAATCTAAACAAGAATAAAATTAAAGTTACAGTTTTTCGCGCGTAAATCCTCTTACTAGCAGAACTCTTTGAAAGAAAAAAAAACAAACACAAATCCTTTTTCTTTCAAAGGAAAAATATCTATCAGAGTGGTCAAAATTTACTCTGATGTTTCTTTACTACCCAATTGTAAAAAAAGAAAAAGTTGTTAAAACTCCAGAGGATTAGAGGGGGAAAAAATCCTTTGAAAGTTACAAGAATTTAAAGCCTTGCATTTAAAATTAAACTTGGATATTTAGTAGAAATTATTACAAAACATTTTGGTTTCTTTTTAAAAAATCGTGGGAGTTTTTTAATAGATAGTAAATCACGCTTTTAATAAGATCTCACTACATCGTGTATATTTATATTTTGTTAATTCCCTCAAACGTTAATAGGATTATAAAAAAATCTTTACAAGTATAAAGTTTAACATGATTATAGCGAAATAAACTGCTTCACATGTCCAGAATACTTTTAACCGATCATTTATTTTAATCACATGCATGATTTATAATCGTGTAGGCTCTAAGGACTCAACTCTCCCACGCAACGCTGGAATAGGATTGGTACCTTAATCTTTTTCAATAAAAATGTATTTTATCATCCTTAAGCAGACTAATCTTAAATATATCCTCAAAAATAAAAATACATCACGATATTTGAAGTATATAAATTCATTTGATTAAAGATACTATCTACGTTATAAAAAAAACACGCATTTAATTCCTGATTTAGACAAGGTAGTTCTGATTTACGCAAAACAGCCTAAAGTTTACGACACATCATTTTAGAAACAACCAATTAGCGTGTGATATCGTGACTCCGAATGTAATAATTGTAATAAAGGACAATTTAAAGCCTTTCTCGCCTAAAATTCATGTCTCATTAGCGGTTGACAATGACGAAAAAAGATAAAGACAAAAATCACACCCTCGAAATGAATGTTGTTTAAATATGTACAAGTGTCGCATTCTTCGAACAATAGTGAGTGAGTGACAGTAGGGTTCAATGGTACGAGAGCTAGATGTGTCTATGCTGCACCAAAACAAGTAATATATATATAAAAAAAAATTCAAGTCAATCCCTACTTAAGTCAACAAAGAAATTTTTTTAATTTAGTTACTTTTTATTAAATAATTACAATTAATATAAATATGTATGTACATATGACAAAATTACAATAATAAGTAGCAAAAGAAATTTTTTC
>BMAW01079367.1:3244-48849 GCA_019974015.1 Nephila pilipes | reverse complement strand
TAATACAGTGGAAGCAATTTTAACAATAATGGTTTAAGGGTAATGAAATAATGTCTTAATGTTGTGCTACCATTAATATTTTTCATTATTACTCATATTCTTAAAATTATTCAGGTAACATCTTTTCCTAACTGCATCATCAGCAACTAACTGGAATTTAGAAATCTATTCTTAGATTAGAACATGTAGGAGAATGTTCAGATCATGAAAATCATGACGATCATAATATAACCTTTCGACCGATCAAATTACACGATCATTAGTACATTTATCTGATGAAATTTTATTTGTAGCATCTTATAAGTCATGCTTTTCAAGAAGGAAGTAGATTAAACTAAAAAGGATGAAATTCCGTATCACATTATCTCCCATTCATGTTCGTCGTTTTATCCTTTTTTCTCTCTCTGCTTTTCTCCCTTTCATCATACCACTAGTTTTTTTTCTGAATCTCGTCCTCTTTATATCTTTCTCTTACTCCTTTTCCTGACGCACACACGCTCTGTTCCTCTTTTAACCTTTATTTCAATCTCTCTATCTCTATCTCTTTCTATCGTTTTCTTCATTTCCTTTTTTTTTCTTTCTCTCTATCTTCTTTTATAGAAAATTAAAGCATTACATTAGAGAAAGTTACAATCTAAATAAGATATCGTAAGATCACAGGCTCGGGTATCAATTTTATTAATTTATCCGTTTTATCAATTACTAAGCGCTTTTAACTCCTGTTGTTATTGGGGAAGAGGGCCGCGACATACTCACTCATCAATATTATAATGATAATAAAGGAGTTTTTAACCTATAGAAGGATTTTCTAATTGATGCTTAAGAGGAATATTGTTCACCAGCCATTATTGCTAATGTTATACATCCTCCCCCTGTTGTATTAAATGTCATTTGTATAGTTCACATTGACGTCATCGGTAGTCTTCAGTTGAGAGGACGAATCTTATCGACGTATGTGTAGTAGGCGGTATATTACAAGATGTGACAATGATTGGAGAACTAGTTGTGATTCATACAGAGGCAAATGTGCATCGGGACTATGCTATCAATAGTTCTTGGTTGCGCTGCCATCCAGTGCTAAATTTTCGGGTTTCTCCTTTTGCCAAGAAGTGTTTTTACCGCTTTGGTGGATTATTTTTTACATTGAAGCATAGATAGATTAACCTTGGATGACAAGGGCTGGTTCGAACCGCCCATATTTCTCTCCGAACAGATCTCTTAGAGTACCTTTAACAACCAAGCTAGAAGTATTTCTCTGTAGAGTCAGTTATCAAGAGCATTTAATTCCTGTCATTGTTGAAAGGAAGAACCGCAAAACAAAAAGTGTGAATATTTCTTTAGAATAAGTCTGAAAATTTAAATTTTATCATTGTTACCTTCAAAAAGTAAGGTTTCATTCCGTCATATTCTAAACTTACTTTAATTTACAGATACAAATATTAGACATGTTTGAATTATACTTCTTTAAGTGATATAGTGTTTATTTCTACTTTTTTTACTACTGACAATGTTTTACTGTAGTGTTATACATAAAAATTAATACTTGTTTTAAGGTATCCGTACACCTTTAAAATGTCATTTTTGTCAAAATTTTCGATTTTCTAATTTTAATATCAGTTTAAAATTTAAACTTTTTTCTTTCTAATAGGGTTAATTTTACTTATACCTTATTTAGAACTTAAGTTACAGGGATTTGATTTTTATTCGGTAGCTAATTTTTAATTGGATTTGAAAGTTTGTTTTTGATTTTTCACAAAATGAGTTTTCTCGACATATTCACTTATGGCAACGTAGATATCAGAAAACATTATGAACAAAATTACTTTAAATTTTGAAATTTTCTTCCTTATATAGTTTTTAAGAACCCCTACTACTTTCATGGTTGTAAAATTTATGTTTTCAGAAACAGATATAAATCATGTATTGTTATAACTTTTTTTTTTTTTTAATTTTTCATTGTTATCTGACTCGAAACACAATAACAATTGTAGTAATATGATTTTCATCATGAAAGTAGTTCTAGCTCCAAGAAATATTATGGTGAGTAAAATAAAATTTACAGAATAATGATATTTTTGTTTACTATTGAGTTATGAGCGTTATTCTGATAATCCCTTTATGTACTATTTTCACCATGTTTTCCTCTCCAAAATTTTTTTTTAATTAAAAGCAGATTATTAAATGTATTTGTCATAGTTTTATGTTATATTTTAGCATTAAAAAATTTTTCTTAGCAAATAACAATGTATTTCAAAACATTTTGCCGAAGGTGTATGGATACCTTAACTTGTTTACTGTTAAAGTTAAAATATTTACATTATTTTGACTCTTAAATATTTATCCTTGTCACAAAATAGAAAAACAACAACTGACTGAAGATATTAAGGTTTTTACTGAATTTGAGCAATATGTCTCTTTTTATACAACAATAATTTTGACATAAGATATCTTTCTAACTATTTGGATATGGAATTTCCTTTCCGATTTTTCTTCTTATTATTATTTTTAGCGCCTTAATTAATTTTACTCAGTTCCAAAGCCTTATTTTATTCTTATTAAATGTTACATGTATTTTTTTTTGTTCCTTGATTATCACCATCCTTTTATTTTATTGTCATTTGTATATTTATAATGATTATGTAACATATATTTACAATGAATATGATTAAACGACAGTTGTTTTTTTATACTTCACTTAAATTTAAAAATTTTACCAACTTCTCAGTTTTCATTTCAATTTCTCTCGATTTTATTATATTTTAATAAATCAAATAAGCTCATTTGAAGTAAAGATTTAAACATGTAGTTACTTTTCTGATCAATGTAAACTGAAATCTAAAGAATAAGGAGTTTTACTTTAAAATTGTTCTGATGTCAAATGTGCGATAACTTTTCTTGAGAAAAATAAAAATGTGCATTGAGACCCCAAATATAATTATGAATTACAAATTTTCTTTATCAATTTATCGAATCTGGTTAATTAAGAAATTTTCCCGAGGAAGAAAAATGGAAATAATTTTGACAATAATTCCTTGAAAAGCATCAGAATAACTTCTTTGATATAAAAATGTTAGATATATTGTATTCGCGATTTTTATTTGATTCCCGCAAAAACTTAATATTACAAATGCAATTAATTAACTCTATATAACTAAATTTAAGTCAGTTTTTCTCTGTAGATAATCATTCCACTCATAGACTGTGAATTAAATGCAAGCATATTTTTTTTTTGTATATTCTTTACGAGCATTTATTTCAAATTAATTAGAAGTAATAGAATATTTCAATTTAAAGTATAAAAGTGGTAAAAAACTGCTTTTGCACACTTGGCAGATGTTAAAAGTATGCACAATTACCCTGCGGCCGTAATACCCTAAAATACATGGTCACGGGCTCGCGACTGGCATTGTTCCAATCGAGTCATGGACTTGAGACCCAATGCCACAAAGATCCGCTGTCCAGTGGGGCTGAGGTACAATGAATCTGATCGAGTCATCTAATCCTCCCTTGTCACGGTGTGGAAATTTGGAGACGGAAATTTCAGATCAGGTGTCGTCCTCCGCAATACTAGATCAAGGATCAAAATTACGAAATCCATCTCCAATGACCCTCGTGTTGCTTCTAAGTGCGTCGTTAATAAAACGAAATCAAATTGAGAAATTTCAAGGTTTTTTCAATTAATAGCGATATCTTGAGTTAATGTACTAGCAGTAATATATCTTAACATTATAAGAAACAATATATTCATGATTATAAATTCAATTATTACACACGAGTATATATATTTTGCTCGTTACTTGACCGAGGCTCAAAATTACGAGATCTGTCGTCAATAGCGCCCGTGTTGCTTCTCAAAGTGTATTTAATAAAACAATCAATAAATCTACAAATAACTTCGTTACAGAAGTTGCATGCATACTTTGCCATTCTGCGTTTCTTAGATGGACAGAAATTACAATTTAGGCGTTTGTTTGCCGCCCTTTTAGTCTTCTCTGTGGGCTTTTCTATATTCAAAATATTTTTATTATTTATTTTGATGGAACGTCACAAACTCTTGCAATTTAGCACAAAATGTCGGAAAACTAGACTATGATTACAGCAAATCTCGAAAAGTAATAAGTGTACGATTGTGCTTATCATCTTCGAATAACACATTTTATAAGTTATGAAGATAATGTGAGTGTTATATGGAGAATATCTTAAATTCACAAAACTGATAGGGGTCGGTATCATGTTAAACAAATGTTTAATTATCTAGGTTTAAGAAGAACGCTTTGAATTTCCTGTCTGAAATGTAAGAAATTTCTACAATACTTTTGATGAAATCATTGCCACATTACTTAGAAATCTTTATTTATTATTTTTCAAACATTTAGTTTTCTACAAAGAGCTTCTTTAAAATTCAAAAAGTTATAAATTGTACGATACTAAATCCATCCTTTTAGCAATACGCTTTTTCTCAGCAATCATTTTTCTTTTCAAAAGTTCCATCCGAAAATTAAGTTCCATAAAAATGAATTTTTTTTGTAACTAATTTTGCATTTCTTCCATTTTATTTCTATTCGCCTGATAAAATCAGCAAAAAAGTCTACTTAGTATTTAGTAATGGCTCAGCATTTTAAATTCAAGGCTTTAGAACAATTTAGTTTAAAAAGCTTTCAATAGAGTCTTGCTTGGACGAACAATTTCAGAATTTAGAAAGCTTGAGAATAGTTGTAACAAAAATGAGTTTAACTTATCTTTTAAAGAAAATGATGAAAGGAAAAAGTAGGCGATAGGTAAGAAATTTTATTCATCACTTCATGCGAAAATATCTAACAATTTGTAAAAGTGCGACATTAATTTACATAGCTGCATCGATGTTCTAAAAGTAAGTGAAATATTTTGAAGTAATTATTTTTTTAAAAAAGAAAAATCGAAAGAAATCAATAATGCTGAATTTTACATTACGAAAAAGTTAAATAGATAATTTCGAATGAAGAAAGATTTATAAAATTGCTGATAAATTAAAATGCGTCATAAATTTACTTTGTGTTCAAATGTTTTAAATATTTTATTATATGATGAAAACATTGCTCAAATTCTGTAAAATAAAATACTTGTTTAGCTTTTTTTCAAAGTTATTTTTAGTCTTCGTATATTATTTTACGCTACATGTCTCAAATTAAAATATTTGAACACTCACAGTATTTTTTGGAACATTTTGTTCAAGGGCCAATGAGTGGAGTTAATTATCTCTGACTCATTTTTAAGCGAATTTAAATTAAAAAAAAAACTAATTTCATATTTCTATTTCACGAAAATTGTTCCCAAAAGTATGTTTCTAACGTGTTTCATAGTCGTAAGTATAAATATCCCAAACCGTCGACTACTTTAATGAACAAAAATACCGAATACAATAAAATACGAAATAAAATAATGAAAGCTTTTAAATTGTATATGTAATTTCTCGTACTTTAATACTTATCTAAGAGTTAAAAAATTTTTTAACTACTCCAGTGAATCCAACAACGAAATTATTTGAGTTCTTAATTTCTGATCTATTTTCATAGTAGAAAGACACCTAATTAAATTCTAGTTAGTTGCTAGTTTTCCGAAGAAAATTTAGAAGGGGTATTTAGTTTAAAATTTCCCTAACGACGCTACAAAATTTCTGTAGAGAAGCCTCACATAAATTATATGCATGAGAGAGGATTTGAAAGTATGTTTCATCATATTTTCGCACTTAATCTTTACTGCAAAATATAAAAGAAAAGAAACCATGACATTATGAATTATACACCTCGCCCTGTTTTTCGATATATCGCCACCAACATTGAGGCGTTTGTAATCGCGTGCAATCAGTTTAAAGAAACCACTTTAGTAAAAATAGATGCCCTGCGATGTGTAAAGAATTACTGCACAGCCTGCTCTACCTCTGTATTGTTACCAATACGCAGCATAGACTAATTATATATTATATCCACTAACACTAAGTCCTATACTCTAGCGATGTTGTTTTTATTCATGGAATAAGAGGGACACCCACTTTGGCCTTCATCTTCCACACCCTGTCTTCCTTCACTGAACATGCAACACCGGTATCCAACCTTTTGCCGAGACATGATCTGTTCACTACATATAGGCCGTAGGTGTTCATGGATGACGGACAAACTAGTACCACGTTTCCATTTATACCGGATAACAGCACGCACTTCCATTGCCGACCTTGTCTTACATGTCTGTCTGGCACCGTGATTTGTACTCGAGCACGCCGATTTGCTGCTACACTCTCTATTTCGTCTCTCTGCGCCTGCGTCATTCTTTCTCCACTGACGCTACTTCCGTCAATGAACCAACAACGGATGTGAGGCTTCTTATTGGGGTTATTTGTTTCACCTGATGTATCATCTGCTCTTTCAAAAAACACAATGAAACTTACTTTTGGAGCATCTCTCGTATAAATGATTCATATTTCAAGCCATCAAAACCTTTAATTTAGCCTTTCTTCATTCTTTGATTGATTGATTAAATTATGAGGGATATAGAAAAAAAAAAAAAAGACTTTAATCTCTTTTTAAAGGATACGTTTACAGATTTATAAAAATAAAAGTATTTAATTCTCTAAACAAAAGAACTCCAATTTTTTAAAATTGATGATTGCAAAGTTCACAATAAATTATATTGGAAAGGGGTCAATTTGATGTATACTCCATTAATAATTCTGATTGTTTTTCAGAGTGATCATAATATATTCTAAATCACTTATTCTAGTACAACTGATGTGCGTTGCATTATTCTGTAAATTCAACGGATGTAAAAGACCAGAGGTGATGATGATTCTGCAGAAATTCTGAACACCCAGGATTTCATCTCTTCTGTTTTTCGTACCATTATGAATTATATCAATAGTCAGGATGTTATCTAAAATTTCAAAATAACTTCTAGAATAAAAGTTCCTATTAATTGTTTCCAGTCTAATTTTGGTACTTGTTTGCATATATATCATTTGGTGCACTACCTATTCGATATTTACATAAAATTCCATTAACATTATTACAAGATTATCTGCTCGTTCTGTGTAATAAGTTTTGAGTGATTTGGAACCCAAAGAAACATCAACTGCGTATAATAATTAGTCTATTTTCTCTTCTTTTATCTTTATTAATAGTGTGCTCTGTAATGTAGTAGTAGTAAGTATATTGATTGATTGTAATTAACATCTTATTTAGATCAATAGATTGATAATTTAAATGTGTAGAAATTAGAATCAACACGAGAGTTATTGGTGACAGACATCATAATTTGGAACATAGTTCAAGTGACAAGGACGACACCTAAGATTGCATCACTTTCTTCAAACTTCCTTACCACACCAAGAGGGAATTTTAGAGCTCATCAGATTTAACGTACACCAGTTCCGTTACACGTTCATCAACAGTGCTCGAACCCATGACTTGACGGAAGCAACTCCTCCGCGAGTTTACGACTATGACCACTCGGCTACGAGACCAACATTTTCAAGCAATATGTGAGCTATTAGTTTAGTTTAATTTTTATTAACGTCGCACTAGAAGCAACACGAGGGCTATTGGCGATGGACCTCGTAATTTTAAACCACGGTCAAGTGATGAGGACGACACCTGAGCTGCCCCCCCTCTCCTAACATCTACACCACGCCAACGGGAGGACTTTGGGCCCCGAACAGATTTAACGTGCATCAGCCCCGGCTATATGGCGGATCTTTGGCGGCCAAGGATCGAACCCGCGACTGAACGAAAACCACCCGCCGCTAGTCCACGACCTTGACCACTAGGCTACCGCGGCCCATGAGGGCTATTAGTAGTGGTCCTTGAAATATTGAGTTTGATCAAGTGTTGAAGTCTGCTCTGTGGCGATCTATATCATTAACTTTTTATTGATATTGATAAAAGCAATTTGTTCCAGTATTTTTCAAATCGAAATTCTCTTATAAATTTAGCCATTCCTTCAATCATAATTGATAAGGTGAATCATATATTAGATCAGTTCATGCTTGGTTTTGAATATTTATTTCATTATTTCATACAAAGTTTAATGAATATGTTTATTTTTATCAAACAATTGCTTTTATAGTTCTCTTTCTTATGATTCCTTATCAAAAATTTAGAATCACTAACAAGTTGACATTCATTCAGTTGCTATTATCTTTATTCATATACCATTCACATGCAACTATTTATTTACCGAATTCAGTCTTTTAACTAAAGCTTTTGCCTTTCTTTGGGAGCTTTTATTAATAATCCCGAATTCATATTTCGTTTCGAAACTTTTCGGGAATCTTCGTGAAAATAAATAATCCTACGAATAGTTATAGTTAAATTAAGCGCGTAGAAATATTGCCTTCTTTCCAGTTTTAAAGTAAGCAAAAATGATCAAAACTGATTCAATTCTAGAAATAACTTCGGTAATTCTAAAATTCTTAACATACTGTTCTTTTTTTGCTATTTTTTTACAGTAATTTCAAAGTTTTTGTCATCTTTTTAATTATAAAGTAAAAGTAGCATGGAAACCTTATAAGACTATATTTGTAAAGAAATATTACGTACACTAAAATATGGAATTTTATACTTAAATAATAAATAAAATACTTTGGCAATTATAGGAAATTAGAATATGAACCAAAAGGATGTTATTATTTATTTTAACGAAAATGTATGGAAAAAAAAATTAATGTTTTCTAAATCAACCCAAAATTATAATTTTATTTTACACTATATATATTATAATTGTTTATAGGTAATTCTGTTTCAAAAATGATTCGTTGTCGTTAAACAATATTTTGCAACTATGTGCTAGGTTTTTAAGATTCATTATTACACGAAGCTGTAAAACATGCTCAAAATTCAAATTTAATCAAATTCAGTTACATAATCTTTAATAAAAACAGTTACAATTTCATTATTTCATAAAACTATTTTCTTTCAATTTATGTTATTGCGTAGAAACGTACATTGCTGAATGATTTAATTTATGTACATATTTAAATTAATTCAAATAACTTGGAAGCAGATTATTATTTTAAAAATATTATGTTTCAATTACTAACCTGCGTCCAAATTTATATATTTGAATTAATTTTATTTATAACTTATTTGATTTCATTTATTATTAATATTTTAATTTCATATAGTCTGCGTGTTTCTTATCATAAATTCCGAAATATTTTATTTATCATTATTAAATACTAGTGATTCGACTTAAATCTGCAATTCCAATATACATTTAATTTCTTCGTAAAAACTCATGTTCAATATTGGGGCTTTGGATTTCTAGTTTTACTTTTATTCGATAAATCATAATTAGTTCTATTTTTGTTTCATAAATTATTATTAATTCTGATTTATTCTATGAATTAAGATTTCGAATATTCTGATTTAATCTTATATTGTAACAAAGTTCTATTTGTTTTTCTATGAACTGTCTTTAATTAAAATGTGTTATTTCCTTGCTATAAATTTGAATTAATTTATTTCTAACAAATTCTTCTTGATTCAGATTATTGCTAGTTTCCCAACAAATATTAAATTATTATTATTATAATTATTATTATTATATATTAAGCAACGATATATAATAATAATAATTTGGTCATATTGGTCACCTGAACACTTATCAAAGTTTTATCATAAAAGTTTTTATGTTTCTATTTGAAGTCTGCTTTCACCAGTAATGAGCTTATTTTTCAAAAGTATGTCGTAATTCCTCCTGATTTTTTTTATCGGCTTGAAATAAAACATACATAAAAATTGATTCATTTTACAGGCAACAACAATTACATTTAGCTTAAAATATATTCAATTTAATAATTTATCGTATGCTTTATTTCTAATATTTAAGGGAATAATTATCGAAAGAAAAGTCAGCTCCTTTTATGACTATATCTGTTTTTTTGCAAAACGATACGTAGAACAATTTGCGGAGTGTTATTCTATTTGCTATTATTAGGAGTAATTCAAATGGATTCGATTTATCACTATCGTTTCCTCTTGATGTTTGTCTCATCGAATTCCTGTTTATTAGATTTATCATCATTAGTTTTACTTTATGCACACACCAAATCATTATTCATTCCGATTTACGTATCACTGCATCATAATCACACAGGATATGAATCATGGGAAATGACTAAAAAATCCCTCAAGCCGTGGTGAAATGTTCAGTGTTTGTTAGAAGCGAATTCCAAATCTGATGTTGACGTCATGGCCTCCGCTGCTCAGCGTCCCGATGCCTCATTAGCCCTAAAACCATTCGAATTCAATTCTACATCTCCTTGGCCCGCCCAATTACAGCAATAACTTTTGTTGATCGGATAAATAATGCCTAATGACCCCTCAGGGACATCAAAGCCTAGTCAATAATTACACACACGATCAAACGGGAAAACTCGTGCCTCCATTTACAACTGCTGATAAGGCAAGAACCCGGCTATCTGTCAATCAGGTGGTGCAGTCGACGAAAATTGCGGATCTTCGGCCGGCCGGGAATTAAGTGTTGGGTGTGACCACTTTATACTTCAAGGTATCTGGGCATCAGTCTAAGTTGACGTGTCTCTCTCATTTTCGCAACTGGATTCTTCAAGAGCTAATTTATCACGGAAAAAGAAATGACACTGGCACTGGTTCGACCTCTAGGAGAGGTGACCCGTTAGGGTACTGATCGGTTTTTTGGAATGGAAGATTGATGGTGGTTGCCTGCAGTGGAGATCGCTGCGAAGTTGGCTCCTGTGCTCTATATCTCATTAAACGGACACCGCGGGAGGTTTGACAACCCGTGAGGGCCGAAATAATTTGGTGTCTTCTGAAAAACACCGAAGGAGTTAGTGACGATGACCTGGTGTGTCTGCCGAAATCGGATTAGATGTAATGAAATTTTGATACGTGATATCTGTCGAGTTTCTTGACCTGTTTCGCTTTGTATTGTTCGATTCGGGTAGCATTGACGTGTAAATGTTCAGTTTGATTAACGTTGCATAAGAATCTCATTGAGAATTATTGAAAGGTGTCTACTTACTATTACAGCCGGGGGTATAAGGTGTAACTGTCTAAAAAAGGTGTAAATCTCTAGAAAAAGATTCTGACATAATAAAGAAATACCAATTCTTAAAAATGAATATTAAATGAATAAAGTAAACAGTTTTATTAACCTTATATTTGAGCCTCATAGAGGATAATTGAAAGCTAACTATTTATTATAAAGGGAGGTTAAAAAGTGTCCCAGTCAATCTAGCAAATAAAGATATAAACCAGAATTTAAGGATTCTAACATTAAAAAAAATATTTCAGTTCTTAAAAATGGATATTAAATGGATAAAGTGAACCAACAAAAATTAGCCGAAATCGGATTAGATGAAATGAAATTTTGATGCGTGATATCTGTCGAGTTTCTTGACCTGTTTCGCTTTGTATTGTTCGATTTCGATAGCACTGACGTGTAAATGTTCAGTTTGATTAACTGAAGTCCCATAGAGGATTATTGAAAGGCAATTCCTTATTATAATCGAATGGTTGTAAGAAGTAGATACCTAGGAAATAAAGGCATAAGCTAGAATTTAAAGATTTCACCCCAGTTCTTAAAAATCGATATTAAATGAATATAATATTTCAAAAATTAGCCGAAATTAGGTTAGATGCAAAAAACATTTGGAATGTGATATTTGTAGGCGTTTTTGAACCACTGAACTTTGTATTGCTCAATTAAAATAGCAACGTTAATCAGTTTGATTAACGTTGCATTATTAGAGTCTCATAGATGATAATTGAAGGGCAACTGCTTATTATAATAGGATGGTATAAGGTGATAATGTCTACAAAAAATAAAAGATTATAATATAAAAAGGTAGCCTAGTTCTTAAAAATAGATATTAAACGAATAAAATATGATTTCGAAAATTCGTCGAATGAAAAACTTTTTTTTCTTTTTAAAAAAAAAGAAATTATCGTAATTTCTCCTCCCTATAAAATATTTTAAGAACATAGAGTTATAAGATGAGTGCTTAAAAATTTAGTTTTAAAATCTACAAGAAAAATAATAGTACCATTATTTTTTTTAAGAATTTTTGGTTTTAATTTTCATATAATATGTTATTTTCATGTTCTTTGTAGATGAGTATGAAACCAACTTCTAAACAACGTCATTATTGGAATATTAAAAATATAAGAAAATATTCTTAACAGGAAAATAGGAAATCAATACCAACATTTATCAGTAGTCATGTGAAATAAAGGTTGGGAATTTCTATGCATATCCGGGGAAATAATTTTACGTATTTTATAAGACTTATTATTAATCATTTCCCAATCCATTTACATTTAAAGTGTAATCACTTAAATTTAAAGCATTTAACAATAAAATTGTGAACTAAAATAGTTTAAATTAATTTACATAGTCAGTCTGACACATTTCCTTATTATATTCAAATGCTTATATATTATTGATGATATTTTTATATTTTTTGTTGCATTAAACTACAAAATGATCATCACATTTACCATTAACCTCTTTTATGGTAAATTAAACAATATTAGTAATCGAATGAAACACAGACGTAATGTAATTTCACGTAATATGGAGTATTATAATAGAATATATTAATATGCATAGCTTTTGTTGAAATTGACGAAAAATGCGTTACATTTTTTACAACGTTTTTATGTATTTCACTTGGTGTGTGTCAGTGTGTCATCAAAATTTCGATCGTTAATTTAACCAACTTCCCATCAAGCTACAGTTCTGAAACTTTGGGAATCATTCTTACTCACCTAACAATGCAATGTTTAGACACTTGCGACAAATTTTAACTACTATTTCAATATTTTTTTAATAATGCAATTTAGTCCCACCACTTGGGGCGATTTCAAAAATTGTAAAACTTGGCGATTTTTTTTGGCGGACCAAGGTAGCCACATTTGGCAACATACCGCCAAATAACTCCTGTCGCCAAGGGTTGCTGTGCTAAACTGCATTCCAACTACTTAATTTACCGGATGAATTAATAAATTTTATTTAGTTTTAACGTTTTATGTATTTCACTTGGTGTGTGTCTGTCTGTGTGTGTATCAGTGTGTCATCAAATTTTCGATCGTTAATTGAACCAACTTTCAATCAAGCTAGAGCTCTGAAACATTGGGAATCGTTCTTACTCACCTTACAATAAAATATTTAGATATTTGCAACAAGTTTCAACTATTATTTTAATAATTTTTCTTAATTAAATTTGCCACCATATAAAAACATTTTTTTTTTTGTCGAATTCTCACCTCGTGTCATTTTAATCATGGTAGTTAAAATATAAATTTTATAAATTAGCCAAATGTATTAATTTATTCTGTTAATAGGTAAGTCGACACACTGACATATGAAACGAAACATGGAGTTATATTACGTTTATTACCAAATTTCAAATTTACAGAAGAAAAACAATAAATTTCCATTGTCTAAATTAGAATAAACCGTTATTATTATTATTTTCACATTAATTAAGTTTAAGAACTATAGATAACTTTGATTCTGATATTACTTATGTTTCGTTGATTTGTTTAATATTAGAGATTTCATACATTTTTAAAATCACTACATTGTTTAAGCTCTCTATTAATTATTTTACATGTAAAATGTCAGTGAAAGAAATCTCGGTTTCCGTTTTTCATAAATAGTCATTTACTCTTTATTTTAAAATCTCTAACATTTTTATTACTAACATATTTTAACCTTTTTTAAAGTATGGGGTAAAACACTTTACTGCTTTTTCAGCCTTTGATATTATCATTTCTTTTCAAAAACTAATTAAGAAAATTTTAGGTTATATAGAACATACATGGTTTTTTTAAATATATTTTCCCCCTAAGAATGCAATTTTTTTAAATAATCAACGATAAGTTATATAGTTGATAAAAATTATTTAAACTTCCAGCAGTGTAGCGAACCAAATTTAGTACATCATTGTATGAAATGTATAAACTTATCAAAGTTATCACATTAATAAAACAAAGAGAATACAACCGTCTTAAAATTGTTCTAAAGCTCATTAGTGTAAGAAAGAGATGTAGAGGTAGCTTAGCAATATGTGTAAGTTGATGAAATTTGTTAGTACTTGAATATTATGCACACATACACATGCGCGAGTGTCATATCCATTTGAAAATTATTTATTGAATTTAACGAAATGAAAAAAATATATATATATTAATAAGTAACTCAAGAAGTACATGTTTTTGAATGCAGGTGGCATTGCCAAAGCAAAATAGTTTTAACATTGTATGTTGCCAACTGTCTAGTGGGGCCAAACTTAAGTTGATATATATTCATTGATTAGTTTTGATTCCTCAACGTCAAGTTTTCACCATCGATGAAGACCTGGTTTCATCAATATATACAGGAAGTCATGCAACAATAAAAACAATGTTGTGCTTCCGATGAGTGAGTGATTGTAAAGTTTATTAGCGCAAGAGATAGATATGGCTATGCTACGCCAAACAAGATTTAACTGTGGTCTAGACGTGAAGAAATTGAAAAAAAAGACAAAAGTTGGTTGACAAGGAGGAGGGTCGAAAACAGAAGAATCGTTAGGGCAACCCGGGGGGAGCGTCACCCGTGTTTACTAAAGACAATAAACCCCATAGGAAAGAAATCAGATCCCTCTGGTTCGTGAAGTCCGTACTTACCTGAAGCTGGCAAGCCCCTGAAAGTTGTGCTTCCAATGAACCTGCGCCAAAGAAAGCGATGACGAAAAAATTTTGGCGACAATTTTTTGGGATACTGAGGACATTATACTGATTGACTTTTTAAAAAAAAGAGAGAGAAAAAGATCACTGGAAAATACTACGGCGTTTCTTATTTCCTATTCGTAAAATATTTTCTCTAGGGGCTTGTTTTCTTTGGTATGAGAAGGATGAACCCGTGACCCTCTAGTGAATTTTTTCTTTCCTATGGGGTTTACTGTCTTCGGCCAATGAGGGTGACGCGCTCCTGAGATACCCCAGCGATCCATCCCTATTTCCGACCCTTCGTCTCTTCAACCATTTTTATCTTTTTTTTTTGTCATACCTTCAAATATCTAGATCAAAATAAACTTTATATAGTGCAGCATAACCATATCTAACTCTTCCGCTATTTAATTCCACTATCACCTCTCCACTATTCCTAAAATCTTATATCACATTCTTAAAACAGATACTTTTCTAACACCACTCGTATAACAATATGTGCATGCCATAATTAAAGAAGCATTTCCTAACTTGCCTGTTAATTCACACATCTTTAAGGAAAAAAAATTCAAAACGACAATATAAGTATTGTTGAAACTGTTTTGAAATAACTGTAAATTATTACAAGAAAATAAAATTAGATTTTGAAAAAAGAAACTTACTTTGAAAATTATTTTTTCAAAAAGGTAATTGTTTTGCTTTTGATAATAAATTTTCGTTAATACGCTTGTTGCCAAAAATATTAACATTTTAATTATACAGGAAATTAACACAGTTTCTTTCGAGGAGCTTATAGTTATTTCCTGATTACGCCCTTTTGCACCTTCAGAGATATAATTCGTTCTCTTTGTTTTTATTCGCTTTTTCCTGATTTTAATTACTTGTTCTGAAATTGCTTTTCCAACAGGCTACAAGCCTTGTGAAGCATATATATTAAAATAAGTTCTGAAAGGAGGGCTTAAGTTTAATTAAACTTAAGTTTAATTAAACGAAATTCTTTAAAATAGATCATGTTGAAGAGACAGTATATTCATATTTTTAATTAATCATTTCTCATGGGCTGCTAATATTAATTAATTTTCCTGACATATACAATTTTTAGCTAAATGTATACTTCATGTTTAATAGAAACCATGAGCGGAAGAGAATTTATTCAAAAAATTATTTCATATATTTTATTGTTATATATTTTGAACTATTGAAAATATGATTTTCATATATCCTCCAGTTGTCTTGGATGTTAATAACTCACGTTATTAACACCCAAGACAACTTGAATTTCTAGTTTATCTTGAATATTAGGATAACGTGCGTTATCCTAGTATTCAAGATAAACTTCTTTATTTTATAGGTATTAAACTTCCCTTGAAATCTATAGTTGGTTATTACGTAATAATTTTAGGTATTTAACAACACTTAATCATCATAAGTTAAAGGTAACAGTTTCATTTGTTAATATTTATAATGAATTTGTATTTCGTTAAATCTAAAATAAAAGTATTGCTTTTAGAGCACCTGAGTTTACTTCCCCAAGAATGTTTTTGTAGCGTGTTGGAAATAAATTACTCCTATCCCGCCAGAAGGCGCCTTGTCTCGTGTAAATGAGAGCCTACGGGTTCGTGGATAATATTTCAGAGTGCTCTTGGATCTTGACCGCGTAAGGCGGGTAATTTTCTTGTATTGGATGTAATTTCTCCTGACCGCAAAAGCGGGTTAAGTTAGCATGTGGGCTATTTGGAAGCCTTGAGTATTTTAAAAATAGTACAACTATTTGTTTATGAGTGATTGGCGCGTAGAGACTGTAAATAAATGTATATTTGAATAAATATGTATTTGCTCTCCCTATTTTGACTTGGTGGATATTATTCTCCAATATAGCGTCAATAAAAAATTAATGATTTTAGATACTGCATTTTTAGTGGAAAGGATTGTTCAGTCATTAAGTCATATTTGTCTCATTGTTGTTCAGAGATAGCTTACAAAATCTCTTTTTTATATTCCTACATATTGGGACATATTTTTTTATAAAAACTGTTCTGTAGGGTTTAGTTAGTTCCGGTTAGAGTTCCCGAGAGATCTGCCCTTTCCTTCGATGCGCCACTTCTTCTACGTTAGTCCCATCAAAGGCTTACCTTCATTAGGCATATACGGGAATCTTGTCACTGAAGCCCTCTTGGAATATTTTTCTTTCCTAATTCTTATAGTCTAGTTTAGAGGTATTCAACCTTTTAAACCTTGGGGAATTATTTGTGTTTACCATTTTCTTGAAGAAACCTCTTGATCAAAGAGAAGAAAAAATAGGATGTCAAAGCTTTATCCTACTCAAATTTACAAAATTATTATTTTATTTCTATTTTATCACTATAGAAACGTCTTAATAAGATAATGAAAGGTTTCTTATTAAGCCTAATAAGATACACTTAGGTATAATGTAGCTAATGAGTATTTTTTTTTTGGTCTGCTAAAACATATTCTATGAATAATAAACTGAAACAAAAATATTTTAAATAATAACAATAAAGAACATTTTTAATGACTTGGAAATGATTGTCTTTTATTTCAGAGTATTTCTACGTCTAGAATAATTATTGAAATCTACAACGTAATTTATCTGCGGCATCCAACCTGTTTATGTATTTTGTTTCTGTCGTAGCGTACAAAGAGAGGGATTTTTCGCATGCATAGATTGAAACACATCGCATTAGGAACCCAGGTTGAATACCTCTGGTCTAGTTGATAAGAGCACCGTAAAAAGCACTCGGACAACTTTTCTTCGAACCCAATAATCGAGGGTTTGAAAATTCACTAGCACTCAAAATCAACTGACCCTTCCCACCACGAGATAAAAGAAACACCCCCCACCATAGTGGTGACCAAAGACTTGAACTCTAGACGGCAGCGCAGCCTAGAATTAGGTTGCATGTACCTTTGAAGCCAAAAAAAAAACCCTTCCCTTTGTGTGTGTAACTCACCCGCACTTGAATCACAACTAGTAATATACTGGCTACGGCGCACATATCAAGGAAACCCAACTTTCAACTATAGACAGTCAATGATGTCAAATAGAAACTGTGCAAAAACGAAACTATCCAACAGAGAGGGGATGTAAGTCAATTGTAGTAATGGCTTAGAAAATAACCTTGTCTTAAATATGGTTCAGAATCTTTCTTTTCGAATCATCACAATGATAATGGAGGAAGTGTATGCAGCAGCTGGCTTCAACAAAGACGATAGAAGTTGAAATGCCTTAATAACTGGCCCAAGAGGGAACCTCTTTCGTTCTAACTGATAAGAGCACTGCAAAAAGCAGCCAGGGGATTTTTCTCTGGACCTGACAATTTTTCTCCCACCATCTTCCCTGAAAAGGTTGGCGAAAAACATCTCCGTAGAAAGTTGAAAGAGCACATTACAGGACATAACCTTTCTCGAGACGAAAAAGTGAAAGCGTCCTTTAAATCTTGGTGTTGATAGCTACTACCGAAATTCTCCATTGTATTTGCACTAGTCACGTGTTGCCTTTATGGAAGGACATGGGGACTAGGTTCAAAAATGAATGATGCATTACAAAGAGGCACATGTAACTTTCAGATACAAAAATAATTGTTAAAATAGAGTTACAAATACAAAAAAGTTATAGTCATAGAAACATTCCTTTCACTTAAGCCATGTAGTAAACAAAACGTTTTGAACAAATGTTATTGAGGAATAATAAAAAGTTTTTTAATGTTCCAATTCACTGATCGATTTCTCTTCCAAGTTCATTCAGTTATTTTAAATATTAGTTTCAAATACGTAAGGCAGATTAGATTCCATAAAAATCTTTTTTTGCGGTTTAAGTGGTTATCTCAACGATTGTAGAATGATGTGCTGAAACTACAGTAACAAAAATAGTTTAAATACTAAAGGAATTTTTAGAAAATAACGTACATTTTTAATTTACAAATGAAAGGTCAATACCATTATCTTAAAAGGAGTCTTTATCATTTCCTTTTAATTCAATAGAATGACTTTAAGGAAGAAAGACAAACTTCCTAAAGAAAAGGAAAAGAACTAATTATTTCGAGTTTGGTAAGAAAAAAATAAGTTAAAACTCCTTAAGTAACATAGGCGAATATTTTTATAAGACAAAAGAAGTAAAGACATTTATTTGTACAAAATTTAAAAAACAAGATTATTAATTAACTAATCGTAACGTGTAAGAAGAACTTTTAATCTATGATAAAAAATTGAACATAAATCTATTTATAGATACGACAAATTTCCCACTCAGTTCTTACGACCACTGAATGAAGACACGAATGACCTTTAAAATCTTGATAAACTAAGTGATCTTGAAGTAATTTTATTATTTCAAAGAGTTGTCGCCAGTCTTAGTCTTTTTTATCTCATCACACTTAACTTCTTTGAGTGCTTTGCAGTTGAAACTAATTAAATATCTTTACGATGAAAAAAAACCCCTCATTTCTGGACAAGAGAGTTATTATCTAAAGGTTTGACATTATAAAAATATAATTATAGTTCTAGTGAACTATTAATACATTTGGTTTTATTATTGATATAAAAAGATATCGTTATTCCATTGCTTCTAAAATTTCAATTTTTTTTCCAAAAATTTGAAAAAAAATATTTCCAGTCAAAGTATGCTTATAATAGTGATTGATCGTATATGTACATTCGTATACAAAGCTTAGAGAATTGTCAGATTATGTCTATTTTTACAAAAAGTATTGAATCAAAGGCACTAATTATGGCGCCGAAAAATTAAACAAATATTCAGAGACGAATACGTAAACGTCCATGTCTGAGGAGTTATGACTCTGATGGGGATACAAGCGTAAGAGGGGTTGTCGGCGATTTGCTAGCTCTCTTACTCCTCCTAGACATTTGTCGTGTTTCTCGCAAGAAGTTGGCTTAATTTAATTAAAGGTATCATGTGTATCCACGAAAAAATGGGTAACAGAATGAGATGAAGAATAGTCGGTAGATAAGAAGCAGACCAATCACAAGTGAAGGTAGCTATAGAGCTCAACATAACGCACTGTATGGTTTGCAATTTCTGGAAACAGTTTCAGGACACTAGAATCATATTAAGAAGACCTGATCCAAGATCCACAACGATGAATGAAGATTGTTATTTGGCACTTTCGGCGTCACAACACTTGACAGTTACAACTAAATAGCTCTCACGTAAGCTGTATGCTGCCGCTGGAACCCGAGTTTCTCGGTCTACAATTGCCAGATTGCTTCATGAGAAAGAGTTGTATGGCAGAAGACCTATGACGTCCTGCTCACTGCAGCCCACGAGAGAGAGCATTTAGTGTGGTGCAAGCAACACGGAGTCTCGGACCAGACTTCAGTGGAGCTCCGTGCCTTTTACACGAGTTGAAATTCAGCCTTGACACTGATTTTTGGCGTATCTATATATGGAGAAAGCATGAGACACAAAACCATTTCTCCCTCATCAGAGTAATAATCATCACGATAGTGGATGCGTAATAATTTAAGCTGGTGTTACGTTGAACAGCCGTATAATTTTACATGTGTTTGGCAAAGGCTCCTTGAGTGTTATGAGGT
This sequence comes from Nephila pilipes, assembly GCA_019974015.1. Taxonomy (NCBI): domain Eukaryota; kingdom Metazoa; phylum Arthropoda; class Arachnida; order Araneae; family Nephilidae; genus Nephila; species Nephila pilipes. Next base: position 28,552 of record BMAW01079367.1, on the reverse strand, counting down.
ACAGAGAAGACATCTCAGAACTTCATATTTAGATTGACGATTGACTGAAAAGGAAAAATATTCGTCGCATGGATTATCTAGCCAGGCCTCATGATATTAATCGTATACAGCGTTAGTGGGTCGCTCTTGAGAGAACAACTGCATTTCTCTATCCCTCTCTGATAACCATCCCAGAACTAAAAATTGCCTTGGTGCAGGAGGATATTTCCAAACTATCTTCTGTCTAGCATACCATCACGCTGTGCAACCAGTCGGGCTATACGAGAGGACCATACCCCATATTTGATTCACTTTCAGATTTCGATTTCACAACGTAAATTTCGGACATTTCTACGCTATAAGTTTTACAGATAATCATGCATACATAAAATGTGGTGGCGGATTTACTGCCGGTGTTGTTTTTATTCAGTCATGGGTTTGAAGCCCTGATGCCACTTAAGACCCGAAGCTGATACACGTTAAATCTGATCGAGATCTGAAGTCTTTCCGCTGGCATGGTGTGAAAATTTGGAGAGAGAGGTGTCGTCCTCCTCACTTGGCAGAGGTTCAAAATTACTCGTCTCATCATCATTAGACTTAGTGTTTGCTTCTCAGTGTGAGGGTAGTAAATAATCAATCAATCCAGTGTACTTAAAATGACTTTGGGGTGGTTCATCTCTTTTTCTGTTATAAATGGATTTTCATATCAAATTTCATTAAAATTCTTTTATCAGTTTTTTAGAAATTCGTCAATGTTCAAATTCTCTTAATTTTGCAACCGTATGTATTTAGTTCCATTCAATCTTTGCTTATGGAAGCATAATATCAGAATTATTGCTTTTTTATTGAATGTGATACTATTTTCTCTAAAATATTTACAGCCTATATATAGTCAATATAATATAAACCTCAGCCACAACTACTGTCTGAGAGTCATTGTTAAATGTAAAACAGTTCGGAAAAACCATTTTTTTCAAGGATATTTTGTTAAATACCTGAGGCCTAATTTGAAAAAGGAAATTATAATTTGTTTGAGATTTTGTAGATTGAAACAATTTATTTCGCATTGAAAAGGGTTATAAGGTATCGAGGAAGGCATCTGATAGAAATAAATGTATAATTTCTTTTACTATTTTCCTGTTCATTGATTAAAAAGTTGTAATAATATCCGAAGTATTTTAATGTGTAATACATATTCGTATATTTTTAAATTTACTTCCAAAAACATTCATGTGCAGTTTCGTTTATAAATGACAAAAACATGGATCGTTATGATTTTCAAAGGAAAATATTTTAGCAACTTTAAAAGATATCTACAATTAAGTCATGTGTAGAATTTTCGAATGTGTAGTATTTTTTGACTTGCTACAAATAGTAGTAACCAAATTGAGAAAATACTATGTTAACAAAAATAATTAAAACATTACTGATGAATGCAATATTGATTGAATATGTATTAATGATGAAAATACTATCTTTCAGCTTTAAATAATTATTGATATCAATGAAAAATGTATTGAGTGTAAGGGTGGGCGTTGTTTTACACGATAGGATAAGTAATAGTATTAATCGTTTGTAACCTACTCTTTCGGCAACATATCCCATTCAAAATTGTTGTTGAAATCCTATTAACTTTATCACTTTTTACAATGCTTATCTTACAAAAAATTTTGAAGCAGCTTGAGTGATTTAAATTTACAACTTTTTATATCATAAAGTTTAGTTTTAGTTTTTTTATTAACGTCGCACTAGAAGCAACACGAGGGCTATTGGTGACGGACCTCGTAATTTTGAACCACGGTCAAGTAACGAGGACGACACCTGAGCTGGCACCCCCTCTCCTAACATCCACACCACGCCAACGGGAGGACTTTGGGCCCCGAACAGATTTAACGTGCATCTGCCCCGGCAACACGGCGGGTCTTTGGCGGCCAAGGATCGAATCCGCGACTGAACGAAACCCGCCGGCTGCTAGCCCACGACCTTGACCACTGGACTACAGCGGCCCCCTTTATATCATAAAAGTATTGCAAAAGGGAACATAATCTAGAACCCATGAAGTATTAGATTATGAATCAAAATTGATTTAATAGAAAGTATTTCAAAAGTAATATGATAATATATCATATTAAAAAATAATAGGAAATATGAACATAGTTATATTCCGTAAGTAAAAGAATATAAGAGCATATATTCCGTAAGTAAAAGAATATAAAAGCATATATTCTGTAAGTAAAAGAATGTAAGAGCATATATTCTGGAAGTAATACAATTTTGGAAAATATAATCTGAAAGTAATTGGATATTGTAACTTATTACCAGACAGGAACTAACACGCTGGAACCTATTACTTAAAAATAGCTGTTTGGCACATCTTTGATTGAGAGAATTACAGAAAAAAAAGGAGAAAAATATCAGTAAAAATTATAGCAATAGCTTCAAAATGTTGTGTTTCCATTTTTATATTATTTGGCTATCCATTTGTTTATAATTAATCCGTAATTCACCTTGCAACGTCTTGATTTAAATTAATAAAGTTCCTCGTTTGATATTCTAGTTTGAAAAGAACATCAGGTTTTTTTTTTATTCTTTCATTCAAATTAAGAAATAGTATAGTTCTAACATTCAATATTTTTCAATAAACATTCCAAAAAAGTTGTATTTTGATACTATTAAGATTTGTTTACCCTCAAAAAATTACAATCACTTTGCTCAGCATTTTTATATCACATACTAAAAATCAGAAAGTTCCAATATAAACCACATTTTCAATCAGTATGAAAATCCAACAAGAGAGAAAAAAAAATTTGTAGCAGAAAAGAAATTTGATTTTATATATTTGATCCACATAAAAGAAGCAACTGAAAAAGTTTGAACAAAAGAAAAAATTAAATTTATTTGTTATTTTTAATATTAACATTGTTTCTGAGCTTTCATTGAATGCATTAAAGAAAACTGTCATGTATTATATCATTATATCATCTTCATGAATGAAACAGCTAGTATTTGACAAGTTATCATTTTAACATTAGCGGGGAAAAAAATTGCAAATATCTTGTTAATGAATCGATTATACATTAAAATAAGTTTAATTGTCTTTATATACTGTTCTTATACCAACTAGACCACCAAAAAATGACAGGACTGTAATGTTAAATTTGTCAGGACCAGAATAAATTAATGTATCTTTTATATAAAGAACACGAGAAGAAAAAAAGTGGCGAAATCATAGTACGTTTTAAAAACCATTAAAAGTGTTTGACTCTTAATAATTCACTTATATCATTCCTATCTAAGCAATTGGATTGACGAAACCGGACTCTCGTACTAACATTTATAGTATACTTGTCTCTTTCTCATATGAGTATTATATAAACTTTTAGACAATCATCTTAAGAAAGCGGAGTACCCAAATATCAAAGCCAATAATGATAGAGATGTTCTATTTGAATATCTGCGAATGTCTATCATTACGAGTATTCTTCCGAGGAAAAAAACTTTCCACTTCAATCTTGTAAAATCTTTTTTTAAACTTTCTTCATTTGAAAACTCATTTAATTAACTCTCTTTCAATGAAATGTACTTTATTCACTTTAAATGTATTCGTAACAGATTGAAAAAAAAAAGTTTTTGAGAACTTTTCACCGACAGCAATCATATGTCTTGTCTGAGTTCTCTTAATTTCATTGTACTAAATACTTTTATCTAATAATTAAACTCGTTAAAAGTCTCAAAAAATCAAACTAATTCTAGAAAAAAAATTAATTCTTCTACATTCATCGCCATTTAATCAACTTTTGAGTAGTAAAAAAATAATGCTTAGTTTTAATTCAGAGAAGTTTCCTACTGTAATCCATTACGAGTAATAATTAACACCAAAAGCTGAATTCGCATTTCCTACGACTTCACCATTCCCACCGCAAAATTATTTTTAATCCTACTTAAATTAAACTTCTCATGGTAACTATACAATGGTCTTCTATGTAAAAAATGTTGAAATTCAATTAAATATTTTCTTTTTGGTTATAAGTTGTCCAATAATCCTGGCGTAACGAAATCTATTCTAAACTACGGTATGTTTTTGAATAGATTTTATACTATTCTCTGTTGTGGTGTCTTTTGATTGATTGCATTTCCTTAATAAACACATTAAGTAACGTAATTGTTTAAAATAAGTAGTTCAGAAGTAATTGAATTAATTTATCTTTTGAATTGGATATAAAGATTAGTTAATACTGACTTGAATGAAAAAAATCTGCACTAGTAATCATCAAAACACTTTTCATTGAAAGGAAAATAGATTTTTTTTTTTGCTGGAATAGTGAAACCGAAATTAATAAACAAGAAACCGAAAAAACTTGCTTTACTAACAAAGAACATCTAAATAATATTTATGAACTATTATTACAAACAAACAAAAAAATCTAATGCAAAGCATAGTGCAGCCAAAAAAATATATTTGTCTCAAATGGTATTTGCAATGATAGTAAGAATGAATGATAAATTTGAAAAAGAAGTCTTGAAACTTGTTATAACTCATTTTATATCAGAAGTGTTAGCAATTATATGGAAAACTAATGCTATTTCAACTGAATTTTCTTGTAAGATTTTCCCGCCTTAATCCGAAAAACCTACCTATATCATCCATTTTGGTCATGTGTAAGAAAGATCAGGAAGCATTGACTTAAAGCCATTTGTTTAATTTAAATCATACTATTGTTATATAGCAAGTATTTAATGAAAACTCTCGTAATTTTGAAATCAGACTGAAGAACAAGGATGGTACCTTGAGTTTAGTTTAGTTTAGTTTATATTAACGTAGCACTAGAAGCAACACGAGGGCTATTGGAGACGGAACTCGTAATTTTGAACCACGGTCAAGTGACGAGGACGACACCTGAGCTGGCACCCCTCTCTCCTAACATCCACACCACGCCACGGGAGGACTTTGAGCCCCGACAGATTTAACGTGCATCAGCCCCGGCTACACGGCGGGTCTTTGGCAGCCAAGGATTGAACCCACGACTGAACGAAAACCGCCGGCCACGAATCCGGAACCATGACTACTAGGCTACCGCGACCGATGGTACCTTGAGAGGTACCTAATCCTTTACATAAACTGTACATTTTGTTAAGACATTAATTTCAAGATGTATTTTGAAAATGCAGAACCCCATTCTTTCTTTTGATAGTCATCTCTGGATTTGAATTTTTTAATTTGCAATAGCCTAGTTATTAGTTTTGAAAACAGATTAAATTAATTCACAGAATTATTATAAATAAAAATGTTATTTGCTATTGGGTTTTATGAATCAAATTACAAAGAAAGCGTTCCTGAGATTTGTATTGTTTCTCCCTTCCCCTTTACCAGTTATTTATTGCGACCATAATTTGTATTAAAATGTCAAGAGATGCAATTGCACTAATTTGGCACGCTCCTTGAGTTTTTGACATGCCATTTGCCACTCAGTTTAAGTATACAGTAATCGTAAGATTTGGCAACGAAACGTGTCGTAATTGTTTTAGTTATACCATTTCTAAAATAGTATGTTATATTTTGCGTCATACAAATTAGTAACTTTGTATACCATCAGTTTTCGCAATATTTTTTATTGCGTAACGTAATCAGTTGTTATAGTTTTATACAATCGCTTATTTATGTAATAAACAGTGTGTTTACAAAGAAATATTCCAAAGAACTATTGTGACAAAACCAAAGAAGCTACAGCCCTTTTCGGCAAAAAATTAAAAAGAATACTCTAAATCAGGGATGCCAACCTTTTGCATACCATGCGCCAATTTTTTTGACAGAGGAATTCAAATACACCATATAACTCTAGCACTTTTTAAAGCGTCTTATGATCATAGTTAAGGGTTGGCAAATAGAGATCAGGAGGGAATCTGCTTTGCTTAAGAGAGGAAAAGGAATGACTTAATCAATTAAAGTAATTAATTTAAGCCAGTTTAATTAAGAATCAATCTACAAGAGTCTGGAATGATCTCTTGTACGAGTGAGTGATAGTTTCATGGCGGTGCTAAAGCTGCAATAGAGTATCGTTTGGTGAAGTTAATTCTGGATCACAGTCGGTTGGCACTAAGAGCGAGATCAGCTCAGAATTTGGATTTCTCAGTTCTCTCTTCATGCTAGAAGAGTATTGACCCTGGCTTATGTTCAGAAAACCTTTTTAATAGGAGTATGTTTTGTAGACATAATTAACTTTTTAATATTATTTAATTATTTTATGTAAAACAATATCTATTACAGCACCTAAGTATTTCTTACCATTAATGAAACTTTTCAATCTGTTTGAATTTTGTCAGTCTTAATGCTTTGTGTTAAATTTGTTTCTGAGAGCAGCACAGAATTCTTCAAATTTGAATCAGCTATTTGCGACATTGTTTTGCTTATAAGAACTCACTGAGAACTGACTGAAGTGCTACTTGTAATCATCCAATGTGCGTTTGATGCATGCGCATCGGTTTGCCTCCCTCCCTTCCGTTCAAAAGTTTATAAAATCATAAATGTTCAATTTTATCACCACCAGAGACACAAAAATGATAAATAGATAATAGAATACATCTCATACTTTTTTCAGAACGTTCATGTTGCAGGTTGAATGGTTGTAATTATTCGCATATCAGATAGAATCATGATTATTGACAAAGATTTTTAATTTCTAATTTTGGCATAACTTTATCACACTTTTAAAATGCAAGATGTTTACAAGAGAATATTCTATCTTTGAAGAGCTACTTTTGAAAATCTAAAGAAGTAACTATTTTTTTTTTGAGAAATTAAATTAAAAATAATTTTAAGTTTATAAAATTATAAATGCTCAATGCGAAACCACTACCAGAAACATGAACAATATCTAGTAGATAGTAGAATGCATCCCATACTTTTTTTTTACATGACAGTGTTTCAGTTTGAATGGTTGCAATTGATCACAGATAAATGATTCATACATCATAACAAATAGAATCATAATTATTGATAAACATTTTTAATATCTAATTTTGGCATAACTTTATCACACTTTTAAAGTGCAAGACGTTTACAAGAGAATATTCTAGCATTGAAAAGCTATTTTTGCATATCGAAAGAAGTTACAACCTTTTTGACAAATTAAATTAAAAACAATACTTTAATTTTTTTAAAAAAAAAATGATAAATGTTCACTGTGACCACCATCGGAAACACGAACGATGTCCAGTCGATGATAGAACCAGCCTCAGCTTCTTCTTGTTGTAGAAACAAGCCAAATGTGTAGCATATCAGAGTAAATAATGTCAGGTAAAGTAGAATTCGTGAAAAAGAATGGGCCAAAAATGTTATTACACATTAACTTTCGGCGACTCACTTTCAACTGTTGATGTATGAAAGAAGAAATTATATACAAGACAAAGACTATAAGAAATTGTGTACAAATGGTGAAATAATTATATCTTCTTTGTCAAGCCCCATACAATTTATAAGATGCTTAGGAGAGGCCAGAGAAAAATTATAATAGGTGCAGGTTGGCAAATCTTTCTGATTCTTTTGTCAAAAGTACGACTCCTGGTGTGTCCACTAGCAAGTCTACAAATAGTAGTTTGGACCCTTCTATCTTTCTGAATAGTAAGGTCACCACTAAGAGTTTGCCCATTATCAAGGTAACCAATTTATTTTTACAATGAAAAGGAGGTTGAAAAAATTTAAGAGAAAAGTACAGCGTTAATAAATAAAACATTTTATTAGTTCAAACAAAAATACACTAATTATGCTTACATTTTTTTAAATTATTTAATTAAACTAGTATTTTTCCATTGAATCAGTATTTTTTGTCAATATATAATTTTCTAACAATATATTGGAAATTTCGGAGCAAGAAATATCCTTTATATATAATTTTACGGTAAGTGCTGCAGCTAGAGTATCAACATTCATTCTTGATTTTCTCACTAGTCAAAAAATCATTACCAATAGAAAAAACATCTTTCAATTGCAGCATTAGTTCCAGGGCATCACAACATAAATTCAACAAGAATAACTAAATTTTCAAATGGAATGTGTTTATTTTTAAAATTGTTAAATATTTCCACCCGTCTTTTATCAATATCAACTTATTGATTTTCCCATTTTTTGCTCTAATGTATCAGAATTTAAGTATACATTCAGTTTCTTATTTCTTCAAACAAACAATTGTGATCAATTTTAATATCAGGCATTTCTTTCGGTAAAAACTCAACACATTTTTCAATATCTCCCAATTTACTTGCGAAGAAGTAAAAAAAAAACATTGAAAATGGTTATTTCCTCTTACATTTGTTCACCTTCAATCTTTTGAATCACTTTGTGGAAAATAGATGTTTTATTGTGTACAAAATACATTAATATCTCCAATAATAATTTTCATAATTGAAAAAAAAATTCCAGAACTTTTGGACATTTGTCTAAACTTAAATATATGAACGGAGAGGCTCAAATAATTGTAAAACATGCTCTATAGCAGCTGTTGGAGCGAACCAACTAACTTTTGAATATCCTAAAAGTTTTTATTCAACATTTGCGTTGCAGCTTGGAGCAGCAGTTCTGAATACAGAGATTAACAGATTTAAAATATCGAAAAGAAGTACAGGAAGGAGGACGCTCTTCAAGGAAGGACAGAACCTACAAAAGGAGGACAATTGGTCGTCTTACTATTGTAACACGACGGAATCGGAGGATGTTTCCGTAATTGCTGGTATGAAATTTTAGCTATATTTAACCAATTAGTAGCCCTTATTATTCAATACCATTGTCGTTAATATAAACAGGACCACAACTCAAAGAGCAATTTCATCATGAAAAGCAATATAGATTGTAGTCATAACTATCGGCCTACTATGAACTGTTTTTCCTTAGTTGCATCTAAATTATGAATTATTTAAAAATATGGAACGAATTTCTTTTAAAAACTGCTGGAGAGTCATTTAAAACTCCATTTTTTTCTTTTTTTTATGCAAATAAAGTATTTTTGAAAGAAATAACATTAAAAAAATTAATTTTATGTAGAAATAATCGTACTGTTTTGAAATGTTACTGATTTTAATTTACAAGACTAGAAGTTCCTTCCCTTTTGTTTGTTGTATAATTTCACGAACGTTCTATCATTTTTAAAGTGTATATATATTTAATTTAACTGTAATTCCCCTGATACTTTATACGTATGTTGCCTTTAGTCGATCTGACTTATACTGTTTAAACTAGGTGCCATTGTTTATTTATTGCTTATTGCGTGACAGTTTCTTACTTTTAATTAAAAAATTAGCATTACAATAGAACAGTTCTAATCTTGATGGAATCGGCTAATATATATTTAAATTCAATTTATTGATGGTGTATTTTCACTATGAAAATAACATTGTTACTCGATTTATTAATTTTTAAAACAAATTGTATATGCATTGGCAAATTTATTTTTTTACTATTGTTTTTCTCTAACTCGTGCCTTGCACTAATTACCCAATCAGTTTGTGGACCTTGTAAGTAAAAAAATTAGTATAATTCAGTGTTAATTATTTTTGGACCCGCATAATTTTTCTTAAAAAAAGTAATAGAAGTTATCATTAAATAATGCTAACAATGAGATCCACTATATACGAGTATGCATATAGGTATGTAAAAATGATATATTTATTCATTTGAAAGTGTTAGTATAACTAAATAGGATTTTATTTAAATAAGGATACCAAAAATTAAGTATAGTGTTGTATTGAAAAATATATCTTAAACTTTTAATATTAATTAAATTTTCGAGCCTCGACAAAAAATAATTTCAGTTCTTCCCATTTCTTAAGAAAGAATGCGTTCTTCTATTTTACACATAGCTTTCATTTTGAAGAAATCGGCAGCCATGGATATCAAAGGGGGAAAATTATTTACAAGTTTCGCAACGTGTTACACATACAAAAGGGAAATAATTACAGTTAGTAACTGATTAACAGTTCTCTATTTAATTATCGCTCGAAACGCTATTTCCACAATTTGATAGAACTCTTAATCGTTAAGGATGATGAAAAATGTCATTATTTCATTTATCAGTAAAAAGTATAGAAATAGAGAGAAATAATTACTATCATCTAAAATAACTGCTAAGAATTTTCGGAATATCGTTCTTTAAAAACTAAATACTTAGAATAAACATAAGAATAATAGACCATCTGAGAATAATTTACTTATATAATATCAGTGTATAACGTAAACAAATTATTATTATTTAAGAAATATGTCTTTCTGGAAACAATTACCGACTTGAATGTATTCTAGAATTTAAAATTTCAATACTTTTCAAACCATAGCAATAAAACTTATGCGAAAAAGTTTGTGCCCAGAGTATACACATAAAAATTATATGTTATTCATTTTAACACTAACTGTACTCATTGTAAAATAATGCAATGTACTTTTATATTGGAAAAAAAACCAGCACAAACATATTTTTCTGATAACAAGATTTTTAATTATTTATGTCTCATAAATTAAATCCCGAACAATAAGTCAGCAGTAACTTTCGGATTAACGAGTCATTGAAAGAAGAGAGATATGATGGCATGGTAGGAAATATATTTGGATTAGTAACTATAGATAAGAAATTCGTGACATAATTCCTCTGAAGGCAGTTGTGAAGAATACTTTGACTTATTTAATCGACACATTTAATTTGATCCTTTGGTATTCAAAATTTTGGAAGCAATTAGAAAATTTCGCCTTTTCCATATTTGCCATTCAATGCTATTGTTCTATGCATTTTCCAATTAACCTGGTGGGGAAATTCGGAAAGAAATGGCTAAATTTAGTTATCTATGTTGTTCATTCGAGCCCTCTCAAGGAATTTATTGATGAATAAACATTATTCATTTATCACTGGGAAGCAGCTTTGTAGTTGTATTTGGTTAACTAAGCAAAATGAAATTAATAATAAATGATGGGCGAATACATAATTGATTCTCTGAAAGAATTATTGGCATATTGATATACTAAATGAATATTGATTTGAAATAATACACATCGGCTTCCTTCAACATAAGAATTTGATGCTATTTGTTTCGCTTACTTTTATAAAGGTTTCAGATATATTACATGGTGTGTGTGTGTGTGCAAAGAAAAAAATAATATATTTCCTCCTCTTATCATTACCTATTACCGTAAATAATAACTTTAAAAAAATGTACTTCTACAAAATCTGTAACCTTTTCAAACTGTTCAAGTAATGAGACGTCCCGATCACGTAACAGATGCAATAACATGTTTACGAAGTGTCAGAACTGACATCAGTCCCATACTTCTTGATCCCGACTTCGATTCATGTGTCTCACTGTTGCCAGTTTTCGGCTTTTACTGAAATTTTCTTTTAAAGAACATATTTGTTAACATATGAAATAAAAAAAAAAGTAAAAATTATTTCGTTTAATTTTAGTTTTAAATTTACATTAGAACAGGATGAATAAAGCAAAAAAGGAATACTTTTGTTATGAGAATTTTTGGTGAGAATATTAATAGATTAGAGTTCCAGTACCTGAATATTAAATTTATCTAAAGTTTATCTGTACAACAACAAATGCGAGACTTATATCAGCTTCGATTTCAGCGTAAAACATGTGATTGGAACTGATATGTGACTTGTCATTATAACTGACACCATTTCCTGTACTCTGAATTCTTAAAATTTATGTTGGACCATTGCCAAATCCAATCATCTTAAATATTTAATTTTTAGCTTCATAAAAAGTATCTGGGGACCAGGGCAGGTAATAAAGCCACTTGGTGGTTTCAAAGTTAATTTCAAATTTAGTCAACAACTGACTCCACTATTTTGAAAAAGAAGTTAAGAAGAAGGCGTAGCAGTGTATAGAGTGAGATTTGTTATATAGCCTTTCCAAAGCCAAGGTTATTATCGATTACTTGACTTCCCAGAACAGTCGTTGTTATTTTGATCTCGTAAGTTTATCTTTTAAGGGATAGTCAAGGGATCGAAGAAATGCTATGCAGCGTTGATTCTATTGCGTTTTAAAATATTCTTCAAAAACATGTAATGAATTTTGTCAAATTGTGTATGGTTCCTACATGAATCGCAGTGTTTTACAAAACCTATAGCTGGAGAGGCATATAATCACTGATGGCTGCAATAGTTACATGGGAATTTTTTTTGTTTCATATGTTTATTATATTTAATATTATGCTTATACTGATTTTTTCATTGATGTTTTCTTTTTAATTATCTGGTTAAACAATAACTGACCGAGGATTGGAGGAACTGGAGTCAGGTGTATTTCAGCTTACCTTTTTGTTATATATTATTTACTTACTCCAAATAGAAGAAATGCCCGTGTTCATAAAAGTAGTAAAATTGTATATTTTATTATAGCTCTTTTTTCTTAAGAGAAGTAGAACGGTAGATACGGGCTTATCAAAAGAAATAGAAAAGCGACTTTTATTATCTTCACTGGTCACATTAACCAAAGAAAAAAGGATGCTTTGCAAAATATTGAATTAGAAATTAAAAATCTGAAGTTAAAGCCAAATTATAATATAATTATAATTTTGAAATATAAAATTGAAATATCATTTTACAGTTCCTGTCATCCAATCATTTTAATTTCGTGAACATAGTGTTGTACCAATAGAATTTCTACTATTTTCTTCAAATCTATACTATTTCATCTATTTGAATGCAAAAAAGTGAACCCAAAAGAGTAAAAAATAATGAAGGTTTCTGCGGAATTAAACTATCCCTCAGATTTTTAAGACATTTTTGCTCCTATTTTATAGATTCCATTTATGGGTTTCTGGACTTCAAAAAAAATATTCTGTAATATTTTCAAAAATCGGAGGGAAAATGTAATTCCACAGAAACCTTCATTATCTATTACTCTTTCATCTGCACATTTTTTCATTCAAATAGATAAAATAATTTAAATTGCAAGACGGTAGTAGAAATTCTTTATAGCTTTTCGGAAGCATCTTTCCCATTTAAGTAGTTAAAATAATATAGAATTGAGGAGAGTAGTGAAAAGAAATTCTTATTATTAAGGCTTCCGTCTACCCACCAATTTGATTTCATATGCTTAATGTTAATCCTATGGAATTTCGACTTGAATTCTCCTATATTTATTATTTGATCAATTTGGATGCAATAAAGTACATCTGAAAAAGCAAAAATAATGAATGCTTCTGTGGAGTTACTTTTTCCCTCCGATTTTTAAAAATATTTGAAAATATTCTTCAAAGACGGAAAAACTGAAAAACGAATAATTAAAATAAGAATAAAAATACTTTTATAAATCTTAGGAAAAAAGTAATTCCACAGAGTCATTCATTATTTTTTGCTCTTTCCGATGCACTTTCTTGCGTTCAAATACATCAAATTGTAAAGGTGTGAGAATTAAAGTCGAAATTCCATAGCATTAATATTACGTCCACGAAATCAAAATGGCGGGTAGACAGAGCCTTAACAATACGTTCACACGCACGAAATCAAAATGGCCGGAAAACGGAAACCTAAGGGTTACCGTCTATCCGCCATTTAGATTTCATGGACGTAATGTTAATCCTATGGAATTTCTTCCTTATTTCTCACATCTTTACTATTTGATTTATTTGAATGCAATAAAGTGCATCTTAAAGAGCAGAAAATAGTGAATTACTCTGTGGAATTACTTTTTTCCTCCAATTTTTAAAAATATTTAAGAATATTTTTATTAATTATATTATTAATTATATTAATTTATTTTTTTATTATATTTAAGAATATCCGTAGACCGAAAAACTTGCAAACGAATAATTAAAATTGGGGGTAAAATATTTTTAAAAATTAGAGAAAAAAAAAGTAATTCCACAGAAACATTCATTATTTTTTGCTCTTTCAGATGCACTTTATTGCATTTAAATAAATCAAATAGTAAAGATGTAAAAATTAAAATAGAATTTCTATAGGATTAACATAACGTCCGCGAAATCGAAATGGTGGGTAGACGGGAACTTTAAAGAGAAAAAAATAACACTTACAGCCACGTGTTTTTCAGTTTTTCAACTTGATTACAACAATGACAATTTCAGATAGATATAAGAGTGGCCGAATTGCTCTCGGAACATTAAATCAAATTATATGAACCTTTTTACTTTATCGGAATTTCCCATGTTTATTTATACCACCCCAGTCATTCAGAAGAAAAGTACAAGAATTGTTACTTACGTAATGGAATGTTAAACAATGTCTGTATGGCCTGTTTTTATGGCACTTGCCTTTTCATTAGTAATAAGCATAAATTCCCGATTCCAAAACCTACAACCGCTAAGTTAACATACGATTTTTTCCCCTTCGCTGTTATCTATGAAAATTGAATCTTTTTCCCTCGTTCTCATTCTTAATTTATGTCCGGTAGTCCTCTCTAGGTTGACCCTCCGCGTACAGAACTGCTCCCTGCACTTCAAACTATGAGTCAACACGGACTCCGTCGCCAGAAAGACGGTGCCCTACCTATGTTACCTCATTACTTCCCTTTCAGATGAAAACATATAAAAATGGAGCGAACACACACACGAAAAAAGAAATCAAATAAAAACTTCGATCGTGGGAGGTTGGAGCGCGTGCTTTGCTTCAAAGCTCTTTATTATTACTTTTTTTTTTCCTTATTTTTTTAATGGGAATTAATTTTGTGGGCAAGAGGGTGTGGACTTCCGTGGTAAACCGGGCGGTAAGCGTCCATCACTGGTGGTGCAAGCATTCGAAGATGATGTTGTTGGCAAGACTGATTTCCTTTTCCTTTTTGTTTCTATTTAATGAGATCCCCTACGTGTGCATCGGACGGGATGGAAGAAAGTTTAACGGAAGGTTATCAAACCAACTGTTCCTGACGTTTCCCCTTTGATTTTTCGATGTACAGTTGAAGATTTAAGCGAGCAAATATTATTCGCTTCTTTAATCAGAACTCATTAATTAATGGATCTAATATCGCGTTAAAAGTATCCGCACACCTTCGGAGAAAATTATTTGAAATACATCGATATTTGTTATCAAAATATTTTTAATGCTAAAATATAACCTAAAACTATGAAAAACACATTTAATAACCTGCTTTTAATTCAAAAAAAAATTTAGAGTGAAATACATGGTGAAAATAGTACATAAATTGATTTTCAGAATTACGCTCATAGCTCAGAAGTAAACAAAAATATCATTATTCTGTAAATTTTATCATATTCATCATAACATACTTTGGGGCTGGTTCTAATTTCACGATGAAAATCATATTACTACAATTTTCATTATTTCGAGTCAAACAACAATGAAAAATCAAGAAAAAGTATAACAATACATGATTTACACCTTTGTTGCTAAAAACATATTTATTTTTCAACCATGAAAGTAGTAGAGATTCTTAAAATCTATTATAAGGAAGATACTTGCAAAATTTAAATTAATTTGGTTCATAACTTTTTCCGATATGTATGTTACCATATGTGAATATGTCGAGAAAACTCATTTTGAAAAAAAATCAAAAACAAACTTTCAAATGCAATTAAAAATTAGCTACCGATTAAAATTCAAATCTCTATAACTCAAGTTCTAAATAAGGTATAAGCAGAATTCCAATACTATTAGAAAGAAAAATAATGGTTAAATTTTAAACTGACATTAAAATTAAAAAATCGAACATTTTGATAAAAATGGCGTTTTAAAGGTGTACGGATACCTTAAGTACAGTTTAACAAGGCGATAAGATTATTTTATTTTTAGGTGTTTATTGGAACTACCATACTATTTCCAGGCTCTTTGTAATTTATGTATTTCATAATAATCTTAGTTTCAGCTTACTACAAAAAACCTAGCATTTCTTTTACAGTTACGCATTTTTCGGCAAATTCGGAAAAAGTCAATTCAAGAACAATCAACGTCAAAAAAAATCAAATTTTCTTAAAAATGCATTTAAAGATAATGATAGCAAAAAGGTAATCAAGGGCCACTGGGACAGTAAAGGTAATTATTATTAATTTTAGTGGTATTTGTAATTTAAATAAAATTACATAAAATGTGGCTGCACAAGCAAACACTCATATTTATTTTCACTTTCCTAAGAAATTATAAGCTTTTAATATTGAAGTTATTTAAGAACATTATAAGTGTAAGTCATTTAAAATTGAGTAGCAAATAAGAGAGTAAAATTTGTTTTTTCATTATATGTGACTGAATATATAAAGGAAAGCATTATTACAAAAACATGTTCGGAAGACATTTAAAGTTTGCCAGAGTTCTGCTATATACCTTGATCAATTATTTTTTCCATAAAAATGTAAGCAAATTTTGCAAAAAGAAAATAATTGTGTAGTTTGTTATTGCACAAATATAAATTCAGTTCATTATTCCACTTAATATAAATTCTATTCGTTATTCCTCTTAATATAAAATCTATTTTGATATCAATCAAAATTGCATATTTTGAACTTTCTACTTGTATCCAAATAATCATCGACGAATTTGATTATTCGTCGTGACTATTATTTAATCTCAAAATAATCTCAAGATATTTCAATACACTTGATATGAAATTAAAATTCTTAAGTATATGTTTGCAATGAAACACAAGGTGAAAAAAATTGCTTCAAAAAACAATAGTTTTCACATTAAATTAAGAAAAAAATTGTCATTTTTTTATGAAATTACACGAGTTATCCTGTCAAATTAATATATGTAACACATTAATCTGCTGAAAAATCTAATTTGAAAAATATCTTGATTAGTGAAATTTTTTAGAACTGTATACGTTTTTCATATGGAGTGATGGCGTCTGTTAATGGCACATGTTCCTTTCTACAGGAAGTAGTGCATTTCTGTACCAAAATTTCAGGGCATTACACAATATGAAGCACGAAGGAATGGGAAATTTTATTTTTACACAACACGAATGGGCTTAAGTTTAAGTAGGAATCAATTTAACTATAATTTATCTTGAAGTAAATCACAATTGAAGCCCTAAATTCATTATCAATAATCCTAACAATATAGGAAGCAAATCTCGAAACTGTAACATCGTACGAGTTAATTTTTAATAATTGAATGGAATGGCAAAAGGCCGCCAATCAATGACGTAAAAGCGCGTCAAATTAAAGCCAACATGAATCGTTCACTAAAAAAATTAATTGATTCAACGTATCAGTACTATGACAATTGATACCAGCACATTAAATTAGTGTACATTTTAAAACGTAGCACTTAAATAGTTATTTATTATGTAGTTTGTCTTAATGTTTAAATCAGAATCAGTCAAGTTCTGTCCTATTTATTGTTTTAATAACCAGGAAATCTATTAAAACGTTGGTATATGTGTATGTGGGATGGAAATGGATCCAATAAGCCCTCCCGTCCTACATCCTATATTCAAAATCGAACTACTCTTTTATCTTCTACATTTTTTTTACTAATTAAATGCATCTTGAAAAATAGGAAGGTATAACTCAATCTAATTCGATAGAATGAAGCTTTCTCATCCCAATGTGATTTGCAATTTGAATATTTGAAAACTACAATTAAATACATTTTTCAACATAGAAAATACAGCACCATGAAGATTCAGCCGTATAAATATGCAAATTTTGTGGAATAAGCAGCTGAATAAGTTATGTAGACGATCTGAAATGCAAATTGATCATGTGATTATTACACGGGATAAAATTGAATTAACAGCGGATGAAACATAACTCACTATTTTATGTCGCCTAGGGAATCAATCTTTTTAGAAGTTCTTCGTTCCAGAAGACACATATGGAGTAAAAAATGCCAGTAAAACGACGTCGAAGGTAGCTCTAGCAATCGAACGATTTTACAAAAGGTCTAATTGAAAGCTGGTTGGTCTTAACGTCGTATTGTTGCTCAAAGCACATAGACGTTCCACTATACATAGAACTTGAATCAGATGGATCGCAAATGAAGTATGAAGCGTCTTGAGATTCCAGATTTACCTAGACATACAATAGAACATATGGATCGAAGCATTCAAAGATGTGTCGTGACGGCCCCATAATCAACCACTCTCGGTAACTTGAGGCATGTGCAGGGAATTTGGATGCTCTAAAATCTGAGAAAACAGTTTCATAATGATTGGCTGAAAGTGGCTTTAACATGGCCGCTCATTACGAAGACTGCCATTGACACAAACTCAATGACTTGAAAGATAGCCTCTGAGACGGGACTGTGCGCTCTTGGAAGACAGGATGACACAATGTGGTGTTCAGAGACATGTCTCGGTTCTGTTTACTGATGTAGTCCCCGGTTGCGAGCCCGGAGGCATCGATGGAATTATATTCTATCCGACCGATATTGTTGAACGCTACACCATTTGTAATATGAAATAAAACTTGGTTTGCCATCAGACGCAATAGAAAATCACTCTTAGTAAGCATACACAGAAGAGACACCGTGACAGCAGAGTGATACATTGTTGAGGTGCTGCAGCTAATTGTGCTGCCTTATATTCGGCTTCTGCAAAGTTTTATTTTGCCGTAGTACTACAGCAACGACATTCATGATGTCTTTTTGCTTCCTTAGCCTGCGCTGCCTCATGATCTCATGTCGATTGAGCATAACTATAATGCAATTGGACGTCGTTTTCTCCGTCTGCTCAACCTCAATCGGAGGACGGTTAGAGAGCAAATATCTTCTATATCAGAAGCTCTATCTGTAGTTTTTCGTTTAAAATACTTAACTTCAATAAAATTAATTGATTTGATTACAAAAATGAAAGAATTTATATTTAAAGTGCAAACCTTTTCAATAAGCTTTCTTTTAGAGAGCAGAGTAATCAAGACTTGCTTCTATATAATGAAGCGAATTTCTTCTTCTTATTAAATTTATATGCAAGCAGGAAAAGTTTCTAATTAAATATTATTGACTACATAATAAACATGTACACAGAAAATACAGACAATGAATAGTTATTTGGGTATTAGCGCAATCCAGGTAAAAAATTAAGTTTTTTTTTTACTATTTGGTGGTAGATAGTAAAGCCTTTCTAGTTTCGAACTAATCAATATCGTTTTACATTATAAAAATTTAATGTATTCAGTACACGCTGCTTTATTTTCATGGCCGTGGAGCCAAGTGATCGCGGACGGTGGTTTTCGTCGTGCCGTGGGTTCGAGCCTTGATGCCATTCAAGACTACCGTGTAGCCAAGGCTGATGCACGTTAAATCTGTCGAGGCCCAAAGTCTTCCTGGAGGCGTGGCGTGGAAGTTAGGAGAGGGGATACCAGCTCAGGTGTCATCCTCCTCACTTGACCGTGATTCAAAATTACGAAGTCCGTTACCAGTAGCCCGCTTGTTGTATCTAGTGCAACGTTGATAAAACTAATCCGAATAAAACAGTTTTATTATCAATTAAAAGATGCACCAATTTTGTTGCATCGTTTCATCGATAAAGCAACAGCTTAAATTATCCGTGCAAAGCATCAGAACCTTTTCATTGGAAGACACTTCTGATAATTATTTTTAATCTACATTTTCTTGATTTAATATTTTTACGCGCAAACTAATGCTATTGTTTGTCAACTGACTGACTATACTTAATTTTAGAGATATTAAATTTAGCTAAAGTTCGTAAATTAAGGAAATGTCATGTAAAGATGTGTAATATGACATCACTTGCTTTAACGGTATTTGAACTATTTTATGAAAATATTATCAATATTTTAGGCTAATTAGATTCAATTTTGCAGTAATATATTTGAAATTTTTTTTCATTTCTAGAGGCTTTCAAATTTGGATAAAATAAGGAAATTTCTTTTGCAGCCTTGGCATTACGCGAGCTATTTAGCATGTCTAAATTATATATTCATTTAGAAAACACAGACTTATTCTACAACATTTGTGTAACTCAGAAATAAATTATATGCAATTAACGAATTGATGGAAGATAGAACAAATTTCTTGCTTTGAGCTATGTTACTAATTATCTAATTAAATTTAAATGCTAATTATTTTGTTAATTAACTTATTGTTTATTATATATTAAGTATATTAATTATACATCATGATAATTCATTCAATTATGCTACGCAAAAAAGAGAATTTTTATAACTTATGTAATAATTAAAATGTGCTTACACTTTTCTTGTTTGTGTAAGGCGTTTGGATGTTTTTCTTAACTAAATTCATTATCCTTATAATTTACATATAAAGCAATTAATAGCGCATATTTGATTTCATTGTTATACAAATTTGTTCCCAATTAAAATATTGATTTTGTTAGCGTAACCAAGGCAATATTAGCAATAATTTTATGAACATCGCCCTGCAATTATATTCTGTATTATCATTGTCGGGGTGAGATTAAATCATTCTCCTAAGTAAAATACGGATTTAGTTTAAGGTGCAGACTCTTTAATCAATTATTTTGGCAAGCGATTGTAATATCATGTAATGTATCACATTCATACGGAAAATGTGAATTTGTTATTGATTCAAGCGTCGGCTTAAATATTATCAGAATATAAAGCCAATAAAATTAAATTTGTTTAGATTGTGGACGTATTACAGAAAAATCACTTCTCTGATTACTTTAAAGCTAATAATTTTAAAAGAATAAATACAAACACTTAAATGTGTGTTAAGAATTATACCTTAAGACGTTTTTTTATCTAAATGTTATACTTGTAATAAAGTTTAACTTTAAAAGCCTTATAATTTACTTTAATAATAAATACTATTTGATTACTCTCTTTTTAAAACATTTAATTTTAACACAAATTTCTAAATACTTAGGTTTATAAATTACCAAATAAAAAAATTTAACAACATACGATACACCCACATAAAGTCTTTTCATTATTCCTTGATGAAATTAAAAACATTGTTCACAAATTGATTCTCCGAAATAAACATTCTAATTTTAAATAGAAAAAGTGAGAGTAAAACAAAGCACTGTTTTCCAATTAATTTAATTAATATACGATTCAGAAACCCTGATTAGTGTTGCTCTTTTTATGAAATTAATATGGATAGGGAAAAACTAGAAACAGAAGATTAAGTTTGTTGCTTCCAATTTTCATTAAAGCTTCATATGTGAATATTAATATAATAAAAGATTTCAGAATTGTGTTTTTTTTTTATCTTCTTACTTTTATTTCCTAAAGGTAGGAAATCAATTTGACATATGTAGTTATTTTCCTTAATCGAGTAACTTATCCAGTTATTTTTAATTTCAAGCAAACAATTCTTTTTAGTATTGACGGGAAATAGGACACTTTATGAAAATATATTTGTATGAAAATAAATAAATATACATGAAAAATAAAAATCAGGAGGAATTATTTTCCGGAAAAAAGATACAAATTTCATTAGTATGGTGCTATATGTAATCGAATTGCATATTTCAAAACTTAATTAATAATTAATTAAGATTACATCTTAATTTTTAAAATGTAAATCAGCTTCATTTGCAATTAATCTATTTTTTTAAATTACGTTAGTTGAAGTAGGCTTTAGATAAGCAACACTGAAAACAAAGAAATCAAACATAAATACGAAAATAAGATTTTAGAAATGTAATTTGAATTCTTAAACTCTTTTCTGGTAGAGCGTAGTTAATTGTATTTCATTAATATTAGGATTATAATGATTTTAAGGTATACCTTTAGAACTTTTCTAGGAAAATATTCCATGTCTTATAATTCCTACAAATTATAACAAATCTCGAAAGGGAGGCATATTTTTAAAACAAACATTTAACACATAATTTAACAGCATAAAAAATAACTTTAAGCTTTAATTTTATTTTAAAATATAAGATCTTTTCAATCTTTGTGCTCGCGGTACCCTAGTGGTCATGTGGCTGCGGTAGTCTAGTGGTTTTGGATTCGTGGCCGGCGGTTTTCGTTTAGTCGCTGGTTCGAGCCTTGGCAGTTAAAGACCCGCAGTGTAGCTGAGGCTGATGCACGTTAAATCTGTCTGGGCCAAAATTCCTCCCGTTGGCACGATGTGGAAGTTAGGAGAGGGGGTGCCAGTTCAGGTGTCGTCCTTGACCGAGGATCAAAATTACGAGGTCCGTCGCCAAATGCCCTCTTGTTGCTTCTAGTTCGACGTTAACAAAAACAAAAACTAAAAAACCCTAGTGGTCATTGTCGCACCCCCGCGACAAGCGGTTTTCATCGAGTCGTGGGTTCGAGCCATGATGACCGAATAGTTGTGAGTTCTCCCAGCCCTTCTGACATTTAAGGAAATATATTTGTAACTTAAATGTAAGAGCCACCTGCTCTCCTCCACTAGTGCACATGTGGTATCTTGGTATTTGTCAGAGAGGTTCTTTGACATATCAGGGTAGTAGGCAGGAATAAACCACTTTGTCTCGTTTTTCAGTCGGCCTTTCAATTTGCATTAAGCATTACATTAACAAAGCCTCGCATGGCTAAATCATGGCCACAATAGCCTAGTGAGCATGATTGTTAATTCTCAACCAGCGATGTTTTTATCGAATCCTGGGTCAGAGCCTTGATGCAACTAAAGATTCGCCGTGTACTATGTCTGATGCACTTTAAATCTGGTCAGGGTCTCAAGTCCTCCCGTTGCCTTAGTATGAAAGTTTGAAGAGGGAGGGGCCAAGTCAGATGTCGTCTTCGTCTCTTGACCGAGGTTCAAAATCACGAGGTTCGTCGCCAATAGCCCTCATTTTGCTTCTGGTGCCATGCTAATAAAACTGATCAACCATTCAATTTGATGCCACGAAAGACCCACCATATAGTGGGGCTGATTTGCATTAAGACTCGAGAGTAGGCGTGATGGGGAAGTCTTAAGAGGGAGGTAGCTGCTCGGATGCCGTAAAATAAAATTGATATGAATACTGAAGTCATGTTGTGCACTATACCATAAATGCTTTTTACACTGAAATATGTCAGTATCAAAAGATAATAAATACTCATAGACAAAAACTCAACACATTCTTATGATAATGCAAAATAATTTAAGTCCATCAAGGACTACATAACTTACAAGAACAAAACTTTCCAAGTACATTTATAATAGCAGTTATCATTCTATGAAGGCTATATTCACTTAATATCACTCCCATTGGCGTTGTGTGGAAGTTAGAGGAAGGAGGTGCCAGCTCAAGTGTCGTCCTAGTCACTTGCCGAGAATAAAAATTATGAGGTTCGTCACTAACACCCCTCGGGTTGCTTTTAGTGATACGTTAATAACTCCAAACGAAATCTTTTTAAGCTTTGAAATGTTTTAATGATTGTTTAAGAAAATTGGAAGTAAATCGAATCTTAGTAGGGAAAGGAAATCCTAGTATTTTCAAATATATGTGTGTTTTAAAACATAGGAATTGTTTTTAAAAATATTTTTATGTCAATAAAAATACATAAAACTACTGTGTGTCAAAAATTAGGAAAGTAATGTGGAGAAAATTGCATTTAAAGATATCTTGAAATTGAAATTTGAATAGGATAACACAAATTTCATATGATAATACAAACGCAATTTTTAAAATATAAAATATTTCGTTGTTAGACCTATAGAAGGAAAAAAGATTTTGTGACCTCATTACTGGCTTTGTGTAGGAGTGAACAATGCTAGTAGTCCATTTGTTATTTTTACACCTTTGGACATAAATATTTAAATTGCATTAAGAACAAATTTTTAAATAAAGAAATATTTTCTGTCAGTTATTTTTAGGAAAGGGCGTAGTAATCAGTCTGTTTGAAATGTACTTACATGATTTTTAAGTATTGCAATATTTTTGTGTTTATACTGTAAAATTATTTTATTGGCGATTGATTAGGTTACAAAATTTAACAAATAGTTAAATAACATGTCAAATGCTCAAAACATTATTTTGTATCAAAATTAATTTGTATATTGAAGGAATAAAATGTATTTTGAGACTGTGCATTTTTCAAACTTAAAAAAAAGATAAAGAAACCTCTTTACCAATTTTACTTAGAATCAATATTTACAAATTACTGAGTTCATTTTCAAAATATGTTTCATATACTAGCTAACATTAATTAGTTTTGATGTGAGCATTTTAAATGGTTAATAAGCAGTCAAATTAATTATGTAAACATGTGAAATTCAAATTCATTTCTGGTTAATATATTCATTTATTGAAAGGTATTAAATATCTGAATCAAGAATTAATTTATTACTATTCATTTAGTTTCTGTAAGGATTAACTTCTATTAGAAATAGAAAGCACTCTTTAAGAAAGTTAATGAAAATGAAATAGATTGATTTGAACACAACTAATTTGAATTTGAATTATTATTTGATTTCAACCGTATAGAATTGGAAACACGTGACGTAAGAGTTAGGAATGAAAATATATAGGTATTGACTTACACTTTTATTATCTAATATTGTAAAGTGAAAAATAATTAATTCTAAGCATAACATCTCTTAAGATAGAATATTTAAATTTTATTTCGCAGATAAAAATATCAACTTATTGGACGCTCATTTCCTTCAAATCTTTTTAGGAATATAGAACATTATTAACACTTTAAACATAAAAATGACCTTACATTTGTCATGCATTCTTAAATAAAGTAAAGTTAGTTCAAAATTAAAAATTTATTCTAAGATTATAATACATATAAAAAAATTTGGCGTTTATTATCAAATATATACATTAATTAACGAAAGAGAAAATGTTTACGTACACCTTTCCTGTTAATTTATGTTCTCATGTTTCAAATTATTTGCAATGTTTAATAATAAATTAGTCGAAGATGGAGGTCTAAGATTTTTTAGGTTCCTCATATTTTCCATTTAACATATTGGGAAATTTATCAAACCGTAATTAGTCTAATGTAGTCAAAATGTGATTATTTTTGGTTAGAAGATATAATCCATAAAAAATTAACTAATATCAAAAAAATAGTAAAGGATGTTTTTTGATAGCTTTTTTGCAAAATAATTATTTTGCTTAAGTAATAAACTTTCAAGTTTATTTAAAATTAGTTTATGAAATCTTTTTGAAAAAAATGCAACTGATGGGCTTTTGAAGTAGAAGTATATTGCTCAAACATGCTATGAAGGCAAATTTTTTTATTGAATGTTTTTTAAAAAGATATCATTTGAATGTATGAATAAATTTATGGAAATTCAACCATTTGTTTTTCAAGCTTTTAGCATTACATACTCGTTTTTTTTTGTTGTTGTTGTTGTTGTTGTTGTTCTTATTTTGCATACGGCAAGAAATTGCTAATATAACTAAAAATATTTTTTTGTATTTAAGAAAAAATCGTATTTTTTATTGTATGTATTATAATGCGAATAGTAAATTTTTTATATTATTTGATCTATAAATATTCATCCT
>BMAW01079365.1:343517-393743 GCA_019974015.1 Nephila pilipes | reverse complement strand
TATATATATATATACATACATACATACATACATACATGGTGGAAGGCGTAGGTCTCAACTTACCAAAGATCATTGCGTTTAGGGATTGATATGCTTTAAATACATCAAATTGTTATGTCAGCTATGGTGGCTGAGTAATTAAGGTTGCAAATTCTTGGCCGGCCAAACATCAGTCAAGTCGAATGCTCAAGTCCTGATTCCGTTCAAAATTTGTCGTGTAGAGGGACTTTATGCTTTCAATCTGTTCGTGGATCAAAATCGTCATAATGGTATAGTGTAGAAATAAAGAGATAGGATTGCCAATTCTAATTTCTGATATCTTCATTTCACTGTGTTTATATTACGAGCTCAATCTACAATAACCCTCATATTGCTTCTTATGCGATATTAATAACGATCAACATAGTGAAGGCGGCTGGTGACAACAGTGAGATGACGATTGAGCTGGTACCTCCTTTTTCAATCTTTGATAGCACACTATAGAGAGTGAAGCAAACTGACTACATCAGAAAGTTAAAGTTATCACAGAAAACTCAGTTATAATAATTTATCAAGAAGGTATGTCCTAATAGAAAGTTTTGAATTAATTGTACGGAACAATTGACTATCTGATAGCTAATAAAATGAAATGGGAATCGACGTCAAAAGCTGTTCCAGTCTATGATGATTTCTGCGGGTGCCTAGGCCGTTTGCAGAATTCAAGTCCGTATCTTGTAGCTGCGATGAAAAATCGCTGTGTGTGGAAGGTTTATCATATTGAGTAGTGAAAAGTCTACTTCATGATTGAAGTTTGAAGAAAAACACGAAGAATTGAAAGACGAGTCTTGAGTTTTGTTGTAATTTTCGTTGAATGGAAGATAAGGTAATAAACAAGCTGCCAGAAAAGGGGAACAAATTAATCAAAAAAAAACTATTGGAGGAAGTTAACAAGTTTAATTTGATTGCACCGCAACTTAAACTGAATTTTAGATTCATGGTGGTTCATAGGAGACATGAAGTATTTTTCTGAGTCTTTTGGTGAGCTGATTAACAGGGTATTGATCTTGTTTGAGTTTCTAAATGTTAAGATTATTGATGAATTGATGTTGAGAGATTATTTAAAAAATTAACTGAGATATCTTGGATATGCTTGCGAAAAGTGATTATTTTAAGAGTTCTAATTTAGGAGTTTTTCATGAACCTTTCAAGGACTTTGGAAATCGTACGTAGAATTGAATTTTACGCATTTTCAAGAATTTGGATATTTGATTAAGTGGCATACTCCCATACGGGGCAAGCATAGCTAATAGCTTGTCGCATAACGTAGGTATAGAGAAGCTTCTTTTTTCTAAAGTCATTTTAGAATTCCGACCGATTAGGGGATAGAGTTTACTAGTTACGCCACAACACCAAGGGAGATATGTGATGTCCAGTTCCATTTAAGCATGCGTCAACCCTCATTTTGTAAGATATGTTTTTAGTAGAATCAGAGATTGAGAACCCCTGACATCTGTACTCAAAACTTCGACTCACAAAATTTTAATATAAAAATATATAATCTCAAATAACAGATGAAACTGAATGTTTTGATTTATGTGGACCCTCGTATAATTGACTTTCTTTTTAGTTCCGTGATTGACTAAACTAAATAGAGGTAAATGTATATATAACATTATTCCTGTACTTATTAAGAATTTTTTTCACAGTAATAACTTTTAAAGAGTGTTTTCTTAAATATTAGGATTAAATTCCATATCAGTTCAGTTTCTTGAAAGGGTAGTAGGATTCGTTGGGTAAGAAGAGATTAACTATAATTTTAAAAACAATTAAACTTAACTTACGTGAAACTTAAAAATATGTTTTGTGCCGCTCAATACGTAGTATACGGTAAAATTCTTAACAGATCACTCTAAATCAGGGTTGCGCAATTTTTTTGGCATGGCGGGGGGGGGGGGCGCGCATTTTGTGGAAGCAGATGTAAGAGGGAAACGCATCTTTTTAAATAATTGCATTCAGTTGGTTAACTTTGCATTTCAGGAAAAGTATAGATTGTACCATAAAAATTAATAAATTAAATAAGAGAGAGGCAGTTTAATTCATTTAATTATTGCTCTAATTTCATATCATCTATACCTCCAAGCCCATTTAATTTTAGAATCAGTTTAAAAAGTTAAATATATCCATCCCACTTTTCTACAAATTTTTTTGAAATCAGGAGTCCGAGTGCTTGTTGAAATTCTCATCACAGCTATCAAGTACATTTTTTTATCTTCTAGCAAGAAAAATTTTGCTCCCAAATAGAGAATATTCTCCCAGCCAATTTCTTCATACAAGAAAGTTTTTCAGAAGACAAACATTTGTAATAGTCAACTAGTCATAGCATTAAATATTTCTTTCACAGTGTTATCTGACTGTATATCAATAAGTTCAAAACCTAGCTTCTCAGGTGCTGAGTCAATATCAGCCGTGATGGGATAAGAGAGCAATTTGAACTTAGGCTCAGTTTTCGCTAAATCCTGAAATTATTTATGATCTCGCCCTTCAAACTTTACAGATGATCCCAATTCTTCGCAGAAACATTTTAATGCACTTTCTGTTTTCCTAATAATAAGAAATGATAATAATTGCCTTTTCTCCTGCTTGTTTCTTGCAAATAGATCTAATTTCGTTTTGAATGATTTTACGCATGGGTAAGGAAATCTCAGTTCGGATTTTTTCGACTGTTTTGGCGGGCTAGAAAAAACCTCTTAGTGGGCCTACTCCTGCCCTAAATGAATAAACTATATTGAAATATTCAACACATAGATTACAAAAATTCGTTATTCTAAAAGCAGGAATTGCATTAAACTGGACTAATCGATTGTTAAGTCGTGTTTTGCGAATGTCGGTTAAAGTTAAGCTATGGAAATTCCGAATTCGGGGAATGATGAATTTGCAAAACGGATTTTCGGCTTATGGAAGTTTTTTTTTTTTTTATTTCTAGAAAGGAACACAATTATGTTCCGTAAAACTTTTGGTTCAAACATTAAATGAAGTTTATGTTTCGGGAAGATTTTCGTGCTTAACAAGACCAAAAAGGGCAAATAAATAAGCCGATTAAATGAAAATAAACAAAGTTACAATACAAGGCTGACCTTTTGATAGATAAAAAAAGGCGAACATGGAAAGAGTTTGAAAGTACAAAACGTAGAGATGTGAAGGCAAAGATTTAGCAGTGTAACAGCCAAATCTCTCTATGCTGAGCTTTTAAAATGTAGGAGTTAAAGAAAATACAAAAGATATTTTGGTTTTAGTTTGAATAGCTTTGTACACTATAATTATATATTGAGCCATCGTTAATTATGCAAAAATACTGTTAACTATGGGACGGTATGCTGTGACCCATTTAATCATTTCTGATTTGAAAATACCTTTTTTACTCCTCGGCTTTTCTCTTTTCACTCCATTGGTGAGACTTTTGCTCACAGAACCAATGTAGATAAATATAAGTCAAGATCACTGCTTTAATCGTTGACAATTGCACATGTCTGGAAACTATTTTTTTTTCAATATCTCGTTCAAAATAACTACGTATTGATGAGTGTTCAGCTCTTTTTCATCAACACAATGAAAACTGCAGCGATGAAAATGAAATTAGTGATTCAGAATTCAATATTTCCTTCTGAATAAAAAAAATTATTGCACAAAGTTCGGACCCTTCATTAGAAGAAAAAAATAATGAAAACCTCAACATAAAGTTGTTCTTTTCACAATCTTTATGTTACAGATGGAATTCAAATACAAATTCCTGATGAAAGCGCTACTACATCTTGAAGATATGCTTCAAGGAATGTATTGAAAGAAAAAACAGGATCTACTCTGTATGCTCAGAAAGATATTAAAGGAA
Source organism: Nephila pilipes (assembly GCA_019974015.1). Classification (NCBI taxonomy): domain Eukaryota; kingdom Metazoa; phylum Arthropoda; class Arachnida; order Araneae; family Nephilidae; genus Nephila; species Nephila pilipes. Next base: position 389,878 of record BMAW01079365.1, on the reverse strand, counting down.
ATAAAGTTTTATCTAGGAGTTTCTTGCTTTTTTGCATCCTCATTGAATCATTTTTAAAATTTAGTATTGAAGAGGCTAGCCTCCAATTAAAATTAGATTCATGTAGCATTTCTCTAGAAGTATGCTTTTTCATTCAACTGATATTCCCAAAAATAGCAATGAGCTACTCTAGACTACAACGACTTATGGTCAAAACAATGGGGTCCTCCAAGATTCAGTGAAATGATCCCGAAACTATTTTTAAGACATTCCACAATTCCTATGTTTTGATAATAAATCGAATTGTTCGATTCTTGATTTAAAAAAGACAAATATATACTGGCTTCTAAATTATGATTGCCTTTGGGGGAACGTTCTCATTTGTGTTTCATAATGATTGAAATTAAAACATTTTACGAACAGTTGTTTCCACGCACTAAACGTTGCAAATGTGTACAGTAAATAAGCCCGATAATTTGGATTAAAGTTCTAATGCACTGTGTATGATGAGACCAAATATTTCTTATATGGTTTTATTATCTAGTAAGAGATGAAGGGCGAGGGGCAAAAGTGTACAGCTTAGTGAATACTTTGAAATGTAATTAATGGATCTCGTTCTGTTTGACACAATATTTTTCATTTATTTTTCACCCACTTCCCGATAAGTTAGAGCCTTGAAATTTGCAACCAAGCTAAATTTAAATGACAATACTTTATTCACAATTATAAAACTAGAAATAAAAAAGAATTTTAAAAAATATTCTAGAAGTTTTCCTGAAACTTTTTTGAAAAAAAAAATAAAGACCAAAAAAGTAAAAAATTATATATATAAGAATAATTTTAAAGCAGCACTTCTATGTTGTAAAAGAGTAAAAGAAGAAAAAGGTGAAAAATAATTTTTTGTCTTCGGCCAGTATGAAATTAAACAGAATCCGAAATGACAAAACAACAGGTTATCCTCCTCTCCTTAAATTTTTAAAAATCGAAAATTTTTTCAATCCAATTGAAAATTTTTAACTGAAACCTTAAGTTTTGCACGCAATCTTAAATTAGTTATATAATTAAAGAGCAACTCTAGTTTTTAATTCAAAAATTTTGATATGGAGGGAAAAAAAGTCTTTTTTTTTTTTTATTTATGAAGATAAACTATTGCTTTGTAAATTCAGATTCGGTTTAATTTCTTACTGACCAATGAAAAAAAAATATTTTTTTTTTACCTTTGAGTTTTTATTTTATCTTATTTTACTCTTAAACTGCATTGAAGTTTCGTTTTTTATTGAAACTATTTTCTACCTTTTTGCCCTTATTTTCAAAAAAAAAGTTAGCAAATTTTTTTACTGTTTTTAATTTATTTATTTGTAGCTTTATAACTAAATATAGTTATTGTTGTCCAAATGAGCTTGTGTACGAAATTTCGGGGCTCTTGCCTATCGGGAAGTGGATGAGAAACGGATGAAAAGATTTGTGCTAAGTTGATATGCAGTGCAAGATAAAAGAAATGTTGGTAATAAACAGGCTAATTATTTAAAAATTAATTTTTATTTGTAATTTTACAATTGAATTTAATATTTTCATTCAATCTGAGCAGTGTATGAATAACAAAACACAACATCTAAAGAACACAACAGCAGCTGAAGAGAAAATGGAGTTTTTAACTTGCTGATCCAAATACTCTCAAATCGGGATTAGCAAATAGTGGCCGGGGGGGCGCATGAGCTCTGTAGTCCACCACTTTGCTTCTAGTGCGACGCTAAGATGATTGTGCGGCCTGCCAAGACAATCAAAAGAATCCTTCTTGAACTGAAATTTCCTTCCGGTGCGTAAAATCATTTAAGGTATCCGCCTACCTTCGAAGAGGCTTTTTTTAAATAATTGAAAACATAACTTTTTACATGCATTATAATATAAGATATGGGTAAAAACTTTAAATACAATGTAAAATTTGCATAAATTAAATATTGTTTTAATATTTCAACTCAAAAAATACATAAAAATAACAGTAAAATGGCACTTGTGCAAAACACCAAAACTGAAATTTATATAGAGATATTTCAATTCTGTAAATTTTATTATGATGAACTGAATCTAATTTAGGATTTGTGCTTCTCTCACAATTATAACCCTGAAAATTAAATATTTATAGGAAGTCGTACTTTAACACACAGAAAAACCGAACAAATTTGTTATAAGTTATGACTTTTATCATCGATAAAATGCAAAGTAATCGCATTATAACAATAGGAGAGGTTCGAGTCCTGAATTCATTTTCATAGAGTATTCCATGAAAATTTCATAACATTATAGTTATACATAACTTTTTTTCAATACAGTATTTTGCGCTGAAGCTCAATATTTTCATTCAAAAAAATCTTGATTTTGAGAAAAAACTGAAAATACATTTCAACCCAGAAACTTACCTAATTAAATAAACATTTAACATTAAAAGGCCCCTGATTTGTAAAGTTCACTATCTGTATTACTTAAATAAGTTATCTTTTTCTTCCTGGTGGCCTTTACAACTTTCCTGCGCTTATATTTAACAGGTGTTGTATAACTCTTCAATTCCCCGATTCGATTGCAATCCATCTTTGTGTATCCTTTTACAGTGAAGTAGCCCGGATTTTCAATGTTCAGTGTATTTAAGACTTTTAAGCAGCCTTGATGTCCTTCGTTAAATTGTATAATTGCATCATATGCACCCTATTTCACAGTTTTCAAACAAACAAAAATTTTATCATATTACACCATAAAAATATTCCTTTGCATTTTGGGTCTTAGGAAATTCATCTTTCATGTTGGAAGATATTTTGATGGCAATATTACGTAAAATATCAATGAAAAACAAACATTAAAGTTCCATTTCCGGTAGCAAAGTGCTACTTCCAGTTCTGAAATTTGACACAGACTATTATTAAAATGCTTATAACTTAATTTCTATGTAAGATAGAAACAAGATTGAAACTGTTCTAGAAAACTAAGAAATTCGGCTTTAATAATAGACAGTAAATACCTTAAAGTAAGGCTATGTATAATTGCAAGTCAAGAAGGTGAACGGACTTCTGAATATTTCACTTTGATAGGAAAACAGAAAGTGCTTAAAAATGTTTCCGCAAAGATTAGGGACCATCTGCAGAAATTAGACGATGAGGTCACAAGATTTCTAGCATTAACGAAAATTAGGCCTAATTTCCCATTGCTTTCTTATTCCATCATTGCTGATATTGACACAACACCTGAGTAGCTGCAGATTGAACTTATTGACACGCAGTAAGATCATACTGTGAAATAATTGTTTTATGCTGTGACATTAGATGACTTTTACAAATATTTTTCAGTAGAAAATTTCCATACACGAAAACATTTGCTAGGAAAATGTTGCCTATATTTAGGACTACATAACGCTTCAATATCTGGAAATGAAAATCGATAACAGTAATTATAGATGCTCTTTGATATATATTAACTTTCAGATTGTGATGAGAATCTCAACAAATAATCTCACTCCTGATTTTAAAACAATTATAGAAAAGTGCGGTAGAGTACTTTCGTCTCATTAAACTAATTCTAAAATTAAATGTGCTTGCAGCTATAAATGGTATGAAATCAGCACAAAAAAATTAAATTAAACTGTCACTGTTGTATTTAATTTACATTTATTGATTTTTATGGTAGGGTTTAAACATTTTCTGAAATGCTAAGTTAACTAATGAATGCATTTTAAAAGACGCGTCCCGCCGCTTCCAGTAAGGCAAAACAATTGTCCTCCGATGTAATAAGTGATCCGTCTACTGTCCTACTCCTCCTGCATGGATTCTCTTCACTCCAATTACGGCCCAAACCTGCTGAGCGCATACTAGTTAGATGATTAAAGGACTTCTCGCACCAGTGGATTTGACGTTTTCTGGATATTCCAACCTTGCTTTCGTTTGTCCAAAATGAGATTCTCGATAGTTATTCTTCATCACTATACTCCAGTCAAGCAACATGACTTTGTAAGGCAAGCTGTATCCATGCAGTTACCATTAGCCATAATTTTGCTCTATTTCTTAACTAATTTTATTTTTATTCCGTAAGAAAAAATTATATATTCATTTCTCAGTGCTATATTAAATGACAAATTAATATTTTTTTCAAATAAATTTGTCCTGGATCATTTGAAACCTCTTAATTTGAGTCAATTGAAGCGGGATATATACTTATATACATCTGCAGCGGCTATCTTCAGCAGCAATGCCAAAAGTTAAAACACCTCAATAACTAGCCCGAAGGATACGTCTCTTTTAGTCTAGTTGATAAAGGCACAACATAAACGACCGGTCAGCTTTCTTCGGACCAACTGGACCATGGTTCGAAACAGGAAAGATACTCTAAGATCATCAATTCTTCCCCTCCAGGGGATCGGAAAATCACTCAATGCTGGAGTAGTGACCCAGGACTTAAACACTAAATGGCAGCACAGCTTAGAAATACTGGTTGTATATGTCCTCAATGGAAACCACTAGTCTCTATGTGTCTGCATAAAACGACCATACATAAATCACAACTTGGAGATAGTTTGGCTCGTTGCTCGGGTCAACGAGACCCGCCACTCAACTAGAGACAGCCTATGGCATCAAATGGAAACTGTTCCAAGCAAAACTCAATTCAACAGGGAGGGGAGAGTACCTGAAGTAGTAATGGCTGGAAAAGCGACTTTCTCTGTAAATTTAGAATGTTTTTCATCATATCATCGCGATGATATTGGAGGGGAAGAATGCAGGGATTATCTTCAACAACAGTATCTGAAATTAAAATGCCTTTACAACTAGCCCTAAGGGGACGTCTCTCTTTGTTTAATTGTAAAGTCGCAACAAAAAGTGACCGATCAACTTTTCAACGGGCCTATTGATCCTGGATTTGAAACAACTTGTGGCAACAAAGGTCAAATAATTTTCTCCCACTCCCCGGAGTCGAAACTCCCATCTTCCGAACATCTAATTACCTCTTGAATCTTCTGTAAATGTGATTCACACTCAGTCTGTTCAATATATAAGGATTATTTTCTATAAATATGTTTTAGAAAATAATCTTTACCAATTTCCAGATAATTTCCTCGTTATCTGGAAACTGGTAATTTCGATATCACGGACATGCTCTGGTCCCAATTAATTCGACTTTACTAGGCTTTACAGTACTTGTATTAAATTCTCTTGCTTTCATAAAGAAATTATTTCTGAAAATTTGCCTATATTACACGATGTAGAACATCTGAATAATGGGTGGTATGTTTTCTTTCTCCCATTTATCTTACATGACGTTTCTGACAAGTTGCACCCACTTGTCTTACATCTTCAATAGAGGCTTACACTAACTGTCATCGTGCTCAGAGGTGAGTCGTCACATCTGTCTATGTCACTCATTTTAGAGTTGTTTACGCTCGTAAATTATGTTTTTCTCGAAATAACACTTACCTTACTTTCATTTAAGAATAAAAATATGGTGAAAAGTCTACTTGTTGCTCTATAAATAATAGAGGAGAATACTTGAGTGCAGATTTCGCCATGCAAAAAGAAAAAGTCAAAATAATTTGCGATTATACACTGCATTCAAATTACAAAAATTGGAAATTTAACAATCAAGAATGAAAGTATACTGAGGGGTAACAAATATTTAATTCAATGAAGTGTTGATTTTTATTTGAAAATGATTAAAACAAATATTTGTGTCGAGGGATAAAATGCGTTTAGTTTCTTCAAACGGGAAATGTCTTCACTATTTAAGTATATAGGTTATTTTCGATGATTGTCAATGAAAAAAAAAACCTCTATTGCGAAGAGAAATACGTAAAGGTTTTTTTTACTTAATTTAATTTTATGAGAACAAATAGAACAATTTTTAATCTAATTATAGTTAGCGCTTTTTAATTTTTATATTTAAAAAAGAATATTATCAATAGTTTTATAATAATTTGTCTACTTTAATATTTTATTCTGGGCCTTAATTTTAATATCCGAAACAATTGTTAATAGGTTCAATTACTTAATTTCTACTTTAATATGAGTATTTTATCGTTTGCCTTAGTTTTAATATTTGAAACGAACCTTATGAATATCTTTTACCATATATAAACAACAATATTTAATTTCATTTACCTTAATTTTAATATCGGGAATGAATATAATGAATGTCTTTAATAGTTTTGTATCCACTTTAGTATTTATCGTTTTCCTTTTTTTTTAACTTAATATTTGAAAATCAATTATATTTTTTAATTCCAGAATCATTTCAAATTCATTTTGTTGATAAAGTTGTCATTTTTTATGTCTTTAGAATGTTTGTTTTTTATTAATTACTAGTACTTCGAAAAGAATAATAAAATCGATCTGTCATCAAGGGAAAAAAATGTGTCTGTGATGTGTGTGTATTAGTCCATATGTGTGTCATCTCTTCAAGCAAAGGATTTACGTCGAATCTTTTGCAGTCTATCAGCTGAATCTAAGGAGCGTGAAGTTTCAAGTTCAAAAACTCACTTTTCAAAAACTCATTATTTTTTATTTAAGCACGCTTTCTAATAACATCGCGAAGAAAAAAAAATGCGAATACTTTTTTGCACAATTGCTCGTACATTGGTCTTTATTCTACAATAGTATTTTCAAATAAAGACCATTATAAATTGGAAAAAAAACAAGTAAATTTTATTTTTAAGAAATCAAGTCACTCCTTCAGTAAATGATAAGCATACAAGTAATATAATGAAAGAAATTGAAGGAAGAATATCATCGTAAGTATTAAGGCTCTTGTCTACCGGCCATTTTGATTTCGTGAGTAGAATGTTAATTCTATAGTATTTTTACTACCCTCCTCAAATCTATGCTATTTTATCTATTTGAATGACAAATGGTGTATCTGAAAAAAACAAAAAAATAATGAAGATTTCGGTCGAATTACATTTTCTCCTAGATTTTTGAAAATATTTTAGAACATTTTTTTAAAAGACTGAAAAAACTCCAAACGAATCATTGAAACAAAGGTAAAAATATTTTTAAAAACCGGAGAAGAAGTGTAATTCCACAGAAACCTTTATTATTTTTTTGCTTTTTAAGTACACTTTTTTGCATTCAAATAAATGAAACAATCTAGATTTGAGCACGGTAGTAGAAATTCCATTAGATTGATTTTACACTTACAAAATAAAAATGGCTTGTTGACGGGAGCCTTAAGTAATTATATTGTTGCTAAGAATTGGGTTCTTAAATTGCTGACTCAATATAAAATTAAGAGACAAAACTTGAATTACTAGAAACTCAATTTAAATATTATTCGAACTATCAAAGAAATGCATTAAAATAGTAATATTTTTCATACAATTCCTCACTATTTTACCATTAATGTGAGGAATTGTGTGAAACCATTAATTACCATTGTTACCATTAATTATTTTTATTCCTCGCAATTTTATCATTAATGAACAAAAAAGGGCTCATAAATGAAAAAAAATTAAACTATTTGTTGAACGATTTTTTTTATGATACATTAGTAAAAATTTAATTATTTGAGTCTTATAAAACTGTTTTTCAGCGAAATTTACAAACTTAAATAGTATATCGTATTATTATTTTTTAAAAAAATAGGAGAAACTCTTATGTGTGTACTGAATCGGTTGGATCATAAAAATGTGGCTATTAAAAAATGAGTCTGACGCTGATACAAAAGTACACATGCGCCAAACGCCTGCGACCTACAGCTGTTTAGCACGAAGCCTTCTCATTCGAATGCAATGCCTCTCGCTTCTGTAAAACACAAATCCGTATTTTTGTACCCTTCGTTCGTATTAGAACTTTTTTTTTTTTATTTAGCCTGAAAAATTCACTAACACTTCAATATTGCCGTCAGATTCAAAAGAAGAAACTGTGAATACTCAATTTAATATTGATAATCTGACTCTGACTGATTCATGAGGACTTATTATCTGACTTCAATCTGACTGGGAAAAGAAACTCGACTTCTCCTTCAATAGCAACAGTTGATAGTGTCTGAGAAAGAAAACCCTAATCAACCATTCATTAAAAAATTGTGAAAGCGAAGCATGCTTCAAACGCTCCACATCTTGTGAAATATATAAAAACATTCGATTTTCAAAACTCATTACTGATATTAAGTAATACTGCTTAAAGTTCTTAAAATTTCTTCATAAGAGTAAATAATATTGTTATAGCCACCCCACCTAAGGTGCTATTGTTTTAGGTGGATTGCTTTTTACCGTACCAGATCAGTTTTCAATTTTTTATGCTTTCTTCAATTTTTATAACGTTTTGCTTAAATATATTCAATTTAATTATTTAACTTTTCTTTTACTTTTAATTACATGCAGCTGATATGATATTCAATTTAATAGTTGTTTGTCGTTAGCTTTAATTTTAATTACATTTAGGTAAAATATATTCAATTAACTAGTTTATCGTTCTTTTAATTTTAATATCGGAAAGGTTTACTATTGTTCATTTAACGATATTTCATCGTTCACTTAAATTCTTATATTTCATTGGGTAATTTAATAACAATTATAAAAAAAAAGCGCACCTTGGGTGGTTAAATCTGTCCTTTGCAAAACTTTTCATAGAACATTTTTCATTTTTTTGTTATTTTTAACATACCAAGTTTACAGAACTTTTATTAAATGCAAATATAAATATTAAAATAATAATATATATTGGGTTTTACTTGCGAGTATTACTTCTTTGTTCAATTTACAATAATTTATTATACCTTAAATAATTAAGCAAATGATTTCGATCATGAGTTTTTTATATACAATATTGAATTTCTGATTTGATTGTTATATCTTATTTATTTATATAATTAAGCTATTAATGCGTGAAAGGAATACATAAAATTCTATAATGAATGAAACTTAATATGCAGGAATTGTATTTATGAAAATTGAAACCAAATATTTATATTTTAAAAATTATTTTGAGAAATTTAATGTTATTATTGTGAAAATTTTGAAATGACAGATATTGCATTATGTTGATTGCCTTACTATTATATTGAAATCATTTGAAACTTTTAATTTATTTGTTTTAAAAATTTATACTTTTAGAGTACCAATTTATTTATACTTTAAATACCAGTTATGTTGATTATACCTAGATTTTCTATTCAAATTTTTCTAAATTCGTATTGATGAGAAATTTGAATCTTTGAAATGTTTAAAAATTATTTAATCTGGTGTGAGGGGGGGATTTGATATATTATATAATATATAATGTAAAATGCTTATTGTGACACTTAATTAATTATATTTTATATTCATTTGAATGTAGTATTATTTCAGAGAGGTAGGTCTCTTTGTGACTATTTAAATCAGTTAAAATTATTAATTGTAGAACCGATGATGATGTAAATAGGATGTTTAGCTTAATTTTCTTAAAACAATATTATATTTTGCAAATGCTTCGTTACAGTATTACCTTGTACGTTTAAAATGCCTTTGGTAACACATTTAATAATCAAATTTCCAAATCAAAATTTGATTGTCCCATTTTGAGTTGTCACTCTCCATTAGACCTGGATTCCCTTATTTGTACCGAATCCAAGAAACAATCAAAGCAATGAATTGTTTCCGGTGTGAATCTGCTCCAGAAAAGATGATTCATAAGTCATGTTGTGGTCATGTAATTTTGGAATTCGAAGGGCGTCAGGGACTTCTTATCAAAAGGAAAAACTGCCAATGGAAAATTATACAGTGTTAATACCCCATTCTTAACTCGGGTACTTTTTGGATCGTTCTCGTATATCTTCTACAGATCATTTCAATTTTTTAAAGAAACAAATCTCTCTCCGTCAAGCTTTTAAAGAAATTTACTTGATCGGTGATTAATTGAAATTTCAACAATTCATCAGTTAATATATTTTTCTGATGAGAAGTTTTGAATGACTTTGCGATGATTATGTTAAAAGATGAAAAGCGTTTAATGGGAAATGTTACAGTGAGCTAGTTCATTCCCATTTCTAATACATCATTTTCCAATCCTAACGTAGATGCTTCCTGAATCCCTTTGGTTGATTGATTGTTTAGTAACATCACAGCTGAAGCAACACAAGGACTGTTCACAACGGACCTCTTAATTTTAAGCATTGGACAAGTGACGAAGGCGACACTTGAGCTGGCAACATATTCTCCGAATTAAGTCAAAAGAACTTGGAACAAAGAAAGATCTTACAGGGCAACAGCTCCTCTACACAGAGAGATTTTAGTAGCATCAAGACTCGTCCCCACGACTCGACAGAAACAACGCTGGTCATGAACTCATAACCATTCCGCTGCCGCCATCGCTAATTTGTTTGTTTGTTTTAATTTTTATTTATTCATTTTTATTTTTATTTTTGTTTATTTTTATTTGTTATTTATTTCTGTTTATTTATTTATTTTATTTTTATTCATTTATTTATTTTTATTCATTTATTTATTTTTATTATATTTTTATTTATTTTTATTTTATTTTTATTTATTTATTTATTTTTTATTTATTATTCATTTATTTTTTTATTTATTGTTCATTTATTTTTATTTAATTATTTTATTTCGTTTTATTTTACTTATTTACTTATTTTTTGTTTGTAATTTTGTATACTTTTACTTATTACTCTACTTATCACAAATCGTGTTTGAAAAAGAAAAGCATATAAAGAGAAGTAATCTTTTTTTTTTAAATTAATTCTATTATTTAATGGAGAAAATATATATTAAATACAAAGTAACAGATTAAAATTTAAAAAATAACGAAACATACTTGTGATATGATTTTTTAACTGTCGTGGAAACGTCTACCTGACAGGCGGACACGTTTCCAATTATCATCGCTAGAGGCGGCCAAAAAAGCCAAACGCCGCCAATTTCCTCGTGTGCTTCAGATTTCCAACCTTCAAAGAAAGATGTCGACTCGTGTTGCGAGCGCTTAATTTTTTCTAATGTAATTTTTAGAATGCTTTGTAGCCTTTCAAACGCTTCGTAAGCTGAAATATTTTTCTGTAAATATAATTTTTCATTTCTATAAAGAAGTATGTGTGAACTTTGATTACCTATAACTTTTAAAAGTGAAAAAATAATATCATATTTGCATTTGTATTTTTAGGTTAGAAATGAACAAAAAAAAGTGAATGAACCCCATAAATTTAGAATTGAGTAATTGACATTTTTTGATACGTCTGCCTCTGAAGCAGATGTTTCCTTTGAAAAAGAAAAAGAAAATCACGTTTCGCACATTTCATACGCATATATTCCAAAAAAAATTCGTAACCATTTTTTTTTTTTCACTTTTAATATTTGATTTCCTCAATGTAAATGCTAGCAATTTCCATTTTAATATATTTATGGATAACAGAAACTTTTGGGGGGAGTTTTATTTAATCTTTTTATATTTACAATTTATAAATTTATTATAATCGCCAAACATTGTTAGAAATAAATTATTTGGATACCGCCAGGAGGCTCCTTGTCTCGCGTAAGTGAGAATGCAAGGGTTCATGGGTAATATTTCAGAGCCCATTTGGATTTTAACCGCGCAAGGCGGGTTATTTTTTTGTTTTGATCTAATTTCTCCTGACTGCAAAAGTGGGTTAAGTTAAAATATGGGCGGTTTGGAAGCCTTGTATAATTTGTAAATAGTATAATCATTTGTTTATGTGTGATTGGCGCGTAGAAACTGTAAATAAATGTGTGTTTAAAATAATTGCTCTCCCTATTTTGGCTCGGTGGATTATTGTTCTCCAACAAACATCATTAGCAATGTAATTAGCAAAAACATTCTCTTTATGACAAAATGATGTTTACAAGCAGTAAAAGAATGAACATAGCATTCACACATCTTCCGACTGTTTTTAAGATTTTAATTCAGTTTTTTTTTTTTTAACTTGTCTATAATTTCAGAGAAAATTTTAAAATATTGTTTTTTTAACAAATACTTCCAGTTTTTCGGGACAAAAAGATGAATGTCTTATAAAAATTAGAGAAATAAGAAGTAGTTTTTGAATTAATTAGTAGCCTCATACGAAGTATGAGGGCGATTAAATGATTATATAAGATAGAAATAAGTGTCTAAAAATGCTACAGCATACGAAAAGGGAAAAAAACTCAATGTGATTTCAAAATACGACCATTTTATACGAATTGAGATATTTTACTTAATGCTAGATTTTCCACAAAGAATTCCCTCCCCCCCCCCCCCTCCCAGGAAAAATGACTAGATTTCACATTTCTTTTTAAAAATTTCAAACTTAAGTTCTCCAATTTCCCTGACTTTTAGTGCCTAACTAATTATATAAAATTAGCTAATTATTATTGTGAGTTATATAAAATTTTATGTACTTTATTAAATTTACATAATTAGCAATTTATTTTACTCCTACTATTTTTTTTATTCGAGATATACATACATTAAAACTTACATATACTAGGACCAATCATTTTGACCGACTGGATCAGTTTGAATATATCTAAATCTATTTTGCAGTTAATTTTTTTTATATACTTCCTGGAAATATCCCAAAAAATTTGAGGAAATGTACTGACTTAAAATTAGGTAAATATACAAAGTAGTTTGTCCCACTTTCTCGATTTTTTGGATCTATTGCAGGTGAATCGAGTAGTTTTGAGCCCTGGGATTTAAAATCATGATAATTCACAATAGATAAAAGTAGTAACTACTGTTATATAATGAGAAAGGATTAGAGATAAATTATTAATATTGATAATTGTAAAACAAATTTAATAAGAAAAACGTATAAATATGATTTATATCCGGCTTCATTTTGTTAATTCGCTGTAATATGTGCTCGGGTATAGCGCCGACATATTTGAAGCGCTTATAACTGTGTGATTTCGAAAAGAAGTTCACAGAAAAATGGCTTATTGGAAAGGATAGCTAATAATAGAAAGGAGATATGATTCTGATTCTGAATCACATATAAAAAAATAAAACATTTGTCCTTTGAAGATGAATTCTCATGTAAAGAAATGGAAGAAACTGAACATTGCAATATTCCTACGGCCCCTAATGATCACAAAAAGAATGTTATGAGTACTCCAATAAAGAGAATGAAAAATTATCGTTTCATTATATTAAAGATTATGTTTGAAAATACTAATTACTCTTTAAATTAGTAAATTTTCCTAAGCAGATCATTTTCACTGGCTTTGATTGAACAAGGTGTACACAAAATCTGAATGTTTCTATTATTAAGACAATTACATCATTGAACTAAAATATGCAAAATGACATATTTCTTACCTGTCAAAAAAGGACGTCCTCTCAAAAAATACTTACCTGCTTATGATTTTTTTTTTTATCCATCTATTTCCATAAACACAATTGCACACAAAAAAAAAATACAATGTATCACTTTGATTGGTTGATTGTATGAGATATAGAGTGAAATGGGCTATTATTCATTTCAATAGACTTTTACACTGAAAAAATTTTGAAGCTGTTCGCCTTCGCTCGTAGTTACTGTAAATTTATTGTAATTCTTTGTCAACGCAGCAATAAGAAGCAACTCGAAGACTATTGGTGACGAATCTCGTCTTTTGAACCGTAGTCACGTGATGAGGACGACACCCGAAGTATCACCTCCCTCTACAAACTTCCTCACCACGGCACGGAAGGACTTAGGACTTTGACTTATTTTACGTGCATCAGCCCAATAACGTGCATCAACCTTAGCCTCACACACTCAATCACATCGATTAAATGACGAGCACATCTTAGTTGGTACCTCCTTCTCCAAACTTCCACACCGCGTCAACAGCAGGACTTGACCTCGACAGATTTAACATGCACCAACCTCTCTGAACTGCGTGTTTTTAGTGGCTCGAATTCACGACTCGACGAAAACCGCCGACCAGCAATTGAGGCCATTGTAACCTTGTAATCATGACCACGATCAAGAGGCTGGTGTTATTACCATCAAATCGAAGGGTTCGAGTCCTTATGATACTTAAGACCCACCGTGTAGTGAGGCTTATGCAAGTTAAATCAGTTAAAGCACCGAGTTCTCTCATTGGCGTGTAATGGAAGTTAAGACAACTATCCAACTCAGGTATCATCCTTGTCACTTAACCGAGTCTCAAAATTAGAAGGTCCATCACCAACATCCCTCGTATTGCTTCTAAATCCAATGTAAGTAAACAATCAATAAATCAATGAGTCATGGGAAACTAAGTTGATTTTAATAACCTCTATCTTTCTGACTTCCGTGGAGATTATTACAAGGGATTCTGTTCTATGAATTCACCAGCCATCTTGATACTTTCGTGTAGTTCCTTGGTGAAAAGTCTTAAGAATACCATTAAGATTCATCAGAAAAATAAAAGGACACATTTTAATAGTTTTTAAAATTTTTATCTTTGCCAGAAAAAATTGATATCGCTATTAATAGCTCTCAAGGATTTAAATTGTATGATGTTGATGGATTGAGTTAATCAACATAGTAAATTGATTTCTAAAATAGGATTTTCTCATTATGGAAATCCTTTTTTGAGTATCTTATATCAATCCTAAAATTTTCCCATATTTTAAATTATTAACGAGCTTTGGTTCAGGCAGGAATGTAGCAACTTGTAGTTGCAGCAGCTCTGCTTGAACCATTTGCCAAATTCTCACCATGCCGTGAGGCAGCGTGATCTACATGCGCTTTCTCTCCTTGCCATGAGGCGGCAAATTAGAGCAACTAGTTTCTATATGTTTAAATTATGAAAATTGTAAATATTCTACATGTGCACATAAAGATTAGTATTTCTACACCATTCATCTATCTGAAGAACATAGCCGAAAAAGAAAAGGAGTATGTGCATTGTGATCTAACTAATATCTTTCGCCAGTTGTCTCACGTGAATTGTTTTTTCCAGAATATATGGTCTTCCTTCATTTATCTCATTGACTCTTAATTTTTTGTAAATATTTGAACTACCTTATTTATATTCATTTTATTAGAATTGTATTCTCATGCGTAATAATACATTAAATAACACATTGATGTTTTTTAAATATTAAATTGTTCTGGATCATTTGCAACCTGCTTATTTGTCAGGTGAAGTGTGGTGTATGCTTACGCATCTAATTAGCCCACCAAAGTGTTCAATAAATAAATGTATCAAAGATCCGTTGCGTAACGAAGCTGACACACATTAAATATATCGAAGCTCTAAGTCTTCACATTGCCGTGGTACGGAAGTTTTGAGAATGTGATGCCACCTCAGGTGTCGTCTTTGATATGTGTATCTTAACTTAGTCGACACAGGACTAAACAAACTTTTAAACAGAAACAAAGAAAATTATTTGTTTAACACCAGCCAGCAGTTTAGTGCAGCGAGCATAGTACAATAATGGTGTCTCCCCCCAAAACTGCAGTTTTCACTCAAAACTAAACAAGGAAGTTGCCATCATGCTAAAGATAAATACTAAGTAGTTGGCGTGAAAGTAGTATAATAAGAAATAATTATTTTACACAGAATACGTATTATTAAAGATGAGACAGAATTTGAGCATATGCATAAATGAAACATAATAAACGGAAATTAATAATGAAAATGCAATTGATCTAAATATAAGATAAATACAGGTGATGTTGCTCCTGAGTGGCATCCAAATGTCATTGTTTTATGCAAAATACATTTCAATGTAAATAAAAGAAATTGAATATACACAAAAGTGAAATGCAGATAATAATTATAACAATAATACAAACTGATCCGACCATAATTAATTTAGTAATTTTAATGAAAGAATTTTCATTTGTGCATAAAAATGTCATTTGAGATACTGAGTTCCTTCATATTTTATTTTTTTAACTTTTGTTAAGAGAATAAAATCTATATTTATTCTAAATAACAATAATGAAATATTTCTATGTATAGAAAATTACTAAGAAATTGAACAAAAAGTTAATCGTTACTTTCAAAAATGGGGAAAGAACCACAAAACCGGAATAATCTTTGCATAAAACTTTTCGAGAATGTTACCTCATGTACTTTATTAGATCAAAATTTTGTTAGAACAATTTTTAGAGATAAGCTAGATCTACAACATTAAAGAAAATATACAAAGAGACATTACAGTGAAATCTTTCAGCTTTCTGTAAGACTTTAAAAGTTATTGTTTATTTTTTACTATAATTAGAGACAAATATGCTTAAAATTTGTTTTGGTTCAAAGTTGTTATCATGTCAGACGGGCAAAGGGAGAAAAGGTGAACGTAAATATACTTTACTTAAAATGAGATTGTGCTACCATCTAGTGATAGATGGTAACACATTTATTATAGCACACTCGAGTATTCATTAAAATTCAGAAAAAAATATAAAAGAGTAGAATATTATAACACATGAACTATATATGAAGAAAAGTCTCACTATAATCTTTAAATCTCAAATTGTATAATACTGCTTCACTGGTGGAGTTATTTTTGAATTCACTTTAATTACTTTGCACATATCGTTTGCTCAAAATTATTATCTATGGCCTTGTATATTAATTGGAGTATATTCTAACAAATTTATCAACAGTTACGAATTTTTTTTTTTCAATTACAAACTGCTTATTTATATCTTGCGATTTTATGAGGTTAATTTAAAAATTACTTTTCTATAAACGTTTCAATAGTTAGTAAAACACATAGATATTATAATATGAAACGAAAAATTAATAGCTAGTAAAATTTTTAAACTACGAATGAGAAACATTTTTGTTTTCTATATAAATATAATATATTACGAAATAAAAGTTAACAACAATGTGATTACTTTCATAATTATCACTTGATTAAAAAAAAATCTTTTTTTAAGAATGGAGGACAGTTCTTTTTAAAAAAATTATGTTTTAATAACAGAATACATTTCCAATACAAATCTTTCTCTGTTAATTTTGTACATAAAATACTGGTTTTAAAGAAGATTGGGATGGAAAATAGCTTTGTGAATTTCGAAATCATACTACACGTTCTTTAAAAAAGAAAATAAATTACTTAAATTGTCTCGAGTATTACCCAATGTATAGGCAAAAAGATATCTGTGCCCATCGTTAAATATTAACAAAAAAAATTATAAAATTTCGACTTACAAACTGTATGAAAAGAAAGTATACATAAATATAACTAACCGTAATTCAATATTTAAATTTCCTGAGGATTAAAGCTATATTTCTAGAGAGAAGCATTGAATAGTTTTCGTGGGCAATGGTGGCTATTACAAGGGGAAATGGATGGGGGGGCAACTGCCTCTATAACACACTTTGTTTGGTAAAAATTAAATTTTAATTCCATTTTATCCGCCTAAAATTGGGAATAATAAACAAATCACTTCTGTAACCCCTGTAGTTTTATGCACGCCTTGTTGTCCGTCTTTTGTTTCTTTTCGTTTCTTTAATTGTTAAAAAATTTACTTTACGAGAATACGCACAATTTGCAATGCCAATGTCGCGGCTCGGTTGTTCAAGTCACGTGTTGCGGGTCCGTTTCTTAAAGTATCACAGCAAATAATTGAGACTCGCACAGCACGTAGCTCGAACTACTATTTGCTGTGATACTATATACACCTATTTCACCTTGTCGATCCTTCCTAACAGCACAGCACGTAGCCTCGTGCTCTGTGAGGAAAGATAGACAAGGTGTATGAATCTTTTGAAGTTTACGCGAGACAAAAACAAAAGAAGAGATAGAGTTCATTAAGAACGTCATAACTCCTTCGAATGTTAAAGTAGCGCTGCGGTGCGATTCTATTGAAAGAAATTTTTGAATCGAGAGCATGTAAAATGTTTACTTGTGTTCAAATTAACATGTTTTTAATACGTTCTTTTCCGATGCATACACGTTGTTTGTGCATTTAGATTTATATTTGGGGAAAGAAGATTAGAGGCTTAAATAACCTTAGAAAGGACATTAAAATTTTAAAAAAATTCCCAAACCACTGGCTGGGAAAAACTTTTTTGATGTGATAAACATTAAAACTGCAAATTTCATTTATTTTTATGAGGAAAATAATAATCATAATAGGAAAATAAACAAACCATGAAAAATTATTGTAAATAAAACGATTAAATAAAAAATTAGGAATGCTTCAGAAATAAGGTTATTACCAAACATCTATCAACAAAAATGTTGCCACAAGTTATTTTCGAAGATATTCAAATTTAGTTTATAAAATCTTTAAGTATATATAATGATTATTATTTAGTAGTTAGTTTATGTAAAATTATATTTAATTAGTAATGATCTAATGATAGAAATTTGGCTACACATGTGCTAACTAATCGTCTTAAAAATAAACTAAATGTATTCTTAACTTTTATTCTTTTTGTGTGTGAATGCGCATATTAGGATAGAACTATATGCTCTATTAACTATAACTAAAATGAATGAAATTGACTAGAATGCAGGAATTTCCATGTAAGTAAGCGTACTTAAATTTTATTAAAAAAAATTAAATTTTATAAAAAATTTGCATAAATTTCCATGCATTCTTCTTAATTCGAGAAACTCCATGCAAAAGTAATTTATAAGAGTAATTCGGAAAGAGTAGTAGTCTTTTTGAGAGACTCTTATGTATAAACTCGCCGAACACATAAAAATTTCCTTATAAATTTTAATAGCTCGAGTTTTTGAGTTTTATATCCTTAGTAGTCAGTTTTAGAAAATATATTATTATTAAAATGCATTTTAAAAAGTTTCCAGATAGAGATGTGAAACTTATATCTAGTTTTATCTTTTTTTCTCAGTTTTTTTTTATTAATATATAAAAATATTTCTTCGAAATTTACAAAGGTATTTTTTGTTTTTCCTTAAATATTTTGTAGTGTAATAGTGAGTGAAACACCATCGTACTACAAAATAATTTGAATATAGGATAAATTCACAAGTTGAATATATTGAATAAATATTAAATGAATGAAAAATATTGAATAAATTCATTGGTTGCATTTTGACAAATTACCATTTTCTTGGTGCTTATTTAAAACAAGCCTTGCCTTTTTAATAAAGTTATAACTAATTTTTTTTTTACTTTTCAAAATACTTGTATCTAATTGTAATAAAAGTGAATATAGCACCTTGATGAATGCTATAATGTGTAGTATTAATTGAAATCTCAACAAAAAAAACCACTCTAGTATTAAAACTAAACCATGGTATATTTGGTATTCACTGTCAATTTTTACTTCCCTGTCCAAATTCATTAAGAAAGCTTCGAAAACTCCCCATTTTGTCGCTGATTTCTTAAGCTTTGTGTGTATGTGTCTACTTCCTTATATTCCCTAAACATAACCTCTTTGTTATTTTTTGTTGCCTGAACTTTTTCCTTCTTCCACCATTTCTAATTCCCAATCGCCGCCATTATTTGTGTGAAGAATTTCCGGAACATTAAGGAGCAACAGTTTTCTAAATTATGACCAAAATATTAAAAAAAAAATAGCTATTACCTCATTTTAGTTGCATAACTTTTCTAAATAAAAAGAGTTTCTCAGTTATAGCTACATTATTTAGCAAGCTGTTTAAATTTTCTTTAAGGAGGACCAAATCATATTGCAATGACCTTCAAAATTTTAAACTGCTTTTTCTCAGCTTCTTAATTTTTACGATGGCCATGTATTTAAAATATTAAGACTGTTTTGTATTTTTTTCAAGTTGTTTTGTACAATATGTATGATAATTTTGCGCATGAAATAAGGCTTCAAACGAATAGTTGTTTTTTTAAGAAAATTCCCTCAACTTAGCTATAGCAATTTTGTACTTTTTTTTCTTAGTATTTAATAGAAAAAGAATTGTAAAATTATAAATAACACTAATATAACCAAACTCTTACTCAGAATGATGATAAATACCTCTAAGAAATTGATAAAAAAAAATGTTTAAAAATATTACAATTTTTTTCGCGGTAGGGGTAATTTTAAAATATTGAAATATTTTCTTAAAAAAATTAAATAACTGTTTTAAAATGGAGGTGATTTTTATGACATTCATATTTCATGGGTGTTCAGATATGGCGAATATAAACTTTTCTTATAAATATCTAATTATTAAATTGCTTACGGGATACCATGTTCCTTTAAGCTTTCAAATATAACTATATGAAAAATTTTTACTGTTTTCTCTTCTTGAAGATTAACATCATAACATGAAATTCTTTCTTTATACACATTAAGGTAAATCGTCACGAGAAATTCGGAAAACAAATCAGAGATTTGGAAAAACAAGTATTTTTTTAAAATATGAGAGAATTCTTTTATTGTTGTTTTTATTTATTTATTTATTTTTGCTTTCCTGCATATAAAAACTACGAATACAATTCTTTAAATCTTCATTTATTTTTAAAAGCTTTTGAAAGAGCAATTTTGTTTCCGAATTATAACTCGTTTATGAAAAGTTAGCAATATCATTTATTTTTTGAATTTTCAGACTTAAAAAATAATTTTTAAGTTTCTGTAAGGAACTGTCTTTCTTAACATCTATTCAAGAAATTCACACGGAAAAAATTAATTTTCGTGTTCAAAACATAAAAATATAAATAAATGAATAAGATATTGATCCCTGCCTTCTGTCTCGTTAAAACCAACTGACAACAATTGGCTACCATCTCGCTTAAGAAATTATTCGACAAATCGGGTAAAAACACGTGACACTTCAGTTGCTTAAGGAATAATTAATCATCTCCTTCTAGCGAAATAATACAATGCCACCCATTGTTTCAGTCTGACTTTCGATTCTCTTTGATACCCTTATATGAGCATTCAATAACAATCTGCCATTCTTATTTTAATTTACAATCATTTCTTATTTCAATCTTAACCTAAATGCCATTATCTCACACTTCGTTATTTTGTACACGGATAATTTGGAGCACAATTTTTTCCCCTTACGATGACGATAGTATTAATCATAATCCTGCGATAAAGAATCGAAAAATGACTTTGTAATACGTACCTATATTTATTGATCAATAATTTTTTAAATTTATTTAATTATGCCTTTTCGATTAGCAAGTTTAGATCATCCTTTCTAGGAGTTCCAATACCAGAAAGTCGGTGTATCGGTTTAATAGTAAATTGCGAATTTAAGCCTCAAATTGTTACCGGTAACTCTATTTCGGTTTTACCGAAAATTCGGTAAAATATGTACATGACTTTAGAAAGTCAGTTTTTAACTTATTCATTGTACCACGGGGCTTAGGCATTTTGTTAAAACAAGTAAAACTTCAATGTAAAATAGAATTGTGGAATTGATAAAAAAAAAAAACATATATCCGTGCAATAAAAACGATACATATGTAACAGTTACCCAATTAGTAGCCATTCAACCATTCTAGGATTGAACCGTTCTAATTCTTTCAATTTCGGTAAGTTGGTATATTGGTATACTGGCTAATTGCGAATTTAAGCTTCATTTTGTTAGAGGTAATTCTACATTTTTCTTACTGGCAGTTTCGTAACCACAGCAGCTAAATTTATTGACTATTGCAATTGAAACTCTAGCAGACTTCATTTTTTTTTTATTCTATTTTGTTATCAAAAAATAAATGGTACTACACTTATTCCGTAGAGGATTTATTTATGAAAATTGGTAAATCGAACTTTCGAAAATTGAATATTTACCCTTGAAAAGTATAATGGGTGAAGAAGCACCCCAATTAAACTGTTTTTATAATATTATTAAGAAACCTTATTATTGGTACTTATATGGCCCGTCTGTAAGGATACTGTTATCATAAAAAAAAAAAAAAGATCACTTTTGTTATGTACGTCGTTAGGTGAACAACAGAAAAAAACTGATTTGGGATGATATTTCACCCACGATACCATAAGTGCAAGTTTTCTAAAATTATTTCATGAGGATCTAATTGGCTGTAAAATACTGCAGCAATAAGTTTTGCTTTTAATTTTTGCTATTTCTCGTTTACATTTAGCAATGCAGCAAATGTCATCGGAAACATTACTTTTTAAGATTACCAATTGGAATTAGGACTTTCTCTCTTTCAACCATTTCTTCAATAACGATTAAAAATACCGAATTTGCCACATAATCTGAGGAAAATAACGTCATAAATACTTGGCGAAAGGTTGAGGACACTACGCCAATACCACCATCCACATCTAAGTAAGGAAGATGTTGTATATGTACAAGGTTGTTTGCCTAGTTTTTATTAACTTCGCACTAGTAGCCACACGAAAGCTATTCGCGACGAACCTCATAATTTTGAACCTTGGTCAAGTGACGAGAACGACACCTGAGTTGGCATCCCTCCGCTCCACCCCAGTGGGAGAATTTCGAACCCCGACAGATTTAACGTGCATCATCCCAGGCTACATGACGTGTCTTCAGTGGCACCAAAGCTCGAACTCACGATTCGACGAAAACCACTGGCAGGAAGTCCCCAATCAGAACTACTAGGCTGCCTCGGCCACGTATTTTCACAAATATAGAAGGCAGAAAATATAATGTAAGATGAACAATATGCACCACCTTCATTTGTAAAATGCGCCACAATATTATTTGTAGTAACTAAAAAAAAAAAAAATTTTATAATTTTCAAGAAATATGCAATTCTTATATCTAATCTTATTTATATGTCTTTATTAAAATTGTAAAATGAAATCCATTTACCGCTGCTAGATTACACCCATGATACCATTAATATTATTTTTAGATACCTTTCAAGGAATAAAATTGTAAATACATTAAATAGCATTAAAAAAGGTATTAGAACTGTTTTTTCTCAAACTGTGTGTGATTTTTTTTTTTTTTTAAATTTCTGGTATGTTTTCCTCAAAATCTATTTTTCCACAGTACTGATATTTTCCACATCCCAAAATAAGGTTATTTTATATATTGTGAAAATAATAAACACTCCCTAATAAACACAAATTTTAAATATGGCACAGTTATTGCATAAAGATTATGGGAAATTTAAATCATAAAAAGTTTTTAATTGAAAAATTTTATTTGATTTAATTTTTGAAATCAGAATTATGTTCAGAGAAAAGAATGTCATGTTTATAAGTAGTTTAAATGTTTTAAAGATTAAAATGTGCAGTAGGTTTTATGCAAGAGTACCTAAAAGGTAAAAATATGATTTACAAATGTAAATATGTCTATTCATCATTTATATATACTGCTCATTGTATTTTTAAGTTTATAAATGTGATTTCCTTTGTATAAATAGTTACAAAAAATACACAGATATCTCATTGTTAAAATATGACTTCCGCTGGTTTTAATTTTAAAAAGTGAGAAATATTTAAACGCTGCATAAAATAAACACTTTTTATTTGCTTGTCAAAGTCATCTCAATTTTATCTTAAAAACGAAAAATAGAAATATAACATAATCCACCTCAGGCACAAAATAAATATGAAAGTAAATAAATGTTAATAAAATCATTCAAAAAGAATTGGATTATTTTCAACAGAAAAGTATAAGTGAGAAATATTTTAAAATAGTATATGCAATTCCTTAATAATTATTAAATTAATAAGTTTTGGAATTCGAAAGAGCTTCTCCTCGGCAGGGGATTATTTCATACAAAAATTAGATTATATTTAAGAGTTTAAAGTATTAATAAAATTTACAGAATACAATTTTTTTTCCCGCCATATGCAAGAATCAAACAAATATCCAAAGGATATTTTTTTATATCACGATGTAACGAATTTTTGATAATTTAACTGCATACCGATTATTTTTGATAATTTTAGCAAGTTACCGGTAAAAAAAAGACGCTGGTAAATATGCAATCGCTAATCCATTCGTGTCCATTGTATAATATAGCTAGAATGATTCTATAGTCATGGTCGTCGTCTCTTCACCAGTTTTGTTTTCTTCGAGTTGAGGTTTCGAGTTCTCATGTCCCTAAAGACATGCTGTGTAGCGGGATTGATGCACTTTAAATCTGATCAAGGTCCCAAGTCCTCCCAAGGCTTGATGTGAAAGTTTGGAGAGGCTGGTGCCAGCTCTGGTATTGTTTTCGTCACATGAACAGATTCAAAATTACGCGATCCGTCGCCAGTAGCCCTCGTTTTTCTTCTCAATTCGACTTTAATAAACTTTCTCTGCCATTATATAATATTGTTATTTGTATAGTATTGTTTATTATACAATATTGTTTCCCTTCCACGTCTATTATATTAATATTATTTTAAATACACGTATCTAGTAAAATTTAGCAAAAAAATTTTGTTTTTAATATTTTTGTTAT
This sequence comes from Nephila pilipes, assembly GCA_019974015.1. Taxonomy (NCBI): domain Eukaryota; kingdom Metazoa; phylum Arthropoda; class Arachnida; order Araneae; family Nephilidae; genus Nephila; species Nephila pilipes. The sequence continues at coordinate 365,683 of BMAW01079365.1, read as the reverse complement.
GCCTTTTGGTCTCAACTTAGCACATACTAGGGCCCTGAATAGGACCTAGAAAATTAGCTATCATATGCTAAAGCCAGTTTGGACCCCTATAACAGATTTTTCTTAAATTTTTAAAACATCCTACTGAAACGTGTAAACAGTAATTGCTGACTTGAGACGATACAAGCTAAATATTCAAAACAATTATATGTTTAGAATTTAACTGATTGATTGTGTTTATGAACTCGGAAGCAACGTCACGAACGCTTAAGTGAATGACCCCATGATTTTCAACCACAGTGCGTTGACATGAACTGGAACCCCACTCTTACAACTTTCACATCTAGATGAGTATTTTGATTCTAGGCAGATTTAACATACATCAGCTCCTGTGTACGATAAGTCTACAGTAGCTCCAGGACTGAAACCATGACTTGACTAAAACAACGCCACCACAAGCAAGGGACTATGATCACTTGGCTTTAATTTTAGAGGTATAAAAAAGTATAATCTTAAGGCTATTTTCACCTCATGTATTAGAACCCGATCAAAACTTCGAACACATTTCCAGGCAGAAAATTATTCCAATTTTCATACAAGTTTCTGAATTTGTAACGCATACATCTGTTTATGATGCAGTATTATTAGGGAATTCCAAAAAATACGTCATTTTTCTCGTGAATGCGTATAGATTAAAGCCAATTTAGCATTACAATATGGAAGACGAAACATGGAACACGTTTTATATATAGCAAAAAAAAAAAAAAAAAAGGATTGGTTGAGATAGAAATGAATTTTATTAGAACATACGCTATTCTCTAAACGATAACAAAATCAGAACGTAAATTAATAACCAAATGCTTTTTTATCAGAAAAAGCGCTTCAATTTTGGGTCTTTTTCTTTAACATCACACGAAGACACCCTTAATGATAAAATCTTTTTCTAATTTGGAATGTATAAAGATTAATATGCAATTCATAATAAAAGCTTTTAATAAACAAGACCAAAATAGTTTCTTTTTAACGATTTAAAAGAATTCTAAATGTTGTTACGAACTCGAGATGAGGCTTCCGGGCCCTCTTATGAAAGAAAAGAAACACTTACAGGGAGTTTATCAGTCAACCAAGAAAAATTTAAGCACTGGGCTTCGTTACCTTAACGCAGAATGTGGCGACAAAACGAAAGTTCTCGAAAGTTCTGGAATCTGGGCGAAATATTGACTCGGAAGAATGTTACAAAACAGGAACAAACACGCCGAGAGCCTGAGACAGAGTAGTCAGTCCGTCTTAGAGTTTGCTTTGGAGATCGATCGAAAAATCGACTGGAAGCCATCGGTACTTAGAAGTGGAACTGTCGATAGAGTGGCTGGTTGAATTTCTGGAGAATCAGCGTGTATGTGCTTTGAATTGTCGACGTCTGCCCTGAAAGAGTAGAGAATTATTGTGGAGATTTGTTCGTAATGCGAACTAGTAAGCTGGTAAGCAGGACAATATTGTAACATCTTTGATTGTCATTCAAAATGCTGTTTTTTTCCCTGTATATGGGTCACAAATTCGTTTAAAAGCTGTGTTTTCTATCTGTTTCATTATTGTCCAAACTCTGCCATCTGTGTCGTCTTGTCTTGAATTTGTGAATAAAATGTCATTTGTCATTCTCCTCCTAGCCTGACTCAATTTTTTACTCAAACATATCCAGAACTTTTGTAACATAAGGAATTGCTTTATAGCGGGGTCCCTCGCCCCAAAATTTTTGCCAACATAGAATTCTTTAAAAATTAATTTTCTCTGTACAAACTTCCTATATTTTTCTCTGTAATATACAGGTATACGATATTATCCTAATTCTAAAACAGCGTAGAAAAACTAAAAAGATAATAATTTAACTAAGAATATGAACAGAAAGTTAAGAAACGTGGTTTATTAACAATTATAGTTTTATTTTTTTGCAATATTTTCATTTTTTCTTCAATTTTTTTTTTACAAATATAAATAAGATTTCAGAAACATAGATTATAACTGATTGATATTTCGGCTTTAATTAATATGGTGGTGAGGTTTTATGTACTCTCCCAATTTTTTTTTTTTTTTTTATATTTGGCATGAAATTGTTTATTATCGAATAAATACTATAAATAATTGACAAAATAAATATAAATATGAATAAATATATTTTAAATATGAATAAATACGTTTGATGTTTAAAAAATATAAATATATTTTTTTAAACTTTTTTTTTCCAATATTACTGAATTACGTGCAATTATAATGGTTTTCTTAAAATTTTATCCAATTGTTGTATCTGATGCCGATGGCGTGGATTCAAATGTCCCTTGGAGTGTTTTAGAAATCAAATGAGAGCCGACAGCTCGCATGTACAAAAGCGAAATGACATTCCGCTTTAGGTACATGAATCACATCAACCCTATAAATCATATGACCCTTCAATCTAGGCCAGGGGGGTTCAACCATTTAAACCTTGGGAAACCCTTTGAACTCACCATTTTCTTGAAGGAACCTCTTGATCAAACACAAGATATGAAAGCTTTATCCTACTCAAATTTACAAAATTAGTATCTATTTTATCACAACAGAAACGTCTTAATCAGATAATGAATGGTAAGGTAGCTATTGGGTATTTTTTTTGGGGGGGAGGGGGTCTAAAATATATTTTATGAATAATAAAATAAAACAACAATAATTTAAAACCTAACAAACTAATAAAAAAATTTGTTTTCATGTCTTGGCAGTGATTGTCTTTTATTTCAAAATATTTATATAAAAAATTCTGGAATAATTGTTGAAATCTGCAACCGAATTCACCTTCAGCATCTAATCTGTTTATGTATTTTGTTTTTGTCGCAGCAAGGTAATTATTTTTTACACACATAGGTTGAAACATTTGACATTAGATGTTTCATAGCTCTTTTGGAAATTTCCGGCTATTATTTTCTAATGTCATTCCAAAAATGCATAGTATCAACTTGACTGAAATTTAGTTTCAATTGAGTGTCAGTCGATGTATCAATTTGTTGTTTTCTTTCTTTTATTTGAAGTTCGGAGATGACATTGTCTTGAAAAGGATTTTGGATCCATGATGATTTTTCTTTTTGAACAGGGAAATATTCAAGAAATGTTTTTTGCAGATCTAATAAATGTTGGACCAAACTAATTTTTACATTTTTATATGAATTAGCGGTACCGCCTACTAAAATATTATGCAAATTAGGAAAGCATTCAGAATTATCTTTGAAAATGTAATCTACCCAAAAATTCAATTTTAAAATGGCAGTGTCAATTTTACTTTATACCTTGAAAATATTGAAATAAGTGGGAGATTCTTTGACTAATAAGCGACCTAATGCATATCGATTAATGTATCTGAGGCACGTGACTTTTAAGAATTTTAAGATTTTATTTTATCCATAAAATACTTATTTATATTTATTTTTGCAAGCAAACTGCCTTCAAGAATTTAATCTTTTATAAAAACTAAAGTTTTACTAAAATTTTGGTGCTTTGATTAAGCAATTTGGGATCTCTTGTGGAACCCCTGTCAAAGTTCGAGGGAACCCAGGTGGAAGACTTTTTACTGAGGCGATGAATTCGGTGACCATTTTGGCGACTTGGTGAGAAACTTAGCTATTTTGATGACAATATGATGTTTCTCGAAAATGCGGGAATCTTGTCGATATCTCTATTAGGATGAAAAATATAAACTTTTCCTGATTCTTCCCTGTCGCCTCTCACTTGGTCGAAAAAGCTCTCTTTAGGGTGAGAGGCGAAGCCGGAGTGAATCGGTTGGGAATTGGCCGAGTGGGAAGTGACCTGAATCTCCTGGAAAGCAGTCTGTACGTGCCAGGACAGCAGGAATCTATGGAAAGTATTACTTTGGATAATTATCTATGTGAGGAAAAAAAGTTGAGGAGCTAAATGTTATTAAAAGAACTGAGATTATTATTACGTCTTGCTTTGTATCTGTGCTGCTGATCTATGCAGGTAATGTTTTTGTTCTTGTTGCATCGCTAATCTGTACAAGAACTGTATTTTCTGAGTCTGTCAAGTTGTTTAACCTCTTGTCCTGAATATTTATGAATAAAGTGTCATTTGTCAATATCATTCATGTTGGATTGCTTTCACCGTACACCCACTAGGACTAGATCGATATTTTTGTAACAATTAAATAAAATAATTCCTATCACGCCCTTAATTCTTCTAGTGCGTCACTTGTTGCATCAAACATTAACTAATCCACTGTCTGAGTGCAAGAAAAGTAAGCTAATTCACGAATACTCTTATTAATTAATGAAGAAATTATGTGTCATACGTTGATTTTTTGTCAAAAATTATAACGTTTATTTTTAAAATTTATTAAAAATTTATATTTTTTAATATTATTCGTTTATTTTAGTGCCTACCATTCAGTCTGTCTTAAATGGAACAAAATTAGCGAATAAAGTTAAACGAAAAATAGCTGAGGAATGTCCGCATTTCGGAAAAAGTGGCAATCGGAGTATTTTTGTTATGAAATAACAAGAAATGCTTGATATGTTATAATGCTTTTTAGTGTACCAATTATATAACTTAAAACGAAATTATGAAGGACATAAATACTATGATACAAATCAAATCACATGAAACCGTACTTCTGCTATGAAGAAGAATTAAGAAAAATGATGACACTTTTATAACTGCATAGAGTACAGTACAAGTGACGTTTAATTATTAAACATCAACCTTTGGCTGGTTTTGAGTTTGGCATGTTTGGCACACAATAAATAAGCTTCATCTTTAAACAAGTAATATAAAAAAAATTAAGTCAATTCCTACTTAGGTCAACAAAGAAAATTTTTTTATTTTAGTTACATTTTATTAAATAATTACAATTAATATAAATATGTATTATACATATGACAGAATAGCAAAAATTAAGTGGCAATTTTTTTCTCCCATATAAAACTAATATTAATTAATTCATCTGGTAAATTAAGTGATTGGAATGCAGTTTAGTCCAACCACCCTTGGCGACAGGATTTATTTGGCGATATTTTGCCAAATGTGGCTACCCTAGTCCACTTCGCAGACTTACGTTCAGCTAAAAAAAAAATAAAATCGCCAAGTTTGGCAATTTTTGAAATCGCGTCCAGTGGTTGTGCTAAACTACATTTTCAACAATTAAATTTAATTAAATGAATTAATATTGGAAAAACTGTATTAACATCAAGTGTCATCCACTACAAGTTTAAAAAAATATATTTGAACTTGAGTGGATGAATAAAAAGTATTTTATTAACGATTGAAAATTTGAACAAGATATATATATAAATATATATATATATAGGGTGAGAGTGTGCTTTATTGTAGGAATTTAAAAACAACTCTCTCTGCTCTTAACTTTAAAGTTTTAGTTTCCTAAGAAAGAGAAACCATTATATGGTGACCGTAATATTGCGGTGAAAGACGTCAATAAAACATCGTCTATGTAAACCAAATGGCATGGTTTCCTAAAGAGTAATGAATGCAAAGAAATCTCATCACTTGTTTGCATGGACAACGTTCTGATGACGACATCTATTGTAATATTATGACCGCTAGATGACGGTACCAATTTCTTAGGAATAGAAAGATGAATTGTAGCTTTACAGATAATAATAAAAGAATTTTACAAATTATTGTAGCACTTCGAGCAATGCTATGGTTCTACTTTATGTGCTTAACACATAACGTGGAAAAATCGGTGGATTATTATTGGGTAATTATTACGAATCTCTTTTTATATATATATATATTTCATCAGCAAGTTTAATGCCTCTCATGATTATATTTCCTTGATATATTAATTGTTTCCCGAGACCTTACATTTTTCTAAAGTGTAAATTAATATATTGCCGTGGACCCAAAGTACTCCCATGAGTGTGATGAGAAGTTAAGAGAGGGGGGTGCTAGCTCAGGTGTCGTCCTCGTCACCTGACCGAGGTTCAAAATTACAAAGTCCGTCGCCAATAGTCCTCCTCTTGCTTCTAGTGCGACGTTATAAAAACTAAACTAAACTGTTTTTGAGCGTCTCATGTAGGAGCATCACTAGAAGTATCGGAAGGATGCATCTCAAATACACAACTTTATGTTCATCTCAGCTTAAACAAATTTTTATTTTCACTTTGGTGACGAAAGCAACCATTGTCTGTATTTTACAATCAAGGGACTTGAGGTCTCCGTTGCTTTCCCCCTCTTGCCTCAGACATTAAGAATGTGGACTTTCAGTCGCTTTTTTTTCCTTCCATATTTCCCTTTACTTTGACACCCCCTTACAAGGACTTGGATACCGATCCAGATTTACGACTATCGCCTAGTTTTAAAACTCATTATTTTAAGTGTTCGGACTCTTTTCAAAGTTCCACGCGCTTGTTTGTAAGGTCCCGATAGCCTAGTGGTCTTGGTGGTGGACTCGCTGGTAGTGGTTTTCGTCAAGTCGGGGGTTCGAGCATTGATGACACTAAAGACCCGACGTACAATAAGGCTAATGCACGTTAAATCTGTGGAGGCTTAAAATCCCCTTATTGACGAGATGTGGAAGTTAGGAGAGAGAAATACCAACTCAGGTATTGTCCTCATCACTTGATCGAGGTTTGAAATTACGCGATCCGTTGCCAATACTTGTTGTCCCTTGATTGTAAATACGTATCGCTTGTAGAGCGAAGTTAGTAAAACCAATCAATCAATCGCCTCGTTTGTTTTTTTTTTATCTTCCTATCATCTTTTACTTCGTTGGCACTTGTCCGTCGCGTATTATTTCCACGACCCTTCTTTTTAACTCAAGTCTCTGCTCATCTATTTCTGGATGTTTTTTAAGGTTTATCCTAGTGCTTCTCTTATTTTTTTTTTTTTTTTAGCTCTGGTTTTTTAACGATTCCGATCCTTCCCCTGCGCCTTTTTTGTGCTCTTTTTTTTTCAGTGTGCAAGCACCATTTAACATTTCTTTCTCGTGTTTCTAACTTTTCTTTTCTACTACAAATTAGAAATCATAACATATTTATCCCGCGATTTGTAAAATACTAAGAAAAAAAGTATTAATGTCTTCTCTTGACAGGAAGCCCTGACGTCACCTGAAAATAGATTAATACGAATTTCAAAAAGAGAGCCGTAATAAAACCTCGAGTGAAGCGAACTAGTGAGTAAACAGGGTCTAGCTGTAATACGGTACCCGTAAGGAAATTTTCGAACGTTTCATACTTCTTCAGAACTATGAAGTTTTGAAGAACATTGCACAGTGAATGCAGGACATAATATCATTTTTTTATAATTTGCAATAATTTTGTTTACAATTTCAGTTTCCTTCAAAACATGACGCAATTTTCGAATAATTCATCGCTCTTCGTATTTCTGAGGTTTTGTAGAATATTATATGAACTAGGAAGGACCTAACGTCATTTTTATATTTCGCAATAATTTTTCTTGCCATTTCAGTTTTCTTTAAAACATGGTGTCATTTTATGAAACAATACAAAAAGTTGACATGTCTAATATTAAAGACAATTACTTAAGATTCATGACTCGCCATTTTATGAACTAATTCACCGTCAGCAAATTTTTAAGGCTTCACAAAATTCGTCAACATGATGCCATAATGATGATAACGAATTGTTTCTATTCTAGATTGCCATGAAGTAGTGATATTTCTTTAAGAATTTCCAATCGTGATATAACGGGAGGAAATGTACGAGTAATTTTTTTAACTACGCAAACAATGAAACTTATTTAACAAAATGCCCAGTAGTGCAATTAATCTTTCATGTTCGAAAGCACCCGCTAGGAATATATGTATTAAGGCTATAGATATCTAAAGGCTCTTCTACGGATACATGTCTGTTATCACTTAAATATAGAAAGAGATGAATGAATAGTTTTTTTAATGTAAAATAAGTACGTACGAAGTTTACGGGTCCCTCGATGATAACTGCGGGGCTGTGGTAGCCTTGTGATCCAGAGCTCGTGGCCGGGTTTTGTTTTCGTCGCGTCATGAGTTCGAACCCTGATGTTATTAAAGGTCTACCATATAGTGAAGTAAATGTTCGTTAAATGTGTCGAGGTTGAGGTACCAAACTCTCCTTTGGCGTGGTGTGAAAGTTTGGAAAGGGATGTGCCAGCTCATGTGTCGTAGCTTGATCGAGGGTCAAAATTACAAGATCCGTCGTAACTTGACCTTTTCAGTGCGATGTTCATAGCAATCACATTCATAATCCAGAAAGACAGTATATCGGTTTGTTAAGTGGATAAGATTTCTTATTGACCCATACTTTATGGATCAGTAACGAAATTACATACAATATCCTCCCTCATTATGTATGCCAATCACTGCGTTGATACTTTCACGCCCTCGTCAATATTAATGGTAGGGAGTTTAAACATTTAACTGTACCAAACTAGTCTTAGAAAGATTTTCACATTAAAGTAAATAAAAAGCTTTTTTTTTTATTAGCTCGGAATTTCTTCGGGTTTTTTTCCCAACACTTTTCATTTTCAATTTCACACTACAACACAAAAACTGCTTCTTTCAGTGTATTATACTTTCCTTCAAAGATTGGCTTATGAGTTTAGAGGAAACCTGCTATAAATGTCCATTGATCAAAGCTCTGAAATAGAAATAGTCAACGTTTCGTCAATAGTCTATGTTTAAAAAGGGCCTTTTATTTTTCAAGAGAAAAATATCCTGATATCTTGTGTAACCATAGGTCTTTCTCTACCAGTCATTTTGATTTCGTAAATGTAATTTTTTGGAATTTCTACTTCCCTTTTCAAGCTAAGACTGTTGTGTTTATTTTAATGCTATAAAATGTATCCGAAAGAGAAAAAAAATGAAGGCTTTTGCAGAATTATATTTTCCCTCCAGTTTTAATAAATATTTTTATGTCTATTTTAATGTTTCGCTTGTGGACTTCCCAGTCCTTAAAAATGATTTTAAATATTTACAAAATTGAGGGGGAGAGTCATTGAATGTCTCCAATAGTTTTAATGTTGCTTCTAAGTGTGACAAACAATCAACATAATCAACAGAAGAAGGGGGGGAATGTAATTCCGCATGAACCTTCATTATTTTTTGCTCTTTCGAAAGACCTTTATTGCATTCATATAAAAACAATAGTCTAGATTTGAGAAAGAAAAAAAAATTCCATAGGATTAACATTACGTTCACGAATTCAAAAATGTAGGCAGATGGGAGCATGAAATATACCTAAGCTTTTTAAAACAACCTCTGTTGAATTTTTCCCTTCAATCTTGCAATGCACAGCTGGAATGATATTTGATTCAACGGGAAACGAGGTTTTCCTAATTAAACTACCTAGAATTGTCATTCTTTCATCTCAAATGCCATTAAATAGTTAATATTTATCTTATTAAAATGTTTTATTTGTATACAAAAAAAACAAATAATAACTAAACACAGTAAATTTAATGACAATTTTTTCTATTTCAACTTAATTGCAAAATGTTCTTAAATTTCAAAATATCTCAATGAACAATTATAAAGGCGTAAAATAAGTAAAATTATGAAATTAAAAAAAAAATCTAATCCTTGACACATAAGATTTACCTATTATATTTAAATTTTTAAATACATGTAGAAAGTCTTGATAAGTGTGGAAAGTATGTTTGCTGGCTAAAATTCTAAAAATATTTTATAGCTTCATTCCTTACATTCCCCGAGCTTTCTCAAAAAAAAAAAAATTCAAGATTATAATTTTTTTTTCCCTTATTGGAAAAATCAAGCAAACTTTAATGATCAATTTGTTGCGATGAAGGATGAAGAAGCTTTGTTTCAATTTTTATTTGACTAAATATTTTGAAGACTTATACAATCTTGTTTGATGTAAAATTCTAGAAATATTCAACAAATTTTATTTTTAATTTATTTTACAACATTTTTCTTCTTATAAGATTTTTAATTATTATTTTTCTCTGAGTAATTATTTTTTTCCTATAACTTTTTTGAAAACTAACTTCTTTTCTTATGTTCACTACACTTCTTAAAACTAATAATATTGTTTAATATTAAATTCTAGAAATATTCAACAATTTCTTTTCATTTATGCATTCTTTTGAAACTATTTCTTTTATTTAACTCAATTAATTGAATTACTATATTCTGAATAAATTAAATCGAACTGCTTGATATAAAAAAAAACTAAAAATATGAAATAATTAGATTGATCTACTGTACATTTGTTGGAAAATGTTTTAGTAACATTGCTCATTTTGAATATCAAGTTAGAATTTCCACAACAATTCTATTCTAAACAAAATTTATATGAATAGGTAAAATAAGTTTAAGACTTTTTTTACCCAATGACTCTGACTATATTCTTTGATAGTAGCAATACTTTGTACTAAACTTAGTAGAAATAAAAATTTCTTCATTAATTTTCTGAGGTACAGAAAGAATTGTTTTAAACTAATAAATGTTAAATAATGATAAATATTAGCTATTTTTCGCGAAAAATGTATGATAATGGAATAATTATTTTTACTCTATATTTTATCATTTTAGAAAACTCTGTAATGTATATAGTATTTTATTTTGAGATTTTTGTTTTTTTAAAATGTTGTTTTACAATTTCTTAGTATCTGAATATTTTGCTGCTTAGATACATTGCATTCTTTACTATATGCTTATTATTATTTTTTAGAAATAACATTTTCATAGTTTTCGTATTTGTATTATTAATTCAATAAGATTTAATAAAAGCATAATTACTATGATGATGAGTAAGTTCTTTGATTTTTTTTATTTGTTAATATATTTTCTGAATCGAAAATAAATATAACAACCTAAGTCAAATTATATTATTTAAGGTTATCAATTTTTTGTACTTATTTAAATTTTTATCATCTACAAGTACAATGAACCTCGCGAAACGTATATGAAAAAAACTAGTTCATACTGTACCTTTTATTACATATATGATGACGCGAATTTCTCTTTTTGTAATTTTTAGCACTTGCACTAACTATCCAGTAATTGTATTGAATAGAAAACATCAAATTGAAGTATTAGTCAAGTAATACGTTTAGTTCTTATGTTAAATATTAAAACAGCTGGTTATAAAGTTAGATTTTTTTTCTAGCAATAATGTTTCTATGATTTCTTTAATTATTACTTCTTTGTCTTTTTAATCTTAGCCTTTCGAAAACTCTCACCTTTTCTTCCTTCCATTTACTATATTCTTTAAGATTAATACTCTTTGTATAATATTAAATTCTAGAAATATTAAATAAATTCATTTACTTATTTTTTATTTTATCATTTACAACAAGACCCTGTGAAATATCTGTTATCTGAGTTGATTCCACATATCGCTTTGTGGTACTACGCAGTGCATATTTTAACAGTGAGTTTTGCTTTTAAGTTTGGCCCGAGTATTTAATCATACTGGAATGTTATCTATATATACATAAGTTAGTTGTGTTTATACACAAGATAAATTAAAAGATTTTACTCAAGTTAAAATTCATATTTTAACCTGAATAAATTGAAACAAAAATTTAATACAAGGTTCTTTTTCCTACACGCTAAGTAGAGAGATTGGGTGTTATTTAGTTTAATTAAATGCATCGACTTAATTAATATATTCTGAATAAATTAGATTGAGATTTGTGTTTATTAACATATCTTAAATTATAAAATAATTACATTAATAAACAGTAACTATATTGAAAAATTGTAGATTGTTTTCAAATTTTGTAATAAAAATAATGTCCTATATTTCTTCTTGTGTTTATCTGAAATCATTACTTGTAGATATATTTTTAAAAACATTTTAGTCAATAAATTAAACAATTTATTTTTTACTAACAAAAAATATTATTAAAAAACGTTTTCTACTTATGAAAGAAATATTATGTTTAAGAATTTATTTTCTTCTTATAAAAAATTATCTATAAAAAATTTATTTTTTGAAGATAAAAAAAAGTTATACTTGATTTTTTTCTAACTCTAAGAAAAAATAATATGTTTTTAAACTTTATTTTCTACCATTAAAATTACTTAATATTTCATTTTCTAGCATTGAAAAAAAGTATGCTTATTTTTTATTTTTATCTTTCTAACACCAAAAAAATGTTTTATTTAAAATTCTCTAATTTAAAAAAAAAATCTTATGAAAAAATCAAAGTGATGTGTTAGCGCTTAAGAAGACAAATTTTGAAACATTATATCGTAAGTGTATACGACATATAAATTAGATATAAAATCGAATAATTACCCAATAAAACACACAAAAATATTAAGTAAAATAAGCATATTTATTGAAAGTCTTCGATCAAAGCAACTCACATTTGCTTTGCATTTTCAACCATAAAAGACATACTTAGTTTTTCTAAGAAAATTTTTTCTAAGATTTGCTTACATAATTTGACAATTGAGAATTTTTCTGTAAAAAATCTGCAGGGAGGAAAATGAGCAAGATCACTATATGACTGTAAAGTTGTTTTAAGGTTCCAAGTTAAACACTCATGACCGAGTTGATGTGCATAGTTATAAAAACAAACATTGCGTACAAAAATGTTATTCCATAAAATTTTCAAGTGGTCGCCCTAAAGTTCAATCATTGAAGTTGTAACCACAAACTCAACTTCTGCATTGATAGGAGACTCTATTAAGACTATTAAACTAAGACTTGAGTTTTACATTTTAAAACTTATTTCTCTAACATATCTACAGAAACGCATTTGAAGAGAAGAGATGCTGCACTTTCTGTAATTATTTCTGCACTTAAGTTTAGTCTACTCAGATTCACTTAAAACTCGTGCAGAGGAGAGGAATTGATGATAAAATTCCTTTTTTGCAAAGTATCTCTGCAAGTTTATGTGATTCATATCATCTATCATGAAATGGGGTGTATAAACTTCGTATGGACATGTAATTGTAGAAATGTTGATAACAGAACCAAAGTGCACCTATTTTAACATTCCGCGAGTGTGGGAATGTATTACTCTGCTCCACCAAACAACCAATAATAAACCAATCACAACTCAGTATTAGTGCAAAGTTCTTCACAGAATTATTGTCTACTTATTTCAAGTTTTATTTTATATTTTCACCTTGCTTTATATTTCTTGTATTAGAAACTTTTCTTGTCCGGATTTCTTTAAGTATCTTGTTTTTTTTATTTATTTATTATTTTCTTTTATAAAAAATATCAAACGAGCCCTGATTCCTAAAGTTTTCCACCAAAGCGAGTACACTATAATTCGGATACCGAAGATCCAACATTTGATTTAGATGTCATTCCCATCATTTCCCTTTAAGTGGTGAAAACTACACAGCTGTGTTAAATTTCTTCAACACCTGGAAGATTCATCTTCGTCAATATATTTGGATATGTCATTAATTCGAAAACATCTCATTAAATATGACTCTCTAGTGATTTCTACCATGTTGATAGATGATGCAATTTAGATAATTCCGCAGAGGTATTTTAAGAAAAAGCATTTTTCTCGTCAGTTCATCTCATCTGTATTCATTTAAAGTGAATCTGAATGAACTAAACTTTTACATATTTCAGAAACATTTAGAGAAAGTGCAATGTCTCTTGTATTCAAATGTATTTTTGTTAGATTTGTTTATTTAGTTGTTCTGGTGTAAAGTGTGCTCCACTTTCCGGCACATGAACTAAGGCCTTTAAACTATACGTATTCACATGAAAAAATGATGCATTTTTGGAATGTTTCTAAATGTTAAGAATACGGCCACTTAAACGTATGTATATGGTACAAAAATATCGTAAACTTATTTAAAAATTGGAACAATTTTTTGCCTGTAAATGTGTTTGAATTTTCGATCATGCCCTTCCATATTTGGCGAAAACAGCCTTAAAGAAGATTTAAATGACTTTGTGTTCGCCTTCAACACATTCATCAACTTTGGTTACCTTCTGCACATATACTACATATATATATATACTACACCTGTTACCCGCTTCTCCTTTGTTCGCTTTGATCGATACGCCGAGAAACACGAATCGAACAATCGTGCCGTGATGCCTGACATTGCATTGTGTGCTTAGTATCGCAAAATATTTTTTAATACTTAAATAAATTAAAAGAAAGATAAGATAACAATATAATAAGTTTCACACAAACAATTCGCTTATAATTCGCAGTTTTAAGCGGTTAAAATGGAATAAAAATTTAATCCCCCCCCTAAAAAGACCCCTCTCTCCAAATACAGCCACTGATGAAGTCTGAACTTTCATTCACATCGAGACTATCTAGGTAAAGTTAAAATCCTTCACAAGAAATCAATGCCAGATCACTTGACATATGTTTATAACAAAGATGGTTTCAATTTTTTTTTTTTTTATTACATGAAAGTAAGTTTAGCATTGACTGTTTAACATTTATGCATATTTATATTAAAGTCAAATTAATGTCTCGAAAAAATAATAAAAAGATGTATGAATATAATCATTTGTTCGACAGCCAGCAGGAAAAAAAATCAAGTATATTTATATAACCATTAATTCCTAATTTATCATAAAGAAATCATTAAATAACAGAACATTGCACATTAAAATTTATGAGTAGATGACCTGTGTAGAAATACGTTGTTTTCTGGTTCCAGAATAATTTATCAGTTAAAGCCAAAAAGCCTTATATAAGTATTTAACATCGTTATGCATTCATACTAAAATGAGAATGATGCATCGTTTTTAGTGAAAATAAATATAAAAAAGATCAAATATTTGTACATTATATTTGTTAAAATATAAATAGTTTTTATTTTCCTTTAGGTAGCTCTATATTATATTTTTTCTCCGTAGATAAATAACGTTCGGAAATTCCAAGGTTACATCTTATTGAATGAAAAGTCAGGTAGCTGAACATGCATTTTCGATCATTATAGGTGGGGGGAAGTAATTAGACCGATCAAATCTCCTACTTACCAGGAAAATTTATAAATCATGCAATCGAATTGGTGATAACGACATTCAAATGGAGAACCTTCTTCCGAAGGCCATCGTCATGGACGCTTTCCTCATTCTCATCAAACTTTTAAGTGAAAGAAGAATATTTAGCTTATTCGATTTTTGTATACTGGCAACTATTTTTTTTGAACATTTCACGATTCTTTTCAAAAGCTTCGCGTACTGTTAAAATATGAGGGGTCCCCAAAAGATCCATATTACTTCCAAAACTTTTTTTTTTTTTAAAAAAAAAAAAAAAAAAAAAAAGGATAGGCCTGCAGGAAAACTAGTTTCAACAATAAATCGAATAACTCAAAAAGTTTTTTTTTCTCAGAATGTTTCTGATATAGATGACATTACACAGCGTAAACGATTATTAAAGAATTGAATTACTCAAATGGTGGATTCCGTGAGGAAAGTTCAATGTGTGTCGAGTGATTTATCGAAACAAAATCCATTTGGACGCAAAGAAATTATCGAAAGAAGTACGAGAAAATATCACCTTTTAGTTCAAGCATCCGTAAGTGGTATCAGAAAATTGTGACAGTGAGAAGTTTGAATCGTAAAAAAAAAAAAAAAAAAAATGGGGTGGTTTTAGCTCTAACGTAAAACGTTTTCTAAGAGTCCTACAAAATCAATTTGAAAAGCATGCCAAGAGCTGAATATGGCAAGATCTACGATACACATAGTGCTTCATAAACGATTACGACTTTCAGCCCACAAAGTTCAGATAATGTTTGTGTTAATTTCGGATGATCATTTGAAACATTTCGAATCTGCAATTGATATGCTGCAATGTGTCAAGACCGCTTAACTTTTTCCGAATCAGATATGTGACGACATAACATTTCTATTCGCCTCTTGTGCCGTAGCTAAACTAAATATACTATCACTAAAGAGTTAATAAGTCATGCAAGAAGAAGTTAGACAGATCTCATGCACAATATTTATTCCACAGTTTTGTACTATAACAACAAATGAATACCGATTCTCCAAAGTAATGCCCTAGATATATTTGCTTGTCTCACTAATATCAAATTAAAGTTAGCTTACCACAACCTTCTCGGTTGAAGCTGACTTGATTTCTGATTTTCACGATCGCTGTCAACTGTAGCCACTCTTGATCTCGTCTATCACCTATAAGACATATACTCAACGCTAGTGACACTCAACCTCTAGCGTGCGATTCTCGCTTTGCTTATATACTTTCCTATCTACCGCACTCCACTTTCTTTCTAACTGCCTCTAATTTAGCAACTCACGTTTCATTTTGGTTGGGGAAAAATTGTTATTTATAGCATTCAATCTTAATGAAAAGTCCCCAAGGTTAGTGAAGAGAAAACCACGAATAGCCCAACGTCACAATTGTTGTTTCCTAACGAATAGTTGTTTGATGTTTTCCGTGAATCTCTGAATAATTCGTTCCCAAAGCATTGGATTGGCAGGGATGACCCCATTTCATGGCCGCCCCTGTCTCCTGACATCACTCAACTAGACCATTTCTTTTGGAATTGTGCGTAAGGTAATGTATCCTGAGCAATAGTTGTCTCGTAGAAATGAAACAAAAGATTAAAACAGCTGTAAATGCTGTTGGTGTAGGCATGCTGAAACGTTCATGGATTGAATTGGATACATAATTTTATTTTACCCATGTGGAACTTTATGAAAGGATCTCATGTGGAGCTTTACTAAGGTAATAGAAAAAGTCTTTTAAAATTCTACTATCTATTGTTGTAACTATTTTTGCTGTAGGCCTATTCTTTTTTTAATATAAATTTTTGATGTTGAACGGATCTTTTTGGAGCCCCGTATAGGATTCAATGATTAGTTTTGTTAACACCAGGTTTAGATAAAGTCATACCGAATGTAAGAGCCTTAAACAGATGTTTAATCATTTACACAAAGTAACAAAAGCTTTCAACAAAAGTCAACATTTTTTAAACACACACAGATTGTCCAAATTATTTAACTTTTTTCCCCTTTGTAAACGGACTATTTAATGTTAGGCACATCAAGCAAGACATTAGAAGACTAATGCCGTGGCTTGTTCGAAAAGTCATTTTATTTCACTATTGGCTGATAAAATATTCATTGCTATTGATGAGAAAATGGCAATTCGATTCAACACGACAACTAATACATAGTTCACTAGCAAACGTTGTAGTTCATTATCAGTAATCATGTATAATTAGAAATAACCACATTAGGCTTCGTAATTTTCTGTTACATGCAGTTATATTGGCTGAACTTCGAAGATTTTCGTCTTGGATCGCAAGTTTGACATACTTGCTGTAGATCAATCTCAAATTAGAAGTGATTATTAGCGGAATGAACACAATAACATAAAATTATCCAATGAATTTAATACTTAGAGTATTTTACAGTTGTCAAAGCTTTAGATATATTTCTCGGAAATGGCTGTTTCAAAAAAAAAATCTGTTTTCGACGTTATAAGAAGGTGGAAATTTAGTGGTGGTGTTCACACCATCGGCAAGAAATCAAAGTTTTGTTTTATTAAAAATAGAACAAAAATATCTATTTATTGCTATAACACCTGCAGATGAAATTAGAGAAAAGATTTGAATTATAGTTTAATTTTAAGACTTTCAAATAAAATCCCCAAATCATATCATAGAACGGTCAAAGATGCGTGATTAAAATTCTTTAACAAAAAAGCGGCGAAATTACTCCTAACAATAGTTCTGCTTGTGATTGTATGTAATAGTTGCTTTATTTGCAATAACACATCACATTTTGAATGAAATTATTCCGGATTGGAATCGTTGATAAAGGGTGAAGTATAAAAATCTTTTTTATATATATTTTATTCCGAGGTATAAAATACTATTGGAAAAAATCCTGGCGAAAAAACTGAATCTAAAAACTGTCATAGATTGCTGATAAACGCTCTTTGGATTGGTTGACTGCTTATTAAAATCGCATTTAGAAGCAGCAGGAGAGCTATTGGAGAAGGACCTCGTAATTTTGAATCACAGTCAGATGATGATTAGGACACAATACCTAACTTTCCTAATTTCTCCCTGCATCACGAAATCCCAAGATAAGGACTTGTATTTCGGACCAAAATAGTGCGCATTAACTCAGCTAACGGACCTTTAGTAGCACAAGTACTCGATCTCTCGACTCGACTGAAATAATGAGGTCATAAACTAGCATCTATGACCACACGATTTGGAATTGAAACGTTTTGGGGACGGTTTCGTGTCTCTGGTATGAGTAGTTTGATATTTACCAAAAACACGACCATTCAGCGTAAATACATATTTATGAACATGTAAACTTGAACCTGTTTGCTAAAGCGTTGAATTTGTTTAGTGCATTTAAGATTTATCTGAAGAAGGACCCCCTATTATTTATATAATTGTTTTTATAGTTAATAAATATATAAACTTTTCTAAAATTATAAACATTCCTTTATAATTCCCGGAAGTAAAATTTAATGAAAATATGTGGGATGCATCGAAAAGTTCTAAAACCCAGTTGTATTTAGTTTGTCCAATAAATACAAGATCTGAAAGTTATAATTATTTTTCTAACACAAAATTTAAGGTAAAACAATTTTATCCCCAATCCCCATCAAAGTATCTTCCTCTCAAGAGTTGTTCATATGTCCTATCTCTGTTTGCGTTTTTTGAAACATCCATGGAATTCCTCAGTGTAATATGTGGCGCCTGTTAGCATGAGAAAATTGTGGCTACCCTTTTTCTTTGTCGAGAAAAGAATCTGCCAAAGTAATGTGAAGAATGTACTCACGAGAGAGAGGTAGGAGTGTAAACGAACTCCGAGACATAGAAGGCAAAGTATAAATAAACTATTTTATTATTGTTAGAAACTTGGTTTTTATTATGCCTAAAAAGAAAAAGTTGTCTCAAAGTTATATGACTTATGAGTTAGGTTCTCCAGATGCCTTGTCGTTTTATCATCTAAATATAGTCCTACTGGTGCATTCGCACAGCCATTTTACATTTAAGAAATATGAAGAAAAAAAAACATACTAATTAATCCTAGTTAGTAGTGAAAGGGACTAAAGCACTATGATTAAATTTCTATCCCCAGACACTCATAAATAACCACTGCAGAATATTAAGAGACATAGTTGTGATGCAGATGCCATTTTTTGCCAAGATAGAAATTTTTCAGCATTCAACGCACTTGCTGATCTCCACGTAGAAAGCATACTCAGAACTCCTTACTTGTCAATGTTTTGCTCAATAACGGAAATTGAAGATTAACTTGGCCTTGAGCCATCCTTGCAATCGGCACATGCCCCTCACTTAATCCATTTAAAAACAGTCGTTTTTTAAGTGTATTATCTCCATTAACAGCCACTAATGTCTCATAAATTGCCTCGGAACTTTTCCCAAATTTTATCAAAAATTTAATGTTCGGTATTTGTGCGATAACCACATCAATTTCCATTTGCGACAACAGGAGAAAACACGAATATCAGAACCAATTACATCTCAAACACTTAAATCGATCCCGATCATGGTAGCCAAACGAGTATTGACGAATGGTTGAATTATAATCAACACACCAATCAGTGGGCGTAACCATTTATAGAGGCATGGACGACATATTGGGTCGGTTTGTGTATTTATTGAACCGATTACGTATTTCTACCCACCTCCCCCCCCATTGCTTCATTACTATAGAATGATCATTCACTAATCAAATAGTCCCACGAATAAGTCAGACAGTGAAGAAACTAAATTACTTTATTCGGATCTACGAACAGTCAAATAACAATGCAAATGTCATACAATACCTACGAATCTCATACCTGGGGTTTATATCCTTAAACACATCTGAATCTAAAAAATAATATTACTAATATTCACTTATATTTCAAAAACTGCAAGAGAAATACGAGGGATGTTCTGAAAGCAAGTTCATTTTTTTTTTTTGAAAGAACATATGGTACACCAAATGAAACAAACAATCACCATTAGAATCTACGTTCATTGTCGATTCAACGACGGAAGTGGCGTCAATGGAGGAGGATTGACGCATGCGCAGAGTGACGAAGAAAAGAGAGTGATCCCGAGCCGTGATTGACAATGGGGTTGGCAATGAGAGTGCTTGCTCTTATCCGATATGAATGGGCAGGTGGGTTTAGTCATCCATGAACGCCCTATAGATCATTTATGGTAAGCAGGTCATGTTCCGTCAAATGATTGGGCGCTGGTGTTGCATGTTAAGTGAAGGAAGGCAGAGCGTGGAGGATGAAGATTGAAGTGGTCGTCCCTTTACAACGACGAATGACAACAACATTGCTAGTGAACAGTACATGGTGTTAGCATACAAGCACATTAACGTGTTAGATGTGGTATCCATACTGTGCATTAGTTGTGTTCATGTCCATCCAATAACGTACAAAGGGGAACAGGCTGTGCGACAATTCCTTGTATCGCAGGACACTGAGTTTTACTAGAGTGACTTCTTCAAACTGATTGTTCGCTACGAAAAATGTATCATGTCAATTGCTACAATGTCGAAAAATAGTGCAATGTATATAGTTCATGATGACACGGTTTATTCTTTTTTGGCAATAAATTTTCCTTGTAAAAAAATGACGAAACTTGCTTTCGGAACATCCCTCGAAATACTTCTAATGTGAATCCGACTCACTGTCCGCATTCAGTCCTCACTTCACTAACTTTGGATCCTATATTTCTATAAGCTTATAGGTTTAGGCATAATATTAATTCCTCATTATAAACTTTTTATTACTCTATGTACCTTTAACACTTTATATTAAATTCTTCCATGTTTTAAAAACGCTCCCCTCATCAATCCTATTCACTACATTTCAGTATTCCTATTTAATTTACATAAACCATGATTCCTTTACAAAAAGATTCTCTCAAATCAGTTTATATCACATAAAATCCCAAAGTGATAATTTTAGGGAAATACGCGAGAGAACCTATTATACAGTTGTAGCGGATTGCGTTAAACGTCTTTCAGTGATTGCGCTGACCATCTTGCTGCGAGACCATCTATAAAGAAAATTGAGATTTCTTCAGGGAAAAGCATAATATAACTCAAACTTCTGTTTATTAGAATATTATTATTCTATTTACTTTTTTAAAAAAATTCCAGGGTAATAATAGCTTTTGTAGCTCTATATCCCTTAAAACCAACTAATCAATCAAGAACTTTAGAGCTATTTTTCAATGTAATCTTTCATTGCATTCTTGTAATTTCTAATGGATTCGCTCATGAATTCATACAGCTGTAATTGAATATAATTGCTAATATTGTACAACTGAAGAATAATCTGCAAACTAAACAAACTTCCAAAAGCATGTGACCCTGTGTGTGTGTGTGTGTGTGTGTGATTCTAGAATTATTTACTACAGACCTTTACACGTGTGTGTGTAATAGTACAACCAATTACGTATTCTCACTATATACACACACACACACACACACACACACACACACACACACACACACACACACACACACACACACACACACACACACACACACACACACGAGGTGTGGCTATTAAATAAACCCTCTATGAAAACATTATCTGCAGTACGCCCGCATGCCAAAGCTGCCCGGCAAGCGCAGGCACGCGCACCGCTGGCAGCGCCGTAAACGCTACGCGTAAAAGCGCGCCAAAAAGCGCGCTGGCCAGCATGGCGCGCAAAGCGCGCGCGTAAAAAACCAAAAATCTTTTATTTTGACCTTTTGAATACATTAGAAATGACCTAACTTATTGGAAATGATAATAACGTGTGACAGATCGTGGTGTTTTTACTTTTGATTCTAAAACAGATCATTCAATGGAAAAGTCCATCTTCACCGAGATCCAAAAGCTCAAACGAGCAGATGAAAATTCAAAATAATGATGATTTTTTTTGGGATATTCATGGAATTGTGTACCTCCATTGGGTTATGAAGGTGAAGTGTTACCACCATAGTACTTCGCGTCTTACTGAACTCCGAGAGAAGTATAAAATTAAAATCTTAGGTGTGGAGGGCAAATAATTTTTATATTGTCTATCAAAGGTTTCTAACCAAGTACAGCATCCGTGTTTGACCATCTTACCTTATTCGCCGGATATTTCATAATGCGGCTTCTATCTAAATTCTAAGGAGAATTTGCATTAAAAGGAATTCAGGACGGAGTCTCTTAAAGCTGTGAAAGAAGAAAGCAGCGTCTGAACTGACATAAGACATCAATACGTAACT
>BMAW01079365.1:262971-336270 GCA_019974015.1 Nephila pilipes | reverse complement strand
TGAAGTTACGTATTGCTCTTCCATATGCACTTTATTACATCTAAATAGATCAAATAGTAAAGATGTGAGAAGTAAAATCGAAATCTGGTGATTAACATTAAGCCAATGAAATCAAAATGGCGGTAGACGGAGCCTTTAGATAATTGTAAGAGAATAATCGCAAAGACTGGTTTAAAGTTCTTTCATCTAGACTATAGTTTATTTTATTGTGTCATACAAATAATGTATTTAAATTTCTTTATGATATTTTTATTCAAATGTATAATACCAATTTCCACTTTGGTATTTTGAAGCTAAAAGAAACATACTTAAGATCAAATAAAAGAAAAAGAAAACATTTAACATTTAAGTTGAGATATCATCAGTTTCAAAATTCCACTTTCTCTAGTACTTTGTACATGGATTCTATATTATTATTGTCTATTGGCAAGATGTGCTTTACTTTATTCCATCAAAAGCTTCGCCAATAAAATTTTGAGATGAATTTTTCAATTTCTTACGTCACTTTAGTTTCAAATAATAGATGTAATAAAAAATAACTTATAATAATATATTTATCACATTCAATACAGCAACAGACGATCTGTATTGCAGAAGTCTCGAAAATTACAAATAAATTTTACATTAATAAATAGGTTCCAAGCTTTGATTGATTGAGTTGATGGTTTAATTGGAATATGAACAAAAAAAAAAAAGGCTTATTCCCTATTACATAATTCAAATAAAAATCTTTCCTATATTTGTAGATTAGTTTTGCAGACTCAAACTGATAGCAAAATTTCAAACATGCATCCCCCTATTTCTATTTCATAAAAAATTAGTTTGAAGATTAAGTATACATAATTTTATCAAATTAGAGTAAAGATGAATTTAGAGATGGAAATGATGATTTACTAACGAAATACGAATTTTATTTCATCGTTAAACCTCTTAAGGAACGCTCTTTCCGTTGTGTTCTTGCCTTCTCGATTGTGGTATTTTCTTAGTAATCCTGACAGTTTGTTGAATATCTAAGCAATGATCTGAGGAGCATTAATTGCCTAAAATAAAGATTGGTTATTTGTTTGGAGTTACTATTGCTTTTGTTAGAAATCTTTCCATACTCTTTCCAACTCTGCAGTGGAAGTTTCTTACATCAGAATTCATGAGTCACGTGCTGTAGAAGTCCTCATTACTCAATGTGTTTATCGTAGGAGATATTTGAATTTTATCATTTTATTACTCCATTCAATGTACTCATTATTTTTTGAATTCAAAAACTATTCATTATCCGACAGACCACTAAAATGTTAAACTTTCGAAAGATCTCAATGAATATTATTTATGATGCAATATTACTCCAAAATCCGATGGTTTCCAAAATAATCTTCTGCGATTATGAATTCAGCAAGTGTCACTGAACATACAGCATGTCTCTAGGTTTTTTTAAAAAGGTAAGCATAATAATAATGTTTTTGTAAATGGAAGGTTGAATTGTAATGCACCCTCTAGGAAGGAGTTATAGCCATTCTTCCAAAAGACACGTTCCGCTACAGATGGTCAATGGAATCGTAGAAAGGAGCTAGAAGCAAGTCGCCACAGGACTCCTCGTAGTCGATAGAAACGTAGCTGACCTCTTGCGGACCTCATGCGATACGTTTGCTATTCCTGCCTCTCAGAGTAATCAGATTCAGCCAAGAGGGAAGAAGGCTTGATTCCTTTTGCAATGTCTTACGACTTCGAAAGGACCCCATGAGTCTGACGAGCCTTCTTGAAGGAGGTCACAGACGTGACTAAACGTCACAACATTGAATCATCAAAGAGGGTCAAAGACTCCCGCACTGCACGACGTCCCTTTTCACTGCACACCTGCTACGCACACACACACACACACACACACACACACACACATTAATTTCTCACTATAATAATTTAATTTACTAAATTTGCCCATTCTCTCCTTTAAAAGATAATGTTCATTCGTATTTCCTGATCCCCTTCCAAATTGTCCTTTTATTTATTAGATCACGAGCTCTTAAGACTGGTTAAATCCGCTTTACCCCGATTATAAATCCACCAAAACAATCCCTTTAGATTCCCTGTCTATTATGATATTTCCCCAGAATCCCTCCATTCATACCACGTGTTTCTGACGTTTCAAGTGAATTTTCCCTCATACATAATCAAAAACACAACGAAAAACGCTCTCATTCAAAAGTTGAATGTAAAAGAAAGATGATATTAAGTTATTTATATATACATACTCACATACACACACATATATATACATACCTGGTTAAACCGGCCTGGTGACGCGGGAATAATGCGCGTTAAATCTATCCATGCTCTAATTTCTCACGTGATGTGAAAGTGAAAGTTAGAGGCGTGGAGTGCGTGTTCTTAACTTAACTTTGATTCAGAACTACATCGTGAATAGTCTTCATGTTGTTTTTAAAAAGGTGACAAAATTTGTAAACTATGATTCAATTAATCCCGCTTTTCCTTATATTTAAAAGTATAATACTCATTTTTGAAAGGGATAAAATTATAAGTAAGTAATTTTTAGCGATAGTGAAAAGAAATTTTACGCGATTAAAGTACATTGCACAGTATCTCTACATATACATCTTTCTTAGACTATCTAATTATATATATGAAGGTGGTTCACAAAGTACCTGTTTTTAATAACAGATAGCATTTCGAGGACAAGTTGTTACTGCTATTTTGTGCTAACATCTGCTAAAATGAGCTAATATAAATTTGATGCTGATTCGCACATTAGTTTTAATTTGATAGCCATTCTATTGCAACTATTACCCCTTTCCGTCGTCTTTTGCATCTAGTTGTCTCCTTCGAAAAGATATGAATTCATCAGAGAGAGCAAGTATAAGCGATGGAGCAACTCGAAACAAAAAGGAAATGTTGAAGACTGCGTAGAGGATTCGGATTCAGTTGCTTTCTAGCTATTCGAAAGCAAAACTGAAGAGAGTTCGACCGAATTTAAATTAATGTTTGATTCTACCTTTGAAAATTACGAATCAAGTGTATTGAATAATTATATTAAAGAAAAATAATCGATTGAGGGGGGGTTCTCTCGAAGAGTTAATTTTAATGATCGACGCTCACTGAAACCTCTTTATCATGCCCTAAGATCCGGAACACCTTTTCGGTGAGGTTGATAATTTTATAGGGACCCTCGTATGGTAGTTGCAAACCTTTTTTCATTAAGTCTGTCCGCAGAAAAATATGGCTGCATGTTGTCAAATCCTTGCTGACAAAAATCGTATTTTGTCCGTGATGGATGTCGAATCGTTGGAGGAAATGGACGTTGCATTGATTCTCTGAGTCTCCCCACAAAAGTAGCAGGATCTGCGTTCTATTTAGATGTGCATAGAAATTCTCCAGGTAACTTTATGGGAGCTCCATAAATCATCTCCGCAGTTGTGGCTTGTAGATCCTCCTTCCAAATAGCATGGAATTCCAAAAGTAGGGAGGGTAATACTGTGATCCACTGAACTCTACCATTACAGCCGCTTTCAACTGCGGATGAAATTTCTCGACTTGGCCGTTTGCGG
This sequence comes from Nephila pilipes, assembly GCA_019974015.1. Taxonomy (NCBI): domain Eukaryota; kingdom Metazoa; phylum Arthropoda; class Arachnida; order Araneae; family Nephilidae; genus Nephila; species Nephila pilipes. The sequence continues at coordinate 332,716 of BMAW01079365.1, read as the reverse complement.
TCGGTTGATATGGAGTTGTCTGCTGCTTCTCTGTGCCTAAGAATTTCGATAGGGCCTCAAATAGAGATAATTCAAATTTCGTTCATTGATCTGCAGTTAATTTAAAGGGTAGGTCGAATCTGGAGATCCAAACAGTGCAGGAGACCTTAGCCACGACCTCTGCTGAAATCTCTACCAGTGGAAATGCTTCTAGCTATTTTGAGAACCGATCCACACAAGTGAGACAGTAACAAAAACCCTTTGATGGAGGTAGGGGTCCTACAAGATTGATGTGTACTTGCTCGAATAGTGAGCTTGGTGTCTCGAATTTTCTTATCTCGCTTCTTGTATGTCGAGATACTTTTGCACGTTGGCATTCTAAGCATGTACGAGCCCATAAAGTAACATCCTATCTCATTGACGACCACACGTATCGTTCAGCTACTAACTTTAAAAGAGCTCTTATTTTGGGATGCGAGAGTGCATGCAAATTGTTAAAGTTTTCTCTCTAGAAAAATTCTGGAACAAATGGACGAATGCAATCCATTGACAGATCACAATGGAGGGTAACTGGAGGCTGTCCCATTGGGAAAGGTTGTAATACTAGGGAAGTTGAACAAGAACCAGCTAAAATGTCCTGCAACTGGGAAGCCTTCTGCTGCTCCTCAGCTCTCTTTTTGAAGTCAACATCACATTGGTGATCGTTGAAATATGAATGCTCGACAAAACGTCGGCCACAACATTTTCCGATCCTTTCAGGTACCGAATATCAATTGTGAATTAACCAATCAGATCTAATTATCGGAGCTGTCGCGGAGAGAATTTATCCTCTTTCTGCTTAAATGTATATATCAGGGGCTTGTGGTCCACATAAAAGTCACACTTCGACTTTCCACCATATGCCGAAAGTATTTAATAGCCATGTAAGCTGTCACCAGTTTTCTACCATACGCACTGTATCTCCGCTGTGCTTCAGAGAGAGCCTTTGAGAGCCTTTTGAAGCATCCTTTAGGTGCTTGTTGATGGAAAGCAGCACTTACTGATATGTCCAATGAATCTACCATGATGGCAAATAATGCATCTGCTGAAGAGTGGTACAAGACTGTGGCCTCTTCCAGATTTTTTTTGTACTTCTCAAATGCAGTAGTTTAATTTTCTGATCTTAAGATGAGTGTTCGGTCATTTCTTCTGGTTCCCCTTAAATAACTGTTCACCACTGCTAGCATTCTAGCAGGGTACAGTATGAATCGTCTGTAAAAATTGTAGATTGCAAAGAAACGACGAGGTTCCTTCACATTATCTGGTTTTGGAAAGTTCGTAACTGCCGCAACTATCTCTGGTATTGAAGAAATGCCTTCTGCAGTCACAGTATGATCAAGACATTTTCCCGAAGTTTCACCTAGAACACTTTTGGAGGCATTTAGTACCTCACTGTATTCCTCAAAGAGTTGGAACGCTTGTTTAAGATAGTGTAATTGTTGATCTCCATCCTCAGATGCAACTAGAACATCATCGAAATATGGCACAAAAAATCCATTCATCTTAAATCATTATGAATGAATCTTTGGAACGTGGTAGCAGCGTTCGAAAGACCGAAGGGATGTAGAGGAACTCAAATAGTCCAAATGGTGTTGGGAGAGCGTTTTACGGAATGTCATCTTCATTTACCGGAATCTGATGGTATCCTTTTGCCAAATCTAGAGTTGAGAAAATTCTTTTCTTCTATAAGACTTGCAAACAATCCTGAATATAAGGCATTGGATATCTAACAGGAACTGTGGCAGCGTTAAGTTTCCTGAAATCTCCACATGGGTGCTAATCTGTATTACTTTTAGGTACCATGTGAAGTGGAGATGCCCAATAGCTTCTCGATGGTCTAGATATTGGAACTCCTGTTTTGCTACTTTTAGCTTGTACGGAGGTAGTCGTTTAGGCTTGGGGAAAACTGGAGGTCCCCTTGTAAGTAATGAGTGCTTAACATTATGCTTCAATTGCCTTTGGATCGAAACAGCTTCAACAAGAGAAGGGAACTCAGCGAGCAGTCGATGAAACTTTGTGTTGTCATTGACTGCCTTGATACCGGAATAATTCCATTGTAGCACTGTTCCCTTTGTCTGAAACTTTTTCAATGAGTCCCCTAGGGATTCAAGCCGAATATCGACTAGTCCATAGTGGCGAAGGATATCTGCTCCAATTACTGGTTGCGAGACTGCAACAATATTAAATGGCCATTGGAACACTCTTCGAAGTCCAAGATCAAGGATCAACAGACACTGACCATAACTTGAAATGTCGGGTTCCACTTTCTAAGAAAAGTTCAAGAGTAGCAGATGGACGATGCTTTGATGCCGCGGTCAGAGGAACTATAGAGAAATCAGCCATAGTATCAAACAGATATTTTGAATTGGGAGTTCTATCCGAGAGATACAACCGATGGATCACCTTTGTGCCGCCACCTAGTGAGCCGAGTGACTACCTCTCTTGTTTTCCGCCAGGAAGGAACATGGTTTTGTGCACGTCGCAGCACGTTGTTTGAAACGCCTATGGTATCAACAATGTTCCTGATTACCGGAGTTCCTGCTTTTTGATCAGCGGCGGGAACTTCTCTCTGGTCCACGGGAGGTAGATTGTTCACGAGGGGGAGGCAAGACGTGATGAAATATCCATCAGCATGGTTTTCAAGCCTTGATTCTTAGTATCAATCGCGTGAATCGATGAGGTATGACCCGCAGCTTCCATTATACCATCTGCTATCTCAACCAGTTTCTCCAGTTGGTCATTCAAGATAGCCAATATCTGCTGCACGTGAGTAGGCAAGCGCTGTGAAAAAAAACGGATTTCAGTAATTCTACCGTCATCCTGTATCCTGCCTTGCTCCTCATCTGCAGTAAAAGACGCAAGGGCTTGCTATCACCGAGGTGTATTCCGGAAATGAGATCACGTAAACGTTGTTCCTCCGAGTCAGCATATTTTGAGCAGAGTCTGTTTCGGAGCACTGTGTATAGCTTCTCTGTTGGAGGATTCAAAATGATACCCCCGACTATGACCAATTCTTCGGGCTGCAATGCAGAAATAACGTGGAAATTTTGAGATCTCTATCGTGATTCTAATGTTATCGAAGACGGATCAAGTCTCTTTGCCGATTTTTCTCCTTCGCGTAAACCTTGTTTTTGTCTCCTCTTCGTTCATTGGTCCAGCGCTCTGTTTACTCTCTCCTTTCTTATATCTTTCCGCGACGGCAGCGAACCATGATCGCCACAGGACTATTGGAGACTGTCCTAGTAAATTTGAATCTTAGTCATCACATATAAATATGCATCATACTCTCCAAACTTCAAAACCATGCCAATCTAAGGACTTTCGCAACAAATTTAAAAGGCAGTAGATCTAAAATAAGAGGGCTCTTTAATTGAATCAGGAATAGAGCCTACTGCTTGTCAAAAATAATGCTATCCATGAGCCAATGATACTGATCACTGAACTACCAAGACTATTAGGAGAAATGGGAACGAGGATTTTCTGAGTAAAAGAAATCACCCATTTGTGATTTGAATGTGAGTATTTTGAAACACAATAGAGGATTCATTCATCAGCCTTTTTATACGATGGGTTGTATAAAGAGTAAGGACTCGAACACGGGGTTAGACTGAAAATTCCTGAGCTCCAGCTCAATGTTACGATCACTCGGCTATCTTTAGCAGTATATTTAATGAAAATTCATCTCATTAACGTACATAAAAAATTATTTATGTTAATATAATTAATGTTTCAGAAGGTTGAATGAATTATTTATTAAAATCGAGCTGTAGCAGAGAGACAAGAGAAACTTTACTTTAAGCATGAACTATGGAAAAATTATAATCATATTTGTATTTTATTTAAAATTGCCAAATACCTCTTAGTTTTATTTCCTCTGATTTTTTTCATATCAAAGTAGAACTTAGGGATATATATATATATATATTAAAGGTCCAATTGTGTGCTAGGAAAGAATAAATTTGAAAGGACTCAATATTACATATTTTGTTATACATAGCCTAATTTAAAAGATTAGTTGCTTGATTATGTTACAAGTATAATTTTTCCTAGTCTTAGTATGAAAATTTCTTTTGTTTGAGCGAAAAGTTAGATTTGACGTCATGCATGCCCAATTTAATCTTCAACAATTGCAACAGCCATTTCGTTTCTAGAGGAGGAATTTTTTTAGTTTCGATTCCAATATATTCTACTGACAGACATATCTGTGTTATTTTATTTATTCATTTATTCATTTTTCATTTTTGTACTTATTTTAAAATATTAAACTGTGATTGTGATCGATATATCAAAATATTCTGGCATATCGATATTCATAAGATTTAGGATAGAAAGTTTGCTATCAGTAATCGCATATATTCTTCTGTGTGGTGGCTATATAAAGGGGATCCATCTTCTAATGGTCGGCTCATTCTAAGCCCAAATTCAAGCAATCTCATTATGGCTTCCTCTAGTGTGGTAAAAATGACATATTTATAATATATTTGAATTATGTTAAAGGAAAAAGAATAATTTCGGTCTAATTTCATTTCAATCTTGCCGAAACTTCAAGAATTTTCTGTTGTAATCTTTTGAGGAAAAAAATATGTGTAATATGCTAGTCACCAGCATACTATCAACCGTTTGCTAATTATCTTTTTTTTTTGGCTTAATACTTTTAAAATCCTTTGACCTAATTTGGCAAATTTTTATTTTCTTTGTCTGAAAAAAGTTCATCTGATTCAATATTCTTTTATTGAAGTTTTATTTCCCCAAATAGCAAGTGTAGCAACCTAATATAGTTAAGACATCAAACTATAATTGTTCGGCTTGTGTAAAAATTAACTATAGAAACTCTTGTGTAATTTCAAAAAATGCATGGCCGAGGATAAATTTTTAAATTATTATTTGAATGGATAGATAACTGAAAATTTATCTAACGTATTGTATAGCAATTTAATTATCGTTTTCGATTTCAATAATTGATGTCTGTAAGAAAAGCCAGTAAACAAATGTATTGTTATCGACTGAAAATTATTAATTTTAATTAAAACTATCCCCTCTTCCGTTATCCTGTGTAAATAGTATTTTTCATTTTAATTGATTTTCAGTATGTTTGATGCACAAATAAAGATAAGGATATCTCATTGGAGTTATGTCTTAAAAAAAAAAGATTAACAGTTCCCATGTAATTTGAATTTGTGCTAGTTCATATGGCTTTAATATTTAAATGTATAGCTTCAAGAATTATCATTTAACTTTGTTGGAAAGTTAAGAAAGAGATGTATAATTATGTAAAAGTATTCTTAATCTCAACCTGACACTATGTAAAAACTGAAATTAAGTGAATTGTAGAGTGCATGCCAAATAAGTAATACTATAATTATAAATATCTTATGATAAATGAGACTTATGATGAATATTGATGGCCTAATATTCATTATAAAAAGTTATGAACATGCACCCAATGAGAAATTCTTACTGAAAATTGATAGATAGCTTGTGTAGATTTTACTGTGTAAATAGTATATGGATTATAAAGTTAACACTTTGTCATATTCATATTAGTAATTAATTTTGATAGTACTTGTAATCTAGTTTATATATATATATATTTGGGAAAATATATCTTTCTATTCAGTTTCATTTATGCATGAGGCTTCTAGTTCATTGTTGAATATTGTATTTTATTTCTGAAATGAGTAAAGTGGATTTTTACTTTTTCAATTTTATTAACTTTTCTTTTTGAAAGGATACAAGCTACATGCACAAGGCTGTAAAATATATTTTTGTAATTAACACTTATGCATGAATTATATTTTTTAAAATGTTTTGTAGAAGCTTCCTCACTTGATTAGAAATCTGGGACAACTTTTTAAGTGATTATTTGTTAAAATTTGTGAAAAAAAAATTTTGATTTAAAGAATGAATATGACCATTTAAATATCCAATTGAAATTTTACAAAATTAATGTCTTGTTAAAATGCTTTTATTTTTCCTCCTTTTTGTGTTGCAAATCTTGTTTATTTTAAATTTCAGAAATTATGCAGCATAAAAGTTGAATAATTATCTTGTAAAAGCACTATTTTATTAATTTTTGTTAAGGCTAATATCTTCTGATGATGAAAATTTTTGTAAGTTATCTGAGTTTATTGGTATAAGCTTAAGGCTGTGTGAAGTGTAACTTTTAGCTGTCTATGATAGGGAAAATCTATCCTTTGTTATAATTATATGTTTATGTAATTCATTAGTTTCAGCTCTATGTTGGCTTTTTAAATGTAAATACTAGAAACATGCTGTTTTATGTTAATACACATTTTTAATATTGAGAATGAAGGTATGGTATATCTGTGTATAAAAATTGTATAATTTTGTATATTGTACTCCTAGCATGTGGTGTTTTAAAGAAACATATCTGAACATATAAATTAAATTTTAATGATTACTATTTTATATATTGTAGAATATCAGCCTGATAAAAAAAATTCATAGTTGTGAAACTTGATTTTACTTAAGATTCTATGTAATAAAATCTGAATTTGATATAGTGTGTTTGTTGCAGATGGTGGTTCAAGTGTAGGATAGGTGCAATAAGAACTTCCATAAAACTGAACAAGTTTATTTTTAACAAAATAGCAAATCAGAAATAGATATATGATTAGGCTATCTCCGTTTTCTACAACAAACAATTTGGCTTCTCGCCTGCCACTGTCCTTGCAAGCAGTACCCTTTTTGAGCTCATCGTGCACAAGCAGCACCCTCTGGCAGAATGACGGCACGATGATGTAGGAATTATGCAACACTCCGCACCTGAACTCGCATGAATTCACTTACCATTCATTCTCAATCTACTATACATCTAAGAAACCTATAAATTACATAAAGCCAAATACATTGAATATTACATAAAATTACAAAGCATAAAATCCACTTGATATGTAACTTCACAAATTACATAAATGTATAGATGAATTTAAAAAAACATTTTAATTGGAGATTAATATTTAAACATATAAGAACAATTTCAACGACCATTAAAATTGTAAGAAAATGGGCAATTTCACCAAAAATCTCCTGCTTATTCAGGGATTGATTTCCAAATTATAAAGTAGTTGCACTGAATGCCTAATGTTTCCTTTAGAAGTTTTTATAAGAAGAGAACTAACATTTCTGTCTCAGCATGAATACATATCCAAAATCTTTCCTAGCATCCATATATTTCTAGGATAATGGTCAAATTTCTTCAATAACTTTTCCCAACCAATGCACCATGTTGCAAATGGTGGTAAATAAATGTATAGTTATCAACAACTGTATTGGCTGTGAGTGCTAATTTATTTAGTTAAAAAAAAAAGTAAGATCTTTAGATGAATGTAATTTTCATATACTCAGGGTTTCCTAGTAATCTTTCTTCATTGTTTAGCATAGCTAAGCCTGATTTGGTTTTTGAGCCACTGGTTTTTTGGTTTTGGTCTACTGTTGCTGACTGGCTAGAAAAGGAACACCTTCAAATGTAGCATTTAGTGCAGGGATTGAACTTGACTTTCCACATGGGCATAGTTGCTTTTAACCAGGATCTTTGTTTAAATATGAGGGGCATCTCAATGAACTTGTTATAAAAATTGGTTGTCATATTCTGAGAGAGCTACCACAAGAGATTTAAATAAACTCTGAGAATTGAAGGGACTTGCTAATGGAATATCTATAATTGTGTAATATAAAATTAAGAGAAGTGATGTTTTTTCCAAGTTATTTTGAGTTTATTGTAGGGAAGCAAATTGGGACAATCTAAAATTTTTACTAAAAATATTTTTGCAAATGTGAAGGTAATTGTTTCAGACAAAAGTTCTGAACTGTTAACAACTATCGAAAAAAAACTATACTGGGGTGGCATCCTTTTCTTTTTTTATGTAAAAATGAAATCTTATCTTCATTTTTATGTGTCTGTGAATTAATGATTTCTTAAGAGAACTTCAGAGCTTTCATTTTACACTGGTTTTCATAAATTAAGTTTGTTATGGTAAAAAATAGAGAAGTAAAACTTTGATTGATACAAAATTGAAAATGAAGTAGAAAATGTGTTCACACTTTTTAGAAAATCGTTTATGCACAAATATAAAGGGTGTTTTTCCATTTCGCCTAGCAAACTGTATTGGTGACTACACACATTATACACATATTCTGTTTGGCATCAGTTGTATCATTTTTGGCAATTTTATCACTTGAGCTGGTGAAATAGAAATGTACCATATAAAGATATTTAATTTTAAAATATGTGATGGGTTAAAGTCGGGAATAGGGTGTCCCCTATGCGATAGGCGAATTCTTAGATAGGTTGCCAAACGTGCATGACTTAAGCATTGAGTATACTTAGAGTTACTATAACCTAAATCACCCCGCTTAACTTATCACTCCCAAAAGTCACCAATCATCTAGGGGTATCTAATTCCCGACTTTAACCATGTGATTATTCGGGCCATCAACATAATGTTTAAAGCTAAAACGAAACTTACTGTAACTCTTGGGAGGTACAACTTTTGACTGTAATGCCTTTCATTTTTTTTTTCTTTGTCAATAATTGTTGATACTATGTGTCCATGGACCATGAAGACAAAGTAACTTGCTATTTCTTTACTGAACGAAGAAAAGTTAAGAAAATCTATGACATCCAACAATTATTTTTTGTGTCGATTTCATTTAAAGAAATTCATAGAAATGTGTTCTAAAAATAGGTGATGTAAGTTTTCATTAAATTTTCATGTCTCATCTTAAGTGTCACATTGTCTGAATGAAACATTTGAATAATGAAGGAAAATATTTTATTCAACAAAATTGTGTTTCATATTTTCTTCTATTAAAATATGTTTCTAATGAGTTAATAAAATAAATCAATTATTTAAAAAATAACGGTGATTGTATTTTGATAATTTTATATTCAATGTATCTTTATATTTGAAGTAATGATATTTAACGAAGTTATTTTCAAACAGAAATATTTTTAGATGAAACTCATGGGAAAGTAAGAACTGTTCCAGTAATATTTTAAGGTTTTGGATGAAGCCTTTACATCTGATCATTGTACAATACACTGTAATGAAAATAGAAATGCTTATTTAGTTTTAAAGATAGTACAAAAACAAACTTAAATGTATATATCAAAGTAAATTTTTATTTCTTGATTTTTCAATAAATTCATTAAAAATGCAGAAAATGTTATACACATTTAATTTATTCTGAAATCATGAGTTGAGTTATTGAGGTCAAGAAATAATGTTTTCTTTTTGATAATTTAGGTAATTATTTGTATTTGAGAAGGTATACGAAAAGAAAATTGGAAATTTTCTCTTTACAATTTCTTTTCCTTTATCTTCTCCTTTAACTTGCAAATATATTTTAAAGCAGTTTCATTGTAAAAACTGAAAGAACTATATTAAGTCAAAGAATGCAATTTAAATGTATATAACTCATTTTGCATTCGAATTTTTATACAACAGACATATTTTAATTCTTAGAACATTAACATACATAACTTGAATGCATGTGTAAGGGGAGGAATTTTTACAGATATGCAAAAAAAAGCACTGCACCTTCCCCATCATCATCCTGATAGTACAAAACAATTGAGAAATGAATTTTTTAACCAAGTCCATTCTTCAAGAGACTGTTTCTTTTGGTAGAATAATACTGTTTTAGGTTTATAAAAATGTGACCATCCAAAGTCTTTATTCAAACTTTATAGTGATTGTATTCATGCTTTCAATAGGGTGATGGGTCATTGCAGATGCTAGCAATGACCATTATCCCATAGTAGCAGTTTCCGATTCTTTGAAACTGATTGGAATAACTTAACATGCTACAACTCCCTACCAGAGGGCATATAGATTTATTGGGATTAAGTTCAGAGTAATATGGCCACTTCGTTTGATAAATATCCTCACATTCTAGATATTTATTTCTGATATTGGCTTAATGTGGATAGCATTATCATTGATAAAAGATAGATCAGGACTGACAGTTGCAGTGTAAGGCCTTGTAATGAGGGGTCTAGAGCTTCATCCTGATACTATGCAACCATCACTAAACCTTTTAAAGATTTTTGTCTGTTTATTATATCCCACACAATGATGCTGCCTTCTCTGAATGCGTATTCTTGGTTCGATTGCTTATGTCTTCTTCTGTCTAGTTCTTTGCATGGTTATAATCTGATTCTGTTGCTTAAAATCTGAACTTGTTGGTGAATAAGACATTGCACCAATCTGAGATGATCAAATTGACACGTTTGTAATACCATTTTAATCTTACTCTTCTGAATTAAATGGTTAGTGTAATACAAGTATGTAGTACTCGATGTACATTCTCTAGCATAATGCTGGCATATATTGTTTTACCAAGTGACGCTATAACCAAGGATGTGACAATTGTTCATGTCACTCGTGTCTTCTGCTTGGCTGCTGTAACAATATACTGATTATCAAAGAGGGTAATTCTTGGAGATTATTGATTGTAGGTTTTTAGTCAACTGTTTGACTTGTTTAGAATTATTTTCATAATCAAGGGAAATTAACATAGAAGAGCGGCACATGCGTTTACTGTCCTGCTGTAATGCATCTGATAGTATGCAAGTGTTCGTTCTCTGCCATTTGTCTTTTTTCAGTCAAAGAGACTTAAATATCATCAAAATTAGTGTAACAAAAGATATAAGCACTTTGCATTAGCATTTAAATGAATGCTGGTGTCTTCGACAACTGCTTGATTCCCATATATCTGGTTAGTTGATTGTCACTAGCTGTAATGTGTATTGCATACTACCATTTACATTTGTAGTGATTTTAAACCTCTTGAATTCAAATATGCTTTCAAAAACTTTATTTACTTTACAACTTAACATTTGAAAACCAGCGTTTTGAGGGGGCGGAGGAATTATGCCTATTTTAATGAAAAATAATTACCATGTTTTTTCATGGTATTTAATTTTTTTTAAAAAAATTGGTCTAGTTTAAAGTGTATTTGTGTAATATATGTCTTTTAATGAAAAAAAAAATTTTTTTTTGTTAAGTAATAGTTAAAATTATTTCTTTCCTACCCAATTGTTAAAACATGATCCTTTTTTTTGGAATAATTAATGTAATACTTTTTTCAGCCAAAATTGTATCACAATGTAATTGATGATGTTATTAACAATGTGAGAGAAGCTTTCATAGATGAAGGAGTAGATGAGCAAGCATTGACAGAGTTGAAACAGGTATCAGCAGAAATATTTATTAATGTATTTACAACTTTATGAATAAGTAGTGTTCTTATTTTAAAAACTTTTTCCTTGTTTTTAGTGTTGGAAATAATCATAATTATTTGATTCTGTTCAATATAGGGGTCATGGCAATTATGATTCTTTTTAACTGTCTGTCATGAAAAATGAAATTTCATTTACTTTTCAAAAATTAATAGAAATAAGGCTTCTAAAAGATGCAATTAAGTAAAAAGAATAATAATCTGGTGGTATGAAAAATATTTAAGTTAAATTAGTACTTTTCTTAGTATTAAAAGGCACTAGTTTCATTTGTTTTCCTTTATGTTTCTTGATATATTAATTTATCTTTGGAGATGGGCAAATGTTTTACAAAAAAAAAATGATGTATACAGTGTCCTTTTCTTGTGTTTGTTTTGAGAATCCTGTTGTAGAATTAGAGAATGTTCCCTTGTTACTACTATTCTCTATTGTTCCACTTATACTTTTATAGTAATAATAGAAAATAATGCTGTGTATAGAACATTTTCTGCTTTTAAGGAATGGATAAATATCCTTAAATATATTAAAACGTTCCATCGCAAAAAAATTTAGTGACTTCTGTCATATACAAATTTTGAGTGATTGTGGAATATTACAAAATGATGCAATAAATGTCAAACAACTTCTACTTTCCAATAAATAGGCTTTTATTTGATTGAATTAATTTGGTATTACATGTTCCTATATGGGGAATGTTCTCTTTTGTGTTAAATGTCATTTTTAACTTCCTGCCTAATCTTATGTCATGTATGATTTTGTTTATTTAATTAGTAATTTTGCTTTGATGTTGAATATTTTTATAGATATTTTATATTTATAGCTTATTTTATATATATAGTTATTTTTGTTAATCATTTTGAATATGCAAAAAAATACAAAAATATTACTACTTTATTTTGTATTCATTAGTATTTTCTGAATTAGTTTTAGAAGCAGTTTTGAAAAGAAATTGATTAGTTTTTTCAATATTAATTAAATATAAATAAAAAGCAGTAAATTAGAGAAAAATTATGGAACTTTCTAATATCAATTCAAAATTTTCGGAAAGAAATTAGGAAATGTGCATGCTTGGCACAATTAGTTAATAAATGTATGATGTGATGAGTGTGGAATTCTTAAGAATATGTGTGAAATTTTTTGAATTGTTTAAACATTTTTTCAGCTAAATTAAGCAAACTAAATTGTTTTACAAATGAACCAATGAAATTTAATTTCAAAAAAAATTGCTGCAGGCATTATAATCCTGCAGCAGATCACAATTGTAAGCTTTTGGTATAACCATATGTGTTGATTTTTTTTTTTTTTTTTTTTTCCAAAGGTAGGATAGTTTTAAATAAAGATTTGTTTTTATATAGACAGTTTCATTTGTTTTGTTTATGTTCCGTTTTAGTTTTTTAATTTCATGTTTAATTTTCTTTTTTTTTTTTTAAATATAAAGATCTAAGCTTGGAAGTATTAATGTTATGTGATTTTTTGCGTTTAGATTTATAATGAAGTTTCCAAACCTGTAAGGTCTTAATGTAATAGGAATTAATATGATATAAATACCATTGACTCAAATAAGGGAATCTGCAAATGTCTATTGTATTTATAAATGGTAAGATTGGGAATAAAAAAAAATTGTATCAACTACATTACAGTAGTACATCATTTTTCAATAGGTGTGGGGAAAAAATGATAAATGTTGGTTATAGTCAAAACACAAAGAAAACAATAAATGCATCAATACACCCAATGTGTACCATATACTAATAAATACTAATTTGTTACTTTGCAAACTTTAAAAGAAATAAATCAAAGTTATTGAAAATTTAGTGATATTTATTTTGAGAAATCAGTAATTTTATGCTGGGTTTTGCATTCATTTTTAAAATTGGACAGCAACATTTCAACATTTTTATAGTTCATTTCTGTAATTTCATGTGCACATGTAAAACTTCATACTGTTTCAAATGCCGTAATTGCGTCACACAAACTTGGCACTGGAGTAGGCTCAGCCTGATCAGCATGAACATTATCCTCTGCTTCTAAGCTGTTATTTTTATTTTTCAAATCATCACACATTTTTCTATGCTTAGGATACCACATGTCACAATGTCTTGACCAATGAAAATATAATCTTTAAATTTTATGCCAGACACATCTTGGTCTACTCGCAACCACTCTTCATCTACATTATCATTTTCTCGCCTTTCTGTTGGGTGTTCTTCATGATTTTTTTGGCACATAACCGCATTTCATGAAACAATTCTGAATGGCTGAAGAGGTTATTTCATGCCATTTTGAAAGTACAAAATGAATAACCTGCAGAACATCAATGTTTGGAGTAGGTTCTTTTGCTTGTTTCATGAAACATAAAGAGCTTTTCACTAGCTTTCTCCTGTAAAGTTGCTTAAAACATTTGACTATCAAGAAGCTGTATGCAGATGTACTATTGTCTGGGGAAAAAAATGGCTTACATTTTTCAAAGACAACATGTCTGGTTAGTGCGCTGAACAATTGTCAATAATTAGAATGATTTTCCTCTTTTTGGGCGCCAACTGATCTATCGAAATCATGAAGAAAAATTTTGTAAAAATATCATTTTTCATCCATGCTTTGGTATTGGAATGGTAGACTACTGGCAGTTTCTTCACATCTTTGAAGCATCGAGGTTTAGCAGATTTACTAATAACAAGAGGTACTCTTTTATCTGAACCATTCTTATACGTTTATAGTAGCACTGTAAGTCTTTCTTTGAAAAGTTTACCATCATGACAAGACTCTCCTTTAAACGGCTCTTTCTGGCAAGCATTTATAAAACATACCTGTCTTGTCTGCATTATAGATGTCACAATCCTTGTATCTTTCTAGTAACTTCAGAAGTTTTTCGAACAACATTTCTATGCCTTCAGCATTTAGTGTTGTGGCACTTTTGCCGCATAATTTCTTGGATACCTATTCATGGTGAATTTTAAAACATAAAATCCACCCATTTAATGCAGAAAGAGTATCCATGCCATTTGAGGCACTATTTCAAGCGCCTTCTCTCGAAGAATATTTGAAGCATGAGCATGTGCGCATACCAAGCAGAGAGAACTCTTTCCAACTCACTGTAAGTAGACATTATGTTGGCCTTCCTTTTTTTTTTTTTTTTTTTTGCAGAAGTCTCATATCAGCCTGCTCTAATTTCTCTTTTTTAAAATTATCGAATTCAAGGTTAAAGGTGGTATATTTAAGCATTTAGCTATGTTAATTTTTTTCTCTCAAAAGGATTCTTTTCCATCTCATCTATGATGTGAAGACTTTCTTCCAATGTTCAGATTCCTTTTGCTGTTTTTAAAATTCAATGCATAAAATTTAGTGCACAAAACGAAATGCAGAATGCATTAAAATGAAAGCTCACACACTTGAAATAAAACACTTGCACACTACACAGTTACAGATTAACCAAAATAAGAAAGAATGCTTCAGCTGACTGAAATGGGTGCATCCATTCCCCCTTCTTGCACAGAGTAGAATAACCTATTTTCTATACATAATTCTCAAGAACATACATGTGATAATATCTACTTTAATCCATGTTCCCCCCCCCCCAAAACAGCATAAGGGGATTATTTTAGGATAAAAGAAGTAATTCCAGTTTCTATGCCATATGGAGCCGCTTGACTTTCAATTTCATTTCAGTGATGAGCAAAAAAAATATTCAACAATTAATGCTGGAAAACTATTTTTTGAAGAACAATATATGCAGGTTTCGTTAGCATTATTTAAATACAATTTGTGCAGGGACCATAGAAATAAAATGATGGATGCGGAAATGATAGATCAGGGTTTCATTTTATTTGTATAGTATCGAAAGCAAATCATACATAAATGAGCTTTATTGTTAGTTTTTTAACTGTTATACAATGCTTAAAAACATTTTGCCAGGAGATTGATTTCGTATTATCAACAATTTTTCTTTTTTTCTCCACACTTAAATGCACTCTGTTTTCATTATATACTATCAATTGAAATATTATTTTTAATTTCAAAAAATCATAAATATCTTTTAATAAATGAGTATTGGAAGAAATAAAAATATCTGGTTAAATTCAAAGTTTCTGCCATTTAATTTTTTTAAAAAAAATATTTTTTATTTTATGAAAATGTTCAAATTAGTTTAGATAGCTGTCACCATCCAGTTTAACATCTTCTGCCAATGTTTAAACTGTTTTTTGATGCCCTTTTTGAAAAGGTGATTCAAAGTCCAGAAAGTCATTGGCCTCTTCTGCATAAGTGAAAATTATACTCCATGAATATACTGCAGCAGATTGGCAAATTAGTAGAAATCAGAAGACGTAATAATGGATAGGATATTAGTAGTGGTGGCAGTGCTGAACAATAGAGGAAATACTTTGTGTAAATCTGCAATTACTTGTCATTCCCATCCCAGATCGTGGAACTTTCAACCAGTAATCACACTTTTATGGGATTTTGCATTATTTTGATGAAATAAAATGTTCTATTTGAACACATATCTTCATTTGCCTTTGACTAGAGCACTAAAATTGTCCCACATGTAATTATAGATATCGTTGCTCATGGTCTGATCACTTTCCTGTTAGTATGTGACCATTTTGCAACCTTTCCAATTCAACATCTTTGTTCTGACCATCTACCAATGCAACCAGTATTATTTAAATAAACCCACTTCTCATAGTTTATAATCATGTACTCAAGAAATTGGTTTTTCTCAGCTCCTAAACAAAGCAATTCCTGCAAACATGTACCTGGTTACATCAGTCCCAGACTTTATTGTAAAATAAGAGACAATATAGAAGTGCTTGAATGCATGCTCATGTTTTAGTGGCATTTTTATGCACAAATCTTACTGTAAAACTCATATATTGTCTGAAGAGATTCATTCGATCACTTTAACACTTTTCTAATTAGATGAAAATGATTTTTTTCATAAAACTTTTGTTACAGATTTTTAGATAAATTTTTGTTTAATCGAATGCAAAGAAATCCTGCTCAAAACTATTAACACAAACTGGAGTTGTGTTGATAGTAGTTTTCACTCTCGTGCGTCTTTAATTCTGAAAATTTTTTCAATCATCCTTGTATATCATTTCAAAATGTGCCATATCCTGAAGTATAATTGTTCACATTGATACATTTTTTCTCTTGTTACCATCTTTGTTTATTATTGTAGTGAATTGGAAATAATTTGTCTTTATTAATATAAAAGTAGCATCTATATTCTTGCATATCTTCACAAATGATTACAATTTATTTTCTACTGATTTGTAAAATCTGTTATTTTTCACTGTACATTGATTTCTAATTGTAATTTATTCTTCTGTTCATATTTAAATTGATGTTTAATTCAATTAAACAAATTAGCATAAACATTTTGCTGACTTCCAACTCACTCTCATTTCTACTTATTTTTAAAAATTGTTGCATATATACATATAATCATAGAGTGTAATATGTTTTACTATAGGTATGGGAAAGAAAATTGCAAGAATCTAAAGCTATTGAAAGGGAAGACGCACCTGTTACTAAAATTGTTCCACAAACTACCCTTCAGCCTGTACAGCAGGCAACAACAATAGGATCATCAGGTAGTTCACTAATATTTTTGTTTATCATACTTTTTAAATTAATGCATTTTAAAGATTGTTTCCTTTTGAATTATTATAACTATTTTATCTTAGTTAAATGCATTACAGTTTTTACAACGTTTTTCTGAATTTCACTTGGTGTGTGTCATCAAATTTTCGATCGTTAATTTAACCAACTTCCCATCAAGCTAGAGCTTTGAAATTTTGGGAATCATTCGTACTCGCCTAACAATGCAATATTTAGACGTTTGCGATAAGTTTTAACTAATATTTCAATAATTTTAATAAGTCAAAATATTCTTTCCTCTCGGCGCTTTTAGAATTGAGGAATAAATTTCTTCCCCCCTCTGGGAGCACCGGGCACTCCCCACGCAGCATGAGGTATCGTAAACCTTTTGTACTCACAAAGGGGAGATACTATCTCCGAGATAGTAAGGGTTGCTGACTTTTAGTCAGTAATCATTCGCAAGAAAGAAAAGTTTCCAATATTTGGCGCCATGTCTTATCACAATAATTTTTTCTGAATTCTGGTTCCCATTCTTTTTTTAATAGAATGACTTACCAACTTTCAAATGCATGTTTTGGTTTTATGAGTATTATGAATTTTTTAATATTCTCACGAATGTCTCTTTTTAAGTAAATTTTAAGGTTAAAAACAACTAACAGTTTTAACTAATATTTCAATAATTTTCTCTAATAAACTTTACCACCATATAAAAACGTTGGTTTTTATATCGAATTATTTGTGGATGATCCTGCAGATATTGGACTAGAGCACCTCTTGATTACTTGAAAGTCATTTATAAATACATTTTTAAACAACAAAAGCAATTTGCTGTTGTATAAAATTTAAATCAGTATTCATGAATTAAAGTGTCAAATATGAAATAACAAATTAAAAAGCATACATTATTTTTTTGAAGTAGAAGGCTTAAAATAATTTCCTATGACTTGTCAATGCATGTAAAAACCTTTGGATTACTGGCAGGCCTTGAAAGGTGAAGTGCCAGTTGATAGAAGGAATATTGTGCTTGTTAAAATTAGTTTTTCTTAAAACAGAAACATCTTTTCCCTTTTTTAAAAAAAAATATGTTTATTTTACTGTTATTTATTGGATTAATCGTGTAATTTATGTTTTAGCCACTTTTTGCAATTTAAACCCAACTGTATGTTTTAATTGAAATATTGTATATAATTAAATTTAAAAAATTGACATATAAAAAAACAAATTGTAAATTTAATGTATTATTCTTTGAGTGTCATTAAGTGCTCTGGTAACAAAATAATTGAAGTTTTTTTTTTTTTTTTTTTTTTTTTTTTTTTTTTTTTTTTTTTTGTTATTTTTATGTAAAAGTAATGAAAAATGTTTAATACTTTACTTTATTAACCTAAAGAGAATACTTAACTTTATTTTTATTCGTGTACACAAAAAGATAACATAAACTTGTAAAAAAATGGCATAAATGTCCTTTTCTTGAAGGAATAGATATAAAAGTAGAATGCTTTTTTTTTAAAAAAAAAAAAAATATTCTTTTAGGAAAAAAATATACTATTGTAATTTGCTGTAATTCTGTAGTTGTTGGTTTATAATTTTAAATATTATATTAATATATTTCTTTGTAATAATTATTTTAGCTCTGGTTTTTGATATAATTTATAATTTTTTTTTTTTTTTGTCAAAACTGCATTATTTTTAAATCTCATTGCAATTTTTTAAACAGTTTCTTGTTTCAGAAAATAAAGTATTTATACACTGAGAGAGAAACAGTTTGTATTAAGTTCGATTCTAGATTATATTTGTTGAACTAATCACAAAGGCTTAAAATTATTAACAAAGCTATAATGTAGTAAGGACAGAGCAATATTTATTTCTTTGAAATTTTATATTCCATTTTGTCTTAAACTGATATTTTTAGAAAAATTTAATTTAATTAATGCTATTCTTATTAGCAACCATAACTCATCAATTGGCCATGCCTACTGGAAATATGATTCCACAAACTTTGTTGCAATACAATCCTGGATCAGTAAGTAAACTGTTTTTGCTTTTATCATGTTCATTTTTTTTTTAAATTGATGTTAAATGTTACTTTGTTTAAAACAATTTTAAATAACATGAAAAATATTATTTTAAAGTTTGAATAGATATATGTCTATAGTAAAATGCACTCAGTTTATATATGTGGCGAATGTATTTCCGGTGAATTTTGCATTAATTTAGCATTGTTTGTAAAATTTATTTAGGAACAATATTGAACAATGTAACCTGTAGAGTGTGAAATATGTAATAAAACATTCTGTGTTTAGAAAAATAAAAGCTGAGTTAATAATTTGTATTATTCATTCTTGCAACTGTTGATTATTTATATCTTCTAAACACATCAATATCTACTTGTTTGAGATATTTTTCCACTATCAAATATTATGAGTTCAAGGAAATAAAAACTTGATACTGCATCATTACTGTGCTGTTGCAGAATAGAAACCAATTGCTTTTTCTGTATAGTAATGAAATTGTTGAGAATCATAAATAGTTATTTTCTAATGCATTTCTAAATATTTATATTTTAATGAGTGTAATATTTCTTGTAGAATGATCTTCAAAAGGCTGTTCATATACCAGGCAAGGTTACTCTTAGCTTACCTGCGCATATGGCTCAAACAGGACTACAGACTTTAGTAGTGAGTTTATTACCATATTTTTTAATAAATTACTCTATTAAGTTTTTTTAATATTAATTATTTCAACTTTTGAATATGTTTCCATTGATAATAAAGAACTGCTTCTTATGTGTGAAATTCCCGATGTTCAATCTTATTCTATTTACAGTTTTAAATAGACTGTGCCTAACCTTTTTTTTTTAAAAAAAAAAATTATTAATCATAACTGAATTCACTAAGCCATTATTGTTGCTGCCTTGTGAAAAAAAAACAAAGATTACAGAAATATCTGCCAAATTTTCTCATCTATTTACTTTAATAAAATTGTAGTTGTAGAGTTCTTTACTCATTGGAAATGTATCCTTCATGAGGGAGTGAATAAAAATATTGAACTGTATTGCTTGATTTTCTACACATGCTTAATTCCAATAATTTTTATTTGGATCATTTTTATACTTTTTTTTTTATCTTGCAGTCTGCACCTGGTGCAACTCATGTACAACTTCCTCCTGAACTGGCAACATTAATCCAAGGCAATTTTATTACCTCAGCCCCAAACAATTTGCAACAAGGTAAGTACATATGAAAACCAATTGTTCTATTCTATTCCTAACTAGCTAATATATAGTTATAAATAACTTTGGTTTCCTTTATAAATGATCATATATATGTATTAGAACCTCTGTAAGCTAACACCAAAAGCTTTAAATAAACTGACCAAGAAATGAGAAAGGCCTTATGTACTGATTCATGCTTGCATCTTTTTTTTTTTTTTTAATTGTAACATTTCAAAAAGCTGTATGAAACCATGGATACTGAGATAGAAAAATAACATTTACAAATATAATTTGAATGGCTTTTTTAATGACTAGCAAAGAGGGGGGGGGATGCTTTTCTACTTTGTCTGCTGAATATGTTTCAAAATCATTCACTGTAAATTATTGTAATGTTATCAGATGTATGACATTTTCATCCAGTTTGTATTTTCAAAGTATATTCAATTAATTGTAAACAGCAAAATATTGATCAAAATCGAACAATAGCAAAATACAGATAAATAACTTATAAGTTTATTTAAAAAGTAATGGAACACACTCATTTGGTGAACTAGATTCTCTACCTTGGGGTTTCCCAAATGAAAGATTGCAACATGGTACCGAGTCACAAAAGGAAAGTTCTGAGGTTGCACCATTTTAGTGTCATATCTCAACTCGCTAAGGAATATAGAATATCTTTGTGATATTTTGAATAATTTAAATCTAACATTGTAAGGTAACAAATGCTGCTTTTTTTTTTTTTAAATGAAAGAAAAAATTTGTAGTTGCTATGAAAAAACTAAACTTGGAGATGGTATGGGAGAGGTAATTCATATAAATAAGATATTGTAATTACAAAGCTTTTATGAAAATAGAATTGTAGAATGAGTATAATACGACTTCATTGCCAAATGAGATTTCAGCCGCCATAAAAGAACATTTGCTTAGCTTAGAGATTAATCTGAAGGAAAGTTTTCTCTCAATTTAGAGCAGAAATATATGGGTAAGGTATCCATTTACATTTAAAATCTAAAATGGAATTGCTAGGTTCAGATGTTAAATTCATAATTAAAATGATGTATGACACCACCCAAAAACAAATATGAAGGAATATTAGTGATGAATATTAGGCTTTAATGTCATCAAGATTACCAGTTTATGCAGAAAGAGCTATAAAATGTCTGATGCCTTTAGTCTGTATTTATACAAGGGTCTTTCAATAAGTCCTTAGGAACTCCAAGAGGTGGCACTCATAGCTTAAAAAATTGTATGTTTTTACTAAGCATCATTACTCACTAAATAACTTGTCTAAGTCTTGGTTACTTCCATCGCATGGTTTTATTTTTATTGTCGATTGAAGCAAGAAACTTGTGCTTATTTAGAGAAATGGGGGGGGGGTGAGTTTGGAGCAGTGATTAAACACTTATATTTAAAAAGCTTAATACCAAAAGAAATCAAAGCTGAGTTGGATGAAGCTCATAGCACATCTGCTCCTGTGTTTGCAAATGTTTACAATTAGATAAATGAATTTAAATGTGGACGTACATCCACAAAAGATGAACATTGTTTGGGACATCCATTGGAGGTGGTACTACTTGAATGATTGACAAAATCCACTATATGAATTTGAGTGATTGATGAATCAAAGGTGTTCAATGTTTTCAATTTTGCCTAAAAAAATTCGGCGTGGAAAATCTTAAGTGTGACGTTTGCTCTCGGTGATAAAAGGAACACAATAATGTGGTCAATTCTGAGGCTTTTTTGTCACAATCCTAATGAGTTTCTGTGTCAATAGATAACTGCAGGCAAAACATGGGTATACTACTACACTCCAGAGAGACAAAGGAACTGTAATAACAGCAGGTTTTTGAAGACTCTGTAAAAGACAAGGTGATGACCCTGATTTTTTTTTATGCTTGCTTAATCATCTTAGCTGATTACTTGCGAAAAGGAAAAACAATACCTGGATAGTGTTATGTGTCACTATTGTATTAGTTGAGCAAAGATATAAGGGGAGGGGTGGACGTACTCATTTGAAAAGGAAAAATATCCTTTTACATCCAATAATGTATGGGTGCACACTTGTGCTGTATCGGTGACCAAAATCATGGAATTAAAATTTTATTTATTATAAAAACCACAATAATCACTGAATTTGGCCTCCTGTATTTTTTTTTTTATTTTCTATACTTAATTAAAAGAATGACTGCAGACAACAGTTCTTGTCTAATGAAGAGATCATCGCCTATTTTGAGGGCCTTCTGAAATCTTATTTTACAGATGGCTTATAAGAGTTGGAGAAACACTTGGGAACATGTATTGGACTAAAAGGATAAATCAAACACCAGGTCTGAGAATTAAATTATCTTTTCCTCCAAATGTGAAGTTTTTAGTTGGCAAGTACAGCTTCAAATTTCTCATTAATAATATGTTAAGTAAATATTCCTTTTTGCAATAATTTCATGTAAGCAATTATTAGGGCTTATGATAATTATATTGGGTTACGAAAATAAATTGTAAAGTTAACCAGGTCATGCACGAGAAAAAGTTTAACATTGCTTTATTTCTTGGTTTGAAGAGAATTTATCAAAGTCCTGGAGGTTAAATTATAAGTAAATTTTATGTTCTGTATCATAGTCCAAATGGTCAACATTGGAAGTTTTACATTAAATATTAATGCTATGTTTGTAAGATGTTTTGTTCTCGATAATTACAACAAAAAAAAATTCTTGAAACTGTTAAGGTAAAAATTTTCATATTTTTCTGATTGTCTTTTTTATTAAATCCTCTTCGTTTGCATGATTTTGTCTTGTTAAAGATATAAAATTATGCAAAGAATAAACATTTTTAATACAATGTTTTGCTTTCCTATAAAATTTTAAAAGTACAAAATTTATTTAATTCACCTAAATAGAAAAATTATTGATTCTATTATAAATCTTGTAATCTCATTTGAATTAATTACTGTGATATTAAAATTGTTTGATTTGAAAAAAAAATGTCATTCAGTTTGACCTATTAAAATCTGTTTCAGGTGGCCAGCAGATAACAAGTGTATATCAAGCCATAACTAGTGAACAACTAAAAAATGCACAGCAATTCACTGTCACTATACCTGTTACAACTCAACAGTCACAGGTAAAATAGTCTCTCTCTCTTTTGTACTCGTTTTATTTTTTCAAATTTTCATCCTTTACCTTCTGTTTTATGCATTCATTTTTTTTTTTTTTTTTTTTTTTTCTCTTCTTATTTAGACAAGTGTTGTTTCACAAATAGACGGAGCAAATGATACAAGTGATGATGAGGATGATGATGACTTTCAAGATAATGATGATGATAGGGATGACAATGATGATGATCAGAATGAAGATGACATTGGGGAAGAGGATGAGGTATAAAATACTGTTAATATGCCTTTTTTTTTTCAAATATATTGGCATTTTTTGAATATTTTAAATTATAATAAAAAGGCTCTGATTTTTTTTTTTTTTTTTTTCACAGGAAAATAGTAATTATTTTTTTTGTAATTATTAAAAATTATTATTAAAGTTTTCCCGTATGGTTTTTTAGAATGAGAAAATTTGTGCTTTTTTAAATCCCTCTCCAACAGTGTCTAGTTATATGGCTTATTTATAAACTGCAAAATATCTACTCTTAAAGCATAAAATGTTAGTTGGTGTAATTACTTGAAGAAACTGATAAGTATGCTTGTCAATAAAAAATACACATGCAAAATATAAACATGTAAATGTTTCTATATTCATATTCATTTGTCTTTGATTTTAAATAATTAGTAATTTTGTGACATTAGTAAGGTGACCAATTTTTTTTTTAAATGTAAGAGGACAAAAAAATTTTAAGAAAAAAGTACAATGAAATGAAACATTTTATTAATTTAAACAAAAATACACTAATTATATTTACATCCTTTTAACTATTTAATTAAACCTGTATTTCTCTGTTGAAGGAATGTTTTTTGTCAATATATCCTTTTCTATCTATATATTCGAAATTTCGGGGCAAGAAATATCTTTCATATTGAATTTCATAGTAGAACATAGCTAGAGTATCAACATTCAATCTCGATTTCCCACTTGTCCAAAAATCATTACCGATTGAAAAAACTCTTCAACTGCTGCATTAGTTCCAGGGCAGAACAATGTAAATTCAACAAGAATAACTAAATTTTCATATGGAATGTGTTCATTTTTTAAGTGCTTAAATATTTCCACCAATCTTTTATCACTTTCAACATGTTCATTCTCCCATTGTTCTAATTTATCAGAATTTAAATATACATTCGGTCTTCTAATTTCTTCGTGCCGCGTTAGTCTAGTGGTGAAGGTCATGGACTAGCGGCCAGCGGTTTTCGATCCTTGGCCGTCAAAGACTCGCCATGTAGCCGGGGCTGATGCACGTTAAATTTGTCGGGTCCCAAAGTCCTCCCACTGGCGTGGTGTGGATAGGAGAGGGGGGTGCCAGCTCAGGTGTCGTCCTCGTCATTAGACCGTGGTTCAAAATTACGAGGTCCGTTGCCAATAGCCCTCGTGTTGCTTCTAGTGCGACGTTAATAAAAAATAAACTAGACTTCTAATTTCTTCCAACAGACAATTGTCATCGATTTTAATATCAAGCATTTCTTTCAATAAAAACTCAACACAATTTTCAATATCTGCCTAATTTACTTGCAATAAAGTCAAAAAACACTGTGGAATGCCGTTATTTCCTGTGATAATAGTTTGAGACTATTCTTCAACATATTAGAAACACATTTGGTAAAAATTCTGCGTTCCCTTGGTGCACTTCTCCGCTATGCTCGGATTTAATTCCTCTAAGTTAAACAATTTTCTTTTTATAATTAAAGGAATAAATTTTTCTTCAAATCGTGATTGGAAGGACAAAATCATTCAAAATAAAACTAACTTCTGTAGCTGAAACATGTTCTCCTACAATCTTTTGAAACATTTTGTGGAAAATAGTTGCCTGATTATATACAAAATACATGAATATCTCCAATAATTCATAATTGAAAAAAGATTCCAGAATATTTGGACATTTGTCTAAACTTAAATAATAGGAACTGAGAGGCTCAAATAATTGTAAAACACGCTTTATAGCAGGTGTTTGAGCGAGCCATCTAACGTAAAAGAATCCTAAAAGTGTTGAATATCCTAAAGTTTTTTATATTCAACATTTTTGTCATCACAAAATTGTTTTATTAGTAGCCACACAAACAGTAAAATTACTAAAATGCAGATAAATTGTCATTATTATTACTTCTACAGCAACTGACAATGCACATGATGTGTTGATTGCATTTGACAAAATACGTGCTTTACAACCTACATAGACATTATTCACTCCTTTGCGTCTTCGTCCACCAAAATTTGTGTTTGTATTTTCAGCTGTTAGTAAAATAACTTTAGATTTCGAATTGTTTTCATTTACTACTCTATACAGGTGGTTTGAAAATTTCAGCAGTTTCACCTTTACTGGATTCTATATTTAAAATTTGTACTTGAATGCCTTTGGTAACATTATAATACCTTACTAGTATTGGATATGCAATTTGTTTTCATTATGATTCGATGCATCCAATAAAACTGTTACAAATGCTGCATTTCTCAAGTCTTCTGCAGGTATTTTATGATAGTAATTTTTAAATACTGATTTAATATAATAGCCTCACATTTTGTGAAAATTTAGCATTGTGTATTTTTCAATAATTTAGTTGTACAATCCATACTACGAAAATTTGTATTGTGAATTATGGTATGAAACGCAAATGTTTCCTCCATTACAGCTAATTGTTTTACATCTTCATAATAATAAGTTTTTAAAAACATTTCTTACTTTATTATTGGAAGCTGATGCATCTAATGATTGTTTATGTTTGTTGGTGTTTAAGTGTTTCGTTATAACTGCCCTGCCTCCAACTGCAATATAAAATTCTCCTCTGCAAATATTGCAGAAAACAATGGTGTTTCAAGTTTTGATATGAGGAATGGAAATTCCCCTTTTTCAATTGATCATTCAAATAGAATTTCCTCTTTCTAGATTTTTCCATCCCGTAAAAGAATTTAAAAATAAAATATAGAACTGTACGAATGATGCAAGCATATGATGAATTAACAAAATTAATAATTAAAACTAAAACTTTTAATAATAAAAGTGATAAAACTCTACTCAATATGTATTTAAAATATTTTGTATTTGTCAAAAACAGGGATGTATAATAACGAATTAATAAGATGTGAATTGTTCTTGCCTGAGTATAATATTCACTGAGAAAGAAATAATTTCGTATTTACGTTAAAAGTAAACACGAAATATAATTTAGAGGCAATGTCAAGAGACAAATGCTTGACATTTGGAATTTCGCTTATGCCCCGAGCATGTGTTTCATAATCGTGCGTTTCCAAACTGTACTATCGCGTGATGCTGAACAATTCAGCACGGCATCTCTGAATCACATAGATTAGTTTTAAAATATCGAAAAGTAGGACACTTTTCAAGGAAGGACAGAACCTACAAAAGGATCACCTCAACATTCGGTCACCTAATTGGTCACCTCAACATTCGGCTATTTGTAATTTTCTGTTCACTAACCTAGGGGGCTTAGTTATTTGAATTGCATAAAATAATTTCTTCCCTATCAAAATGAAATAATTAGGTAAATTAGATGAAGATAATACGACGTTAATTGAATTAGAGATAATGATATATCAATGAAATAGAATTCAAGGAAAATGAAGATAGTTCATAATGACTTGCGAATAGAAGCTTCTTAAGTTAGCATTTTGGATTGAATTTAATTTTGAGTTAAGTGCTAAGATAAGAAAAAGCTATTAATTAAAATTGTTAAAATCAGAATGAGTGATTAGGTTGCTCAGATTTTATTGTTAGCCACCCAAGAGGCAATTATTTTAGTTGGATCATTTTTGGCATACCAAATCACTTTTCAATTTTTTTTTTTTTTGCTTCAATTTTAATCATGTGTAGCTGATGTGATATTCAATTTAATAATTTATTGTTTCCTTTAATTTTGATATCGAAAAAGTTTACTATTGTTCATTTCTCGATATTTCATCGTTTAATTTCTTTTTTTTGAGTAATTTAATAATAATTTTTTTTTGAAGAAGTGCATTTTGAGTGGCTAAATCTGTTCTTTGCAAAACTTTGCATAAAACTTTTTTAATCTTTAAGAGTATAATTTAGAAGTGGTGAATTAATTGGAATGTGAAAAAGAATGACCTTATCTATTCTCAGTGATTGTTAATAAAAAATTTTACCTTGCTCTTCTATGTCTTCAATTGGAGTTCAGTGGTTATTGTCTAATAATATTAGCCTGAGATATGGTGATAGAGTTGAATAAGGAAGGACAGGCATTAAAATTTTAGAGATAATATATCTGAACGTTTATTTTTATTTTTACAACTGATTCTTTTCTCGTGTCACAAAAGGATTAGGTAGGCAAAAAATTTTTTTTTTTAATTTAGTACTGTTTATTCTAAAAAAAAAATAGTATTTCTAAGTAAAAGTGACCCAGGTGAAGGCTTTAAAAAGCTTGACAAAAGATAGCTAAATTCCAATTTGTCACAATCTCTAATGGAGAAATTGTGATTAATAAAAATAGCTCTATTAGGATATGTAAATAATTTATGCCTGTTGCTTGAAAACTGGTTGGAAGGTTTTCTAATTGTACCAAATTTAAACATTTACATATGTTCCTAGTAGCTTCCTCGATTCTAGTAACTAACTGTTCATTAACTTTGAGAAAATATGAAGGAACAGACTTTTTGCTAGCTTTCAATTTTTTTGCATCTTGTAGTTTCACTAGCTTTACTAATCAAAACATTTAAGAATTTTCTGCTAAATTAACTGGTTTTAAGCTGTGGTTTTTTTTTTTTTTTTTTTTTCCCATAGGAGCCTCTGAATTCAGATGATGATGTCAGTGAGGATGACCCTTCTGATCTATTTGATACTGAAAATGTGGTTGTTTGCCAGTATGATAAGGTGTGCATTTAATGTTTTTTTTTTCTTCCTAGTACTTTTTAATTTTTTAAAAAAATAATGCATAAGATTTTTTTTCCATAATTCCATTGTACATTGGTTTATTTTTATTTTTTAATATTAAGAAAATGAAAATTAACTATAATATTAATTTGTTTCATGAATTTCACCAATTTAAACTTAAAGTAGTTTTTTATATCTTTGATTTTAAAAAGATTTGTAATATTTTCCTCTCATTTTAATCTTAAT
The DNA here is from genome assembly GCA_019974015.1 of Nephila pilipes. Taxonomy (NCBI): domain Eukaryota; kingdom Metazoa; phylum Arthropoda; class Arachnida; order Araneae; family Nephilidae; genus Nephila; species Nephila pilipes. The sequence goes on along the minus strand of BMAW01079365.1, from coordinate 304,382 downwards.
TATTTTTCCTTCCTTGTTATCCTTTTTTTTCCTCTCTCTCTCTTGGTAAAAGAGGTGCATGTACTGTCAATAAATATTTTATAATAAGCTAATATAATTTTTTTTAAATCCACTATTATAATTATTTCTATTGTTTGAACAAATTGTAATTTTAACTTAATTACGATATAAACAATTTTAAAGTAAAACTTTATTATTTCTCTCTTTATTTGACTATATATATAATTTTATCTCAATGACTGATTAATATATATGTATAAATATTGTATTCAATTTTTAAATGTAAAATATTATTAGTTTTGAGTTTAATGAATTCTTTTAAAAGATTTTTTTATTACAAGATAAATCTTGATTTCTTATTTAAATCGTAATTGTTTTTTTTTTTAAATATGTATGCAGTTGTATGATCGTGTTTATTGCTATTGATATCAGGTTTAATATTTTTCTACTACAAAAATATTCCTCATAATGAGATTTTTTTTTCTACAAAATCCAAGTTCTGGTCACTATCTAGGAGATTATTTGTTGGAATCGCAATGTTACAAAATAAAATATGTACATGAACTAGAATATGCAGTTTTTGTCCATTTTTTTTCTTTTTCCTTTGATCTAATGAATTACAATTCATTAGTTCTAAAAACTTGCCTTCTAAGCACAGTTTTTGCTTTAATAACCACAATCATGGAGCTAGCTATATAGCAAAGAGTGAAAATTTAATGATGTCTTGATAATATCTTATTTCATTATCTGAAAATTTGTTACTTATTTTTTATATCTCCATTAATTTTGTATTATGCAGATCACCCGCAGCAAAAATAGGTGGAAGTTTCATCTGAAAGATGGCATCATGAATCTTCAAGGCAAAGATTTTGTTTTCCAAAAAGCATTGGGTGACTCTGAATGGTAGCCCTGTGTTGTGTCAGTGTCTTTCTTGTCGGCCCCACCATCATCAATCGTTGTGACAATCCTCATCTGTCTCATCTGTGGTTGTCACGATACTCTCATCAAACCGAACCGGATGTGCTGCTGGGACTAGTTTTTTAACCTCTGCATGCAGCTCCACTTGATTCTTCTCTTCTGTTGTGAAGGCAACTGATATTGATGTTTTTCTTTTTTCATTTTCATGTATATAAATAGTGATTATGTGGATGCAATAGAAAGCATGTTAATTGTGTTGGGATAGGATATAAATTTCCCATTGTGTTTTTGGTGATTCTTGATTACAATGCTGATATGAAATAGTTGATTTTCTTTTTTATTATTAATAGCTTATGTTTTTTGAATAATTGTTCTATGGGAAATTTGATTGTTTATTAATCATACCTTCAAACTGTGCTGTTATGTAGTTTGTCATGATAATAGAAGAGACAACATATTTAAAATTAATTTCATTTGCTGATTTTATTTTAAAATAAATTTTGTATAATCTTAGCAGCGATTATTTTATTCTTGTATATAAAATTTGTATGATTTGATCATCATACTTTCAAAATTGCTGTTAAATTTCTCTGAAGAAATTTTTATTTCCGTCTATACTAAGGACATAAAAAAATTATAAACCAATTATGGACAATGTTTAAATTTCATATGTAATAATAAATTTCAAAAACTTGATTCTCTCAAAATTAGCTATTTTAAAGAAGCAGTATATTATAAAAATAAAATACAAAAATCTTTCAGCACAGTTTGTTTCGGTAACAGAAAATTTATACCCAATTATGGAAAATTGTTGTGGACATTGACAACTAAGTGCCTCTTAGGATATTTACTAGTTTTAACTTCCAAGTAAATGTATTCATGCTTGAATAGGCAATTAAAAGTTGAAATCTATTTCCTTCTTGAATAACATGGCACTGAATTTGTGTAAGAACCCAGAAATGAGCAATTTCCCTAAATTTCATATGCATTATCTTATAATTAAATACATATATTTTGATCAAGGAAAAAAATTGGTGATGAACATTTCACAAGTAATCAAAAATCAAATTATTATAATTCTTCCTATTCTGTTTAAGTGTTTTAAAGTTTAAATTACTTGTATCCTATACTTAAATTTTGTTTATAAATAAAATGTTTTCCAAGTTAATTGAGATTTATTTTGTCTTTATCTTATCATTTACATATGATCTATATAAAAACATTTAACATTAAAGGAAGCTGAGAATATAGAAAGTACTTTAAAGAATCTTTTTTAACATAAAGCAATTGGTACAAGTGTTTTTGTTGAATATCTGGTATGATTCAGGGAACTTGTTTTACTACATTAATATACTCTATAGATAGATACATAGGAAAAATTACTGAATATTTTCATTTCATATGATTTACTGTCTTCATTTAATATAGGTGATGCATCCTTTGTAATTCCTCCCCTCTTGTCATTCCATATCTTTTCCTTTCTCATATTTACAGATACAAGTGTTTGATACCACTTGGGGTGGTCCTTGTGCCAACAAACCACATTTCTTATTCTTGATAAGGAAATTGTGTGAGTTTTTTTAATCTTTTAAACATATTTTTATTCAGGAAAGGATAAGATCATATCTCAAAGTTGTGAGAAACTGTTACACCCATACCTATATTTTAATATTCAGTATAATTGAACTTACTCCAGTCATTCAAGCTCCCTATATATATATTAAAATTCTACAATTCAGTCATTTACCCAACATAAATAATAAAACTGCAATAGCAATACAAAGATATGTTTGTTAGGGAATTTAGTTTGAATAAAATGGAACAGAGTTGTTGTATCCTACTGGTGGTATTGCTTTAGTCGGAGGAAAGTTACAAGTTCAAGAACTTAAATTTTCTACGTTTTATGCATATGATTGTTAAGAGATGAGGTAAAATTGATAATAAATAATAATCAGAGAAAAAATTATGCAAAAACTAGTACAAGGTCGGAAAAACTTTTTTAGTATGCTGAAAATGGCAATTTTGTTGAGATGTTGAGTATTTTAATTCCCTAGCTTGCTATTCAGAAAGTTCTTAATTTAAGTAAATATTGTGATCCGATCGTTTATTAATGTAACGCTAGAAGCAAAACAAGGATTATTGGAGATGGACCTCATTATTTTGATTCTTGGTCAAGTGATGAGGACAGTACCTGAGTTAGCATCCCCTCTCCAAACTTTCACATCAATGAGAGGACTGAGCCACAACAGATATGTTTGTCAGCTCCGGCTACACATTGGGTCTTTGGTAGCATCAGGGCTGAGAAAATATAAACCACTTTTTTAAAGGAATGTGATTTTAGAATTTTGTGGCATAGTTAATATTTTTAAAATGATTCAAATTTATCTTTAGTGGTGTCATGTTGGAAGTATCTATTATGATATTCTAAATATTTGAATACTTTCAAAGAGTTAAATTGTAGAATATCAATATGAAAATGAAATAGGTCGTGATCAAGACCGGGAAAGTCACAATTATATTAACATAACTACTGATTTGTTGAATAATAGATTTTGATGCGAGTTAAGTCTTTAGTTTAGTTTTTATTAACGTCGCACTAGAAGCAACACGAGGGCTATTGGCGACGGACCTCGTAATTTTGAACCACGGTCAAGTGACGAGGACGACACCTGAGCTGGCACCCCCCTCTCCTAACATCCACACCACGCCAACGGGAGGACTTTGGGCCCCGAACAGATTTAACGTGCATCAGCCCCGGCTACATGGCGGGTCTTTGGCGGCCAAGATCGAACCCGCGACTGAACTAAAACCGCCGGTCGCTAGTCCACGACCTTGACCACCAGGCTACCGCGGCCCCGAGTTAAGTCTTTAACATGCAACAAAAAAGTTTATTTTAAATGAGATTCATCACCCCAGTATCTTGGATAGATATAATTCAGTGTGTTAATACAATAATTGAAATCAATATTATATAGGTAACTTATATTATAGATTTTATTTGCTACAACACATCAATCAATAAACATTGACATTCTTTTGCCATAAAATTTTTTTTTATTCACAACAACATCCTTTGTTAATCACCTTTAGGGTGATAAAATCGTTCCAACGCTTTTCCAAATCTTTTTTTTTTCGAAGAATCTTTAGCTCGTATGCGAGTAAATAGCGATAAACAGCTTTCTTGAATCATCGACGTTGCTTGTTTTGTTCCCACTCAGAAACCGCGGCACTTCACTTTGAAAACCTTTATGCTCGAATTTTTCATGATAGATAGAATACTACTTCCATATGATATCTGTGTCATCTCAGCAACTCACTTGATATTTTACGATCTTCATTATAATTTTGTCACTCACCACATTTTCCGTCAGTAACGGCTTCCAGGTCTACCCGAGCAGCCACGCCGCATTTGTGTCTGGTACACCGTTAAACCAACTCGGCAAACCACCGACAAATCGTTGCTTTGATGACAAGAGTCCGACATTTTCACCATTACGTTTGCTTGCACGGTGCCTTTACCATTAAAACAATTATTTCAGAACACGAAACTCGGTTTTTCCATTTTTACAAACTACAAAACGACTTTACTCCAACCCGATAACCAGCTGTTTCTGGTCCGATGACTTGAAAATTTTATTATGTCAGCAAAGGCTAGGTACTCAGAAAGACTGGTTACTGGTTTACTGCACGACAGCCAATCTCTGGTAACTCGGAGTTATTGATTGAGGCGTGTATATAATTGCAACAACTTCACTAGCTAAAAACAAATGATTCAATATATCTAAAGTATTAATTTGTTCAAAATTAATAGGCAAACGAAAAACTATCGATAATTAAGGCATTAAAATGATTGTTTTATAAACTGCTAGTAGTGTATTTAGTATAAGTAAATGGGATTGGAATCTTATTTTAAAAGCTTGTCCATATGTCATTTACTAAGTAACTCCTTTTCAATCTTCATAAAAAATAGCATCTACTTATTCCTTATTTAATTGCTTATGAAATCTTAAATTAGATCTGATATTTTTATGAGAAATACTTACTTTATAAATTATGTGAAAAAATTTAACTTTAAATATGCTTATTATTATTTTTATTAAGTATTGAATAAAAGTTGAACTTCAATAAATATATTTTAAATTCTTAAACTCCGACTAAAATAATTATATTCTTTGATTATTGTAAAAAGGACAGATTGATTATTCATTATTCATTTTTGACATTTTCTAAGTCATCCACAATGAAATGGTTTAATTTCCAAAGTTTACACTATTCATATTTCTAAGCAATCATAATAAGTAGTAGGGATTGAATATAAAATATCAAGTAAATAAATTTAATAATCATGGTATAAAATAAATAAAATATTATAATTTGTTTATTTACCATAAAATATTAAACATTGCATCTGCCACAAATGAATACCTTCAAAAACTCTGCAATTAAAATATATTTATATAAAGCAAAAAGAATATCCAAAACAAACTTAAACAGGTAAAATGATACATGGAAAGATTTATTAGAATCAAGTATTTTTTAAAATTAACAATATCTTGCTAAATGACTGAAAAGAGGGAATAAACACTGAATTCATTTAAGCCACATTTCTCCACTTCATGGCGGTGTGGTGGGGATATTAGATAGAGTGCTGCTCAAGTGTTGTTCTCGCCACTTGACTTGGTTCAAAAGTTAGGGTTCAAATAAAGCCCTGTCAGGTTGTTTTATATGATGTTAACGTAAAACTAAAAAATTCTCACTTAGTGTATAAGTGTTTTAGGAGGCTAGTTTAGTGCTGTCAGAGGAACCAAACTCAAAATGAAAGATGATTGCCTAATACTGCATGTCTTGAGGATGTAAAATTCAATAGTTTGATCCTTATTTCAAAGAGCTAATCAGGCAGTATAAGACTACAAGAACAAGTAAGAATGTATTCAGCTAACTATAGTTGAAGGTTTTACTGTTTTCTTAAATTTCACTGAAGCAAGAAATCATGTCTAGGATGCACTTATCGCTCAAGCATTATGATAGTCATTAACAGATTGACACACTGATGATCTTAGAGTAAGGTTTTAAACATGCAACCTGATCTGAAACATCAATACATAGCTTAATATTAAATTTAGTTGTACTTTGATATGAGTTAGCTAGCCAGCATTCTATGTACTGTTTGTAATACACAGATCCAGCCAATGAATATATCTCCATCTTTGAGTTTTGACTATAACCATGGCCACATGAACATATAACATTAATTTGAAAAACAAATTATTGAACTTTTGTACATGATTGCTTTAATTGATTATTTTATATTAATAGATGAATGAACAAGAATTTTAAGTTAATTTTATTAATTTAGATAATTTTAGTTCATAGGAAGCAGTTAATATACAGTACTATTATTATCAAATTGGTCAAGAAAAATAAATTAAGGTAAATTGACATTGTATGATACTCTTAAATTTTTTTGCAATTTTTAAACCATTCATATTTTAAGAAAAATAAATCAATCAAATTCAATAGGAATAACTCATTAAAAACTCTTATTAATGTAAAAATTATGACATACATAGTAAAATCTGCCATACAATTTCTTATTGAACCTCAATAAAAATTACAAAAGTACTATCTGACTATAAACTCACAATCATTGAAATGTTTGCTCTAACATCTTGTAATAAATCTGTTACATCTTCTAATTCACTTTTAACGTCAAAAATAATCTCTCGATTTCTACAAAAAACCTCAGTTTCTTTTCTTTGTCTGTTATAAAACCTATCTTTTCTTTACAATCTATTTTCTAAAACTAAAATGAATTTTGAGAAATATATTAATATTTATGCTACTACAGCTACATTTAGCAAAATATGTAGAAATATCAGAAAATTATTTATATGATGTATTTTATCATCACTGTGTTAGTGCATGTAATGCATTAATGAATTAATAAAAACATTCAATAAAAAAATTCAAACTACATAAAAACATCAAGAATTTTATCAACCTTTTAACATATCTAACATAAATTTTGTTTTAAACTCATCATGCGCTCTGCTTTCATTCAGACCAATCAGTATGTTTAATGGAAAAATCAACTTGATGGCAAACTACAGTTGATATGTTTTCCGCTTTTGGGTTAGAACTCAGAAAGAAAAATTTACACTCGTTGAAAAAATATTGGATTTGTGGAGGTGCTAGTAAAAACAATATGTGTACTCTTGTGATGGAGCTGTTGTAAAAATAGAGCTCATTCAGTATAACAGAAAAGCTGAAACGTGAGAAGAGTTATCGCATTGAGCAACTTTCCTCATACCACACATATCACAGAACGGAGTTCTATTTTCACCAGTAATTTCTAAGTCTAGGAAATCAAAATAACTTGAATATAAACGAGTATTTGCAAAATCTACTTTTCTTGAAAGTCTGCAAAACCTTTGTTTTTAAAAGTAACCTGTCATCAATTTCATCTCTGAGATTTGGACTCAAACAACACGAAATAATTAAAATAAATATAGACTAATACATTCTACTAAAGCATTCTATTTAAAATATACTTTAAAAAGTATACTTCCATATAAAATAAATTACAATTAGTAAAACAAAACTAATATTTAACAAGAAATTGAGGCAATAAGGTATATAAGCAAATGATGTTTAATGTAATGTTGGACATAAATTTTAAATGTTGATAAGAAATTAAATTGTTTATGTATACGAAAATACAATCCTCTACCATAAAACCAAGACCAGGTAATATTTTAATAAGACTGATTATGATAGATTTTAATCAAAATGTACGTGCCCAAATCCTAATCAGATAATATGGCATGAGAAACATTTTCAGAGCACATGGCAGATACAAGTTATAAAAATTCATGTCAGTTTTCCTTTTTCAAATTAAATTGAGATATCAAAATCTATATAGAAATAATGATAAAATATAAACATTTAACTAGAATTTTAATAATTTGACGGTTTAGAATAACAGTTTTGCCTCATATTACATGCAGTATTGCAATCAAATGGTCACTGAAAGGCAGCCATTTTCCCCTAGTTGCATCTGAAAATATTTCTTTCTGATACATGAATAATACTGCTCGCTTTCAAGAGCCTTTATATAATTGTGGTGTATTAATGTAATATTTACAATCATGAACTCAGAACTTAAATAATTCATTAACAAAGTTTGAATGATTTTGTAAAGAATAAATTAAAACATGAATAAATACACAATTAAACCTGCAAAAATTTAATTGTTATATTTACAAAACTTTTATGCAATAATTTCATGAAATTATTCATCAATATACTCTATCGCAAAAACGATACACGAAGGAGTTGTCCAGCAGAATGAAATTTCTATGCAAAGAATTTGACGAACATGCAAAATTGATTAGATGTCCAATGAAGAATAACAGGAGCTGTTGAACTAGCACTCAGCAGTGCATATAAGAAGCAATCTCAATCTGATGGTCAAATTTTCGTTGCATTGTAATTTAGGATACCTTCCTTCAACGACTGAAAATGCTCTGCTACTGGATTTGAGCTCAGACAACTATCGAGTTGTAGTCATATCAATGGATTGAAAGAGAAGTATGACAAATTGCTCGTCATAAGGTCAATTGATCACCGATACAAGATGGATCAATGGGTGACAATGCGATTTAGCCTCATGATGGGTGTGGTCACCAGCGTACAGCAGATCGGAAAGACAGAGTGATTGTCAGATCAGCGCTTCACAGTGCCTAATTCATTGTTATCAACATCCTGCAACCCACACACGAAGCCCACATGATCATTCACCGATGCTGATAGAGCAAATCTAGTCAGTGACCACGCCACCACCTACCACTCATGCTCACACACTGTCAACAGATTGCAGTGATGCTGCTCGACTGGTGGAATGACTGACTGGGGCATAGTAGTTTACGATGAATCCGCCTTTCCACTGTGTCCTGACAACATCGGACATGCTGGAGATACCCAGGGCAGCGTATCCGCTTTCACTTTGCAAACACAGGCCCAACCAGAGCAGGTCTGGGGAAGCCATTTTCTGATAATGGACTCTTTTTAGATATTAGAGGCAAGCATACAGCACAGAGGTGTACAATGACATTCTGAGACTGTTTTTTTTGTTCCTTTTCGTACCTTGGTCTTATTTTTCATCAAGATAATGCCAGACACAGCAAGTATACACAGAACTGTCACAGCTTCTCAAACATTTCTAGTCAGAGATATCTCCAACGCGTTGTCTGGAATTATGCAACTCATCTACCAGAGAATGTCAAATTGGCAAGAAATGCAGGAGACCATCAGGAACTTATCATTCTATGCCACATCAGCAGCTTGGTTCAGGCTAGAGGTGGGTCAACACCTTTTGAGCTCAACTTTTAATCAGAACTCTAAAATAAATCATTAATTTTAATCATTTTCTATAATTCTGTACATAATTTTCCATTCCCATTTTGTTCCATTCACTTCCTGGTGCTGCCCTTTTTTTTTTTTTTTGTTACAGATTGTATATATCAAAATCTATTAATCAGAATTATCTATTTACTCGAGCATTTATTTCACCAAATTACTACAAAGAATATAATAAGATCTTTAATGTATTTCCTCATTATACAAAATAATCTCAATAAAATACATTAAAACCAAGCCAGTCAAGTAAACTGCAGGATAATTATCATGAACAAATCATCTTGTTGATAAGTATTTGAAAAGTTTCTATGCAAGTAGGGGCTCATTGCAACCATTTGGGATGAAACTTTAGATGGAGTCTGCCTGGCATGCATAACCATTTGAATGTCAAGATGGACTCCAAAGTGTTAATCAAGAATACTAACTTTGTCACACTTTATAATATAAAAATATATAATATAATTTTACCTAAGAAACTAATTATAAAATAAATTAATTATGAGACATAAATCATTTGATTACCATGATATATCAAAATGAAAATTAATCATTCTACTTTTTAAATAATTATTATTCTACAAGATACAGATTATTTACATAAAATATGTTGTATAGATAAGAAAGATTAAAATGGATTAAAACCATCATTATAATGAAAAGACTAAAAAATGTAAAAATGCTTAAAAAACAAAATGAAATTAAAGAAAATATTTTAAATAAGTTAACACGACTAATAACCCTCGAGATAACCTAGAGATGTGCATTCATCTAGTAAACTACAACCAGGTCTTCTAGAGCACTAACTTGCTTGAAACGCAGTCAAAATTTTAAGCCCATCGACCAGGAAAAGATTGAAGTGAAGGAAAAGGTTTTTCAGTGAGTGCACATTGCTTGATGGAACAAAAACAACACAGCTCATTATCGAAAGCTGTTTATAAGTATCTACAACAAAAGATTTCTTGGAAAAAAAGATTTGGGCGTTGAACGATGTATCACCCAGAGGATTAACAAAAGGTGTTATGTTGATGAAAAAATTTGCAAAAATGTTTTTTCAATGTTAGACTTGAGCATTGATCGATGTTAATGCAGCAGAAATGATAAATTAAATTTTATAAATTCTAGCCGATGATTTTTAAAATATTTTGATTATTTAATTTTACAAAAATACTTCTCGAAGTAAATAATTTATAATATCTTTTGTTGTAAAAAGACAAACATTTTATGTGTCAATGCGCAAACACAATATCTATATATATAAAATATCTTTTTCAACATTATAAATAAACACTGATATCAGAACTAACCCTATGTACAAAACAATAAAATGAAACAGGTTTTTATACTTCAATATCAGATTTAAATAATAAATTGGAAAGTTAATATTGAAACAAAATAAAAGTATCCAAATCAGTCATTTAAGAAATGGTAATGAAAATTAAATATTTGATAGTATTTAATCATCAAATATAAAAACTTACCACTCTCACAGTATCAGGAATTCGGTCAATACTAGGAGTCTTCACTTCAGTAACGGTACTCAAATATCCTTTGTAGTTTTTACAAAAGTTACGAAAAAGAAAACTTTCAAACCACCTCTGCTCTACAGAGCTAATTAGAACTGTCTGTCGGAAGTACTTTGCATTTCCATCCAAAGCATACATTCTAACACGAAAAAAATTGCAGCCATGAGATTCTTTAGGCAGCTGATTGAAAGCTTTAACAGTATCCATTAAGTTTTTCAAATTTTGCTGATAGAGAACATCAGCTCTATCTATTATAAGTATTTCAACAGAGGACAGAAAATCTAACTCTCTACTTCTAGTTTCACCAACAACTCTTTCAAGTCCAAGAGGAGAAGCAATTATCAAGTCTGAAGTATAAAATTCTGAATATAATTTGATATTTTTATTTTGAAAACGAAGACCTATCTTGAAATCATCATCGATGTTACCTTCAAAAGTCTCTTCATAATCTTGTGGTTTCTTTTTCATCCTATTCCTTTTAGGAGGAGGTCCATATTCAGTAACAAAGCGTTTTTTATTCATCATTACACACTCTGGAAGCAAAGCTTGAATTTGTTTAACAATTTTGTAGCAATCATGTCGAAAAGGAACAAGAACTACGGCTGTAGGACGGGTGAAACCTTGATCTCTGTATTCTTTATCTGGATTTTTTGATAGTTTGGAATTGTGATGAATTATTTTAGCTCTCAATTTTAAAATGTGATTCAGGATATGCAAGGTGTAAATTGTCCTCATTGCTTCACCTTTAGTAGGTGTTCTTTGCATGTATATTAGATCACGGTACTCAGCTATGATATTAAAGAATTCTAACTGAAAAGATGATAATTTTTTTGAAGATTTCAGCATAGTTTCAAGTAAATTCCTTTTAAGACCAAACTGACAAATATCTTGTCTGGTAATAGAAGGTACTTTTGCATCAACAGACAAAGGCTTTACATAAACCATGTTTGGGAGATTAGGAAATGAAAAGAGCTGTGGTTTGCTATCTTCCTTTTCAAGCTCATCTGTTTTCAAATGTTTCTCATATTCTAAATATTCAGCAAAAAGATCCATTGTGGTAACAGGTCCTTGCTCCTGAAATTTAATTCTGAATTTAAGAAAAACACACAAGTGCACTTGAACACAAAACTAAATCATTTTTATTTTAACTAAAATATTGTAATTGGAATAATTAAAAATGCATATTTTTAAATAAAAACAAAACATTTATTCAGTCTGTTAAACATAAAGTTAAAAGATATTAGAATTATACTTTCTTGAATTCTGAGCAGTAATTTAATGCTTTAAAGAACAATCATGAGTCATGGCATATTTTAAATTAAAAAAATGGGTGTTTAAGTACTTTACATGCCTTTGAATCCAATTACAGCAGTAAAAACACAAAAAAATAACATTTTTAAATAATTAATAACATTTTAATCATTGAATAGGTAATAGAAAATAGAAATAAATTAGGTAGATAAATAGAAATATAAAATAACTGAATAATATCAGGTTAAATAGAAATTAAATAATTTATACGGTTATTTACTTTTGTAAAATAAATATATATATATATATACAGTTTTTTTTTTTTTTAACAAAAAGTAATTCAGTTCAGAGGACAATAAACTCTTTTTGACAGAGCCAGATCACACATACACATGCAAAACAGTCACCAGGCACAGGGTGCAAGCTCAAATGCTTTTCATAGGTATTTCTACTAATCAAGCAAAATAAAAGTTATTCTTTATTAGGAAGTAATGTTTTTATATGTATAGTGGCTATGCACTTTTTAGCTGTTATTCAGAAACTAATAAAACTATTCTAACGAAATTATGGAATGGTGAAAATTTGATCTAATGAGATGATCAAATTGTTTCTTCTGAGGCAATATTTCCTCATATTGGCTTAGCTTTCATCAATTTAGTCCATCCTATCATTTAAGTTCCTTGTAAATGGCTGTTAATTCATAATGCAATGTGTAGGAATTTCACACATTTCATTCCAGAGAAATGTCTTTTCATTTACACCAAATACAGATATAAGTTCCTGTATATATGATTTTAATTAGCTGTTTTATTTTCAGACATAAATTTATAGAACTAAATTAGATTCATTTCCTTAAAATATCATTTTTTGCTTAACATCATTTGGTAAAATCACTTGCAATTGAAGGTTCCATTGAAGCTCCTCAATGATACAATCAAATACATATTGAAATGTCTTTTAACAACACATATATTAATATTCAAAAAGCCCTATTGAAACTGAAGTTTAAATTGATAAAATATATTCCCAGCAAATTTTTTTTTTTTGAAATAGTGATTTTGCAAATATTTGAAATTTTTTACAGCATAGAAAATGGTCAAATTTGCTTAGTGTAATTTAGGGATCAATTAGTACAAATTTTTTGTGGTATGACGAAACAGAATTCATTTCAAATATTAGAACTGTTTCCCTCTAACTTAAAATTAAATTCCTTTAAATATCCAATGATGACCAAAGTAAATACTAAATTTTCATTGTCATTTGTTTTCAACAGTACTGATTGCACACAGACAATTTTTCTCATTTAGAATCTCAAAACTTTTCCACAACCCAATCATAAAACCGAAGTGTGTAGAGAGCACAAGTCAGGGCCTTTGAATTCAATTTCTGATAATAAAAAAATTCTGAAACTGGCAATGCTTAAGTCCATGAGAGTAAATATAGTCATTTACTGACAACAACTGGTTGAAGAACCCAAAACTGCTAGAGGTGTTTTGTACAAAACTTCTGCTGTTGACTAATGCAATGAATCACCAGAGGTTTTGCCCATTTAGCTTCTTTACAAGCTCTAAATATATTTCAGATTAATCCTTTTTTCATTCCACTCATATTTTTTACAAATATCCCTTTATCCAGAGTTGTGATATTCTTTAACTGATTCCACAATAAATTGTACTAACTCATATCATTTTCTCACTGTTGTTCCATGTTAATTCTACAATCACTTCAGACTTGGTATTAATCTCTCAAATAAACAGCAGCAGTTGAGGGGTATCAGTAAAGTTTGGTATTCACCAGGAACCAATGAAAATCACTTAAGATTTTTTTGTCTCATCCTTTAACAGGTATGTTATTAGAAATATTGGAGATGCAGGTATGTTATTAGAAATATTGGGAGTCATATAATTATTCTAGGAGTCATATAATTTTTCTCTGGGCACATTTCTTCGGCTGACATGAGAATACAATTTAATAAATTTATCATTAGTAAATGATTCCCCCTTCTTGGCTAATAAATGTCATATTCTTAAGCTGATGTTAATTGTAGCTTCTTTATCTTTTAAATGAATACATTTTGTTTTGATGTTACCAAAGACAGTAAGCCCCACAGGAAAGAAAACAATCCCTAGGGTGCCTTGGGGTCATGATGCCCGTACTTACCTATAGAAGGCAAGTCCCTGAGGTCCCCTGATATAATCCCCAGTGGCAGGATGCCCGGCTATACCCCCAGACACTAGGTACCCATTTTAGTCGCCTCTTACGACATGCATGATCTACACTGGGACTATTCTATCATACCCGGTCACCACATGGGTTTTTATAGAAAAATAGAACAAAAATAATCAAGCAAGACAAAAAATTCTGACTACACATAAACGTAAAATTATAGAATAATGCCAAATATCTAATGAGAAATATAAATGATAGTAAAATTTAAAAATAAATATAACTCTTTCTTTTACAGTTTTGAAAAAAAAATTGGTTGGAATGCAGTTTAGCACAACCAGCCTTGGCAACAGGATTTTTTGGCAATATTTTGCCAAATGTGGCTACCCAATTTTCAGTAATCATGGCAACCCTTTGATTTTCTAATTTCAGTTAGAAAAGTTCAGGATCCTACCCCCTTTTCTTTAGATAACCTCTCTCTTTTGATGGATTGCTGACCAATTGTTTATGATGTAATGGTTATTTCAGCCAATTGTGGAATGTTGATTTTTGTGCCTTAGTTTTGAAACTGAAACTTTTTATTTTTTTTAAAATGTTTCGTGCTGTTTCTAAGAGTTCGTTGATTACGTAACGAATATTTAGCCAATCAGAGGTTCTGATTTTTTGCATGGTTGTTTCTAAACTGAAACTTTGGAAATTTCTAGAATATTCTGGATGGACCGTTATTTTATTCTCGGACTGCTTTGAATGAAGACTTCTGTGGATTTCTCTTACTGGATTATTTCTATGATTACACCTGCTTGGATTGATTTGTACTTTTCCCTGTCATAATTCCATGTATTTTCCAAGCATCCAAGTACTTACAATGGCTGCAAATATGAGTTTGAAAGAGATGAGTGAATGAATGTACATTAAATTTTTTTATCAAATTTGTGAAATGAAGGAAAGATTCCTGTTTGTGATTATGTTGCAAGAAATATGGAGAGAGTCCTCATTATGTTTGTCATAGTGTTAGGAGAGTTTTGATATTTTTCCAGAATTAAATTAGAAGTGTGATTTTCTTCCGAGTAACAAGATTGTGTTTTGAATAGAAAAGAGTGAAATGAAAAACCAGTTGTATATCGTTTTGTTTCCACAAAATAGATATTTGGGTTTTTTTGTTGTGAATAATAACTGTTTGTATGCTCTTTGACTAACTAGATTTCGTTGGTAAGTAATGGAATGAGTTCGTTGATCAAAATATTCTCTTGAAAGAGAGAGATCAGTTTTAATGTGCATAATAATGCAAGATCATGCGATTATATTTTAAAGAAAATGAACGAACTGTGATGAATATTATTGTCATTGTAGAATGTAAGTAGGGCAATTTGTTATCTCTGTTTTGTAAACAGAGATCCAGATCTTTTTAATGTGTTTATATGCATTGAGAAATGAGATTCAGGTATAGAAGGAGCTGATGAATAAGTTTCTGTAAAGTAAAAATCCGGTTGCGATTGAAAGGCGCACAAGTGAGGAATAATTAACGTTGCAAGCATAATGCTTTCAAACAATTTGGATTTCATTAGATATTAGCACAATTTTCTTAGAATCCATCGGAAAAATAGGTTTGGAAAAAAATTTCTTATTTTCCCTTTTTCCACTATGCAGGCTTAACATTCCGCCAAAAAAACTGCCAAATTTGGCAATTTTTGAAATCGAGCGAAGTGATTGTGCTAAACTGCATTTTCACCAAAATTTATATTATCACCAGAATATTTTTCTACAAACAAAAGCAAAATAAAAAAAATTTCTTAACACTCAAACATGAATGGTTTATTTTTATAAATATGAACAAGTAAAAAGTTTTCAGAAGGGCATTAGAAGAAAAAAATTACTTTTACAATTAAATTACATGGTTCTTTTCCCATTTGTTGGCATAAATCTCGCCAAGCAGACTTTATTGGCAACAATAAACAGTAAAAATGTTAACGGACATTGAATTACATTAAAAACAACTGATGCCACTTGACATCAGTTGTCGTTTTTGGCAACTTTATTGCCGGCGGCGGTGAAATGAAAAAGTACCAATTATACATACTTCAGAAGAAACTTCATCGCCATCTTCTTCTTGCATATCTTCATTATCAGAGGATAATAAATCTTCCAAATCAGATGTTTTTCCATCATCAGTGGACAATCCATCTTCTGAATTAGATGCATCTTCATTATCTGACTCATCAATGTTTTTCTCGGATACTATATCTGATTTCAGTTCCAAATCCTTTTTACTTTTTTTAGCTGACTTTTTTCCATCCAACTGATTTTCTGCCAATGATCTTTTATTTAAAGTACTGCATTTTTCTTCTGAAAACAGTAATCATGAAACATACTTAAAATTTAAATAAAAAAATACATTACTTAACAAATCAAATACACAAATAAAAGAAGTTTTTTGTTTTAAATTTACAAACAGGAAGGGGGGGAAAGACTTAAATAGAATTTTGTACAAATAAACATGAAACACCTTGTCCAAAAAAAATAATAAAAGAATGTACTTGATTAATTCTTTTATTAACCTTGCATTTATAGAAGGGTATTGGCAATGTACCTCAGAATTTTGAACCTTGGTCAATTAACAAGGATGAAACATGAGCTTCTTATTCCCTCTCCAAACTTCTATACCACTCCAATAAGAGTTGGAGCCTAGATAAATTTGTCATGTATCAGCCTTGCTATATGACAGATCTTTAATGACATCAAGGGCCAAATATGAGACATGATAAAATAAATGAGGCAAAAATTGGAAATGCTAATTTACCACTAAAACACAATACTTGTTGATAAAAGATGGAGGTTGGGCACATGCACAAGTCGACACAAAACAAGTTTCACTATCACTACAGGTAAAAGCTTGCATATAAGTACAATGTCAGAAACTCAAATGATAAGCCATTAATTAACTTTAAAAAGTTATGTATGCCTGCTTTGAAGGCACTTCATAAGAACTGAGTTCTGATATTAATTGGTTTTCTCATTATCTCTATGATGCTAAGTGTCATTAAATATATATGAGACATTGGTTAGCCTTTAATATTGCCCACCCAATATTTTCACCAAATAATATCGCCAAGTTTGGAAATAAATGATAGATTGTAGAAACACACACTACATCCCATTGGATTGCACTCTAAGCAATACCCAAGAGTGCTTTTCCATTAAAAGAGTCTGTAAGAAAATCGCCAAATTGCGTGGTTCAAACTCACCTCCCTCTCGATGCAGTACTACTGCAGTTGCCCATATCACTCCCTTTCGGCGAAGAAAAAATTAGTCATCGCAAAACAGCCCCCTTTAATGGAAATTATCTAACCAAGTCATAAGAAATAATTTTTACATGGGAAAAAAATTAAATTTCCAAAATTAGGAAGTTCTATAATTACTTCAAAGAAAATATACAGTACTGTCATTAAAAAATAGGTCCACTATATTTTCTGCATTGTATTCAACATGATAAGTAAAATATTTTGTACACATATGAAATATTTTTAAAATGGTAACTTAATGCAAATATATCTGAAAAATCATGCCCATAATCAAATCAAATGGAAAGAAAAACCTTTTGACCAAAAAAAAATTTTATAATTCAATAAAATCACTGAAATATCATTATCAGGTACACACAAAAATTTTAAAGTTATATGAATAATTTTTAAAACAAATGTCACAGAAAAGAATGTTAAATTCAGCATTTTATTATCACCCTCATGTCCTGGTACCCTTAAAAAAAATAAAGACTATAATTTTCTTATATAAGTGCATACCTAATCAATCATTATAATAGTTTTTACATAAACACTTTTATTACATATTGTGTTATTTTGGTATGAGGTTTCCTTGCTCATGAATCCCTTAAAAATATTTATTACCTTTTTGCCACCCTGTTATTATTAAAATTTCAGGAGGTTTAGGGGGAAATTCCCTCAAGAATCGCAGAAAATTCTCTTATTGTCCATTTTCATTCCTCTTTAAATCATGGTTAAGTCTTATATTTTTCATGCTGAACTTCATGCATGTTAAAAGATAAAATAGGCCTAAATGTTGCATATATTTAGTTCCCGAAGTAACGACATCTGGGCCTATATTGTACATAAGTAAAAAAAAATTTAAGACCAACAGTCGGTGCAAATCGGGAATAGGTTGTCCACTAGGAATTTGGCGACTTTTAGGAGCAATAAATTGCGATTTAGATCATGGTAACCTTAAGTATATTCAATGCTTGTCACGCACGTTTAGCGACCTATGCAGGAAGTCGCCAAATTCCTAGTAGACACCCTATTCCCGATTTGTAAGCAACAGGCATGTCTTCAAGTACAGTGGCACAAACAATTGAGGATACACCTTAACCAGAAGTGCAAACAAATTTTTATTCTTAGACATAACAAAAGGTTTAATTAACAGTAAAAATAAAGAAAAATCAACGGCAAAATTCTAAAATAAAACTTTTTAGAGGCATTTCAAATAAACATAAGCAGATTTTTTCCTCAAAAAATTGAGGATACACAAATGAAATTTTTGTTTAACTACCACTTGATTTCTTTTTGCTTGCTACTAAAGTTTGGGAAATTTTATCCTAAACTTTTTCAACTGTTATTTCTGTCTTTTGAAGTTGGTTATGAGAATATAAAGCTGTAATTTTAAATGGAAAATGGCTCCTCGGAAAGAGACTAGTATTGATGTAAGAAAATTTATATTAAGGTTATTTAAGAAGGGAAAATCTTATCGTGAAATAGCTGAAATTGTCGGTAGAAGACACTCATGTGTCCAGAAAATCATTGGGAAATTTAAACGCGATGGATTAATTCAAAATAAGAGTGGAAGAGGAAGGAAAAGTATTCTGAGTGATGTAGCTAAAAGGAAAATTTTAAAAGATATCAAGATTAATCCTAAACTGAGTGCAGTCAAACTAGCTGCAGAAACTTCTCGAATAATCTGCAGAAATGTAAGTGCTGAAACTGTGAGAAATGTGATTAGACATGCTGGATATAGCAGTCGAGTAGCTAGAAAGAAACCTTTCATAAGCTTTCAAAATCAGAAAAAGCGTTTGGAGTTTGCAAAAACTCATCAGTTAAAGACAGAAAACTTTTGGAAGAAAGTTATATTTAGTGATGAAAGTAAATTCAACATTTTTGGAAGCGATGGTCGTCACACCGTTTGGAGAAAGCCGAACACCGCTTTGAATCCAAAAAATTTACGTCCTACACTTAAACATGGTGGTGGCTCCGTCATGGTTTGGCTGCAAATGGGGTAGGAAATGTAGTTTTTATAGATGGTATAATGGATCATAAGCTTTATATAGACATACTCCGCAACAATCTTAAAGAAAGTGCACAAAAATTGGGTTTAGATGGAAATTTTATATTTCAGCACGACAACGACCCCAAACACACGGCACGTAATGTCAAAATGTGGTGTCTTTTTCATTGTAAACAGCAATTGCACACACCGCCACAGTCCCCTGACATCAATGTCATAGAAAATTTGTGGGCCACACTAGAAACAGTGGTCCAAAAACACCAGATTAGATACAAAGCCCATTTAAAGCAAGTGTTACAAGAAGAATGGGATAAAATATCTCCAAATACCATTAAAAAATTGGTCGAATCGGTACCAAGACGTTTGGAGGACATTATAAAAGCCAAAGGACATGCAACAAAATACTGATACTGTCTATGCATGTAATATATCGAAAAAATTTCATTGGTGTATCCTTAATTTTTTGAGGTAAAGATCTGCCTATGTTTACTTCAAATATTTGTGAAACTTTTAATTTTAGATATTTTTTTGTTGATTTTCGTTATTTTTACTGTAAATTAACCCTTTTATTACGTGTAAAAGTAAAAATACGTCTTCTATTCTAGTTAATGTGTTATTTTCATTAAAAGTTGGATTTATCAAGTGAAAGTAAGGTGTATCCTCAATTGTTTGAGCCACTGTATGTATTAGCACGAAAAGACATTCATGGCCGATTCTACATATTGCACGACTAATTATTCCAATGTCAAAAAAAAAAGAGTGGGAAAAAAATTAAGTATTTTCAAACATTTACAGTTTCCAAATTCAACAAACTTTAGAAATACAAAAAGAACCAAAGAATGAGTTTTACTACAATAACAGTCCTATTTAATTAACAGGTTCACACCAAATTTTTCTTTTGAAAAAAAAAAAACGAATTGTATTAGAATAAGCATATTTAAATTTCAATTATTTTCTTTGTTAACAAACTCATTAAAATCTGAATGACTAGAATAATACCTGTTTGATTATCCATGTTTTAATCACGTTTTGTTTCATTAACCGCTTAACTTCTCAAAGAATAATGTGGTTCTCAGTTTCCAAAGAAAAATATCGAAGTTTATGAGTCAATTTTTAAAACCATGTTTTTGATTGATTGGTTTAATTAGGATATAAAGCAGTTTGTGCCGTTCTTTCCAACCACGTTTTTATTAGAATGTTATGGTTAGATTAATTGGTGTTGCCAATCTTATCCGAAACGTCTAATTTTTTTAACCCATGGCTTAAATGTTAGCTTAATTGAATTTAGCTTCCGTATCTATTTACCATTTCCCACTATTTTTAAAAATAATAAAAAAGGCTCATTAAAATATTAAAAGTAAGCAATGTTATTGATAATCCATCGATTTTCATGTAAATGACAAGCATGCAAATTACATAGTTTTGAATGGGGGTAAGTACTGCCGTCGGAGATACAAGCAAGGCGATTCTAGGAAGACATTATTTATCGGGGATGAAGGCTGTTTCCGAGATTAATGTAAATACGGTTGGAATGCAGTTTAGCGTAACCACTTGGCGACAGGAATTGTTTGGCAATATTTTGCCCATTGTGGCTACAATGCTTTCTCTCCACTGAGGTTGCTTTAGCCGTGGCAACCCTTTCAAATAAGGCCAGGCTCCGCCATAAAAATCGCCAAATTTGACGATTTTTCAAATCTCGCTAAGTGGTTACGCTAAACTGCATTTTCACCGTAAATACTATGGACGAGTTCGACTTTGTAAACAACAACAATGAATCAAAACCAAGAGCCAAATTTCCCGTTTTCCAGTTGAATGTTGATCAATGGGAAATCAACGAAATTTAATTAAGTTTTTCATACCTTTCACTCAAATTTTTGAATTTTTTTTTATCTCATTTATAAAAGGTGTCGTACAGATCTGAAGACTTTTACAATTTTCGCAATATATTTATGCTAAAATACTTTATATTTTTTGGGAAAGATTAACATAATTGCTTGCTTTATCGCGATTTTTGATGACCGATACAATATTTATGAGGAGCTGTCTTGCTTGGTAACGTATTTGCTTTGATATGCCATATTTGATTTTTTTTTCTTACAATGTACTGAATTAGGAATATAATTACTGTATAAGTATACCATTTATGGTACTTGTCTATTATAGCGGCGCCCGATGATTAATCGCCATACGAGTAAGAAATATCGCCAAGTTGTATCAAAAGATAGGATTCGCGAGTTTGGTGACAACTTGGCGCAATCATAATTTGACCGGCGCCACTATAATAGACAAGTTTCCAATTTATTTCTTATTTATTCTTCTTTATCAAAGGAAAAGTAATTATAAATGTTTTCGGAAAAGGCTTTACATTTTTATTTGTTTATTGTTAATTAAGAAAAACTAATGTATTTATATGCTGAATTGATTGTATATATCAAATATTCAAAATTCTTTTTATTAACTTTCACGCTAATTCACAAACAATTGTCGAATTGTTTGACATTTCAAATCCAAAATTCTTTAATATCAGTAAAAATATTCATGCATACATTGAAAATATTTTTTATTATATGTATTTAGTTAATTTTGTGTTGTATTAAATTTATTAGTTGACTTATTTGCCAAATTATGTATTTTAAAAAAAAGAAGACAAATGTTTAAAAAATTCTTATACATATTTTGTTAACTTCATGCTAATTTAAGTTTAACTAATTACTGTGTTTAATTACCAAATAATTTATAAGTTATTGAAATTCAACAAGTATTTTAGATCCATAATGTCATGTATTATATTTCATAAATCACAACATGTTCCAAAAAATACACCAGTAAAGTGCTTTTGTTGTTTCCTGATTTATATAATTAGCAGATCATCATGTTGAGCAAATATTATATGGAGTTGGACACAATATCAAAGCTCCAGTATGAAGAAAAATTGATGTATAATGGGAACAAAATTCCTAACCTATTTGATCAGATAGGCAATAGCCTTTTATTTTTTTATATTTAGATGTTATATCCTCGAATCCAGATTTGAAATATTTATATCTACCCAATAGAAATAGAATGTTTGTACACTAGAGAGAAGTTTATTTTCATATTTCAGTATTGTTTGTTGTAGCGATATCAAATAAGGAGAATCCTGCACCAACATCCGTACAATAAAACTAACAAGAATGTAAGTTTACTGAAATAGTTAGAAATTAACGATTTACTTTTAAGTGAGCATTTCATTTTAAAAAGTTCTACATAAATTTTAATTATGAAATACTCAAGAAATATGAGTATTTATTATATCCAACTCAATATAAAGAAATTTCTTCTTCAGAAGCAAACTTCTGTCAAAGTTAATAAGCTTTCCATATATATTTATCCTCACATGTGTGTAGAAAACAGGAAAATTTTATCATTTTGTTAAAAATTTTACAAAAAGATTAAAAAAATAAGCCATTTAAAGTTTTCTATGTAATATGTGTGAGTGTTGAATATTTCTCAGAACATAAAGCAAATTAATTTATTGCAATACCTGGTTGATCCAATAACAATTGCTTTCATGGATTTTAGTCGGAAAAGGAAATGCCTAAAAAAAGCATTTAAAAAATCAGTATTGCAATCTGAAGAGGCATATGCAACTTTTATACCAGCTATTAAGGTAAATATATAAAAATGATCATTTAAATCAAAATTAATTTGCATTTAAAAATTTTAAAAGCAGATATATTTCTGTGGAATAATTTTTTTGTATCAGATTATGTAATGAAATGTTGGATTTCTTATTAATTGAATTACTTATTGTCAGATGAAGCAATTAAGGATTTTGAATCATCTACCAAAGACCAAGCAATCTGTGCAAATTGGAATCATCAAAGAAAAGGAAAAGTAACATTTTCCCTTTTTGGAAAGGTTTTTCATTGGGAAAAACAGACAAAAAAGTTTGGTATCCCAGAACTTGGGCAAATATTTTTCTAATTTCAGCCATTGAATAGGGGAGGGGAAATCAAGAAGCTGTAGCAAAAGAACAGTTCTTGAATTATCTTTCCAAGCAGCATGTTAATGGAAAGCTCATGCTATATGGTCTGATGGTAATTAAAGAAAACATTTTTCTTGAGGCATCTTAAGATTGTCTTATTGTATATGACTGCTACGAAATGGCTCGTGTAGAATTAATATGCCCAACTAGAGGTAAAGGACTGGCTGTGGATCATATTCCTACAAAAAAAAAATTATGTAACCTAAATTTGAAAAAAATCGTGTCCATTTTGATCAAGTTCGAGATCAAATGGAAATTTGTTAGCTTAATAAATGTCTTTTTGTCACATGCACAGCCAAAGATTTCCTTTGTCAAATAATTGAATATAATGAATATTATTGGAATTTACAAACACCAGTACTTGTTATCTTTTTTTAAAAAATATATTTTGCCAAAGAATTTACAAATTTAATTTTAAATTTTTTGAATCTAAGAAAAAAAGTGCTAGTATTTCTTTACTAATCTTTAATTCAAGTTTAAAATATATCATATTGATAAATGCAATTATGCTTATGTATAAATATTTTTTTGAATTATATTTATATAAATATTATACATCTAAGATGCTTGACATGAATTCCATCCACCTCCCATAAGTTAATGTAATAATATTGCTTAAGAGATTTGTTGAATCTTACAATCTTCAAAATGTGACAAAGAGTAGCATTGTTATACATCTTTTGACTTGTGACATAAATGACAGCTCTTTTAATGTATGTTTTGTATGCCTTTCTTTAAGTGTTGGTATCCTGAGTTGTTTTTTCTACAGGCAGTAAGAACATCTGCCACATACAACCAGTAAATCTGTATTGTATATAAATAATATTCCAGAAAATAGCACTTGTATAATATTCCAAAATCTGTTGTAAGTCATCCTCTTATTTTTTTTTTACTCAAAGAATGGTCGTTTGGACATGCTTTCAGACTTTTAATTTATGCATTTTACATAAAATGAGTAAATTTTATTTAACTCTCTACACACAAGAAATTTAATTATAAAAAAAATGAAGTAAGAAAATAAGAAACAATTATAAGCACATACACATGGGTAAATAAGTACATACAACAATTTAATTCACTGACAATATATAAATTATTTGTTTCAATGAGTTTGATATAGGACTCTTAGATCTGACAAAACATATTTAAAGTAAGGTTTATGAATACTGCAATTGATTAGATTTTCACTCTTAAGTTTCCAACTTTTTGTTCTCCTTAATAAATTTCCAAAACACCAACTTAACATATTCTTCTTTGTATCCAATACTCTTAAGAGTAATTTCTGTTAATATAATCTTTATATTTTGAGTTATTCTTACATCTAATTCTCTTCGGCCAATTTAACTATTTTCCTTTTTTCCCTTTTGATAAATATACCATTTTGTCAGAGAAAACAAATTACAACACGATAAAGTTAATTTGATTGAAATGAACAAAAAATTTTGGTCTGTCTATGAATTCAAAATCTGTAGCTCAAAATTTACCAAATCAAAACTGATATTCATCCTCTAAAAATGTATATTAAAATATTCCAATGAAATCAAAACATGTGTACAAGCAAACAATCATAAATTTTTACATAAGAAAAAAAATGAAAAACTTTCTTTTTAAAGTCAAATTTGAAAGGAAATTGGATACAATTCGGAGTACTCAGAAGTAAAATTTCTTTGAAAATTGTTAATAAATTATGAAAACATTTTCTGAGTCATTTTGCTTCAGCTGCAATAATAATTGTGTAGCATGCAGCTTTTGCTCCATTTCATTCATTTCAGACAAGATTATATCTGTTTGGCGACTTACGTCTTTGGCATATAGCTTCAAACTATTTATACATTGAATCTCATTGATAATTCATTCATCTTCTGAAAAAAAATTGAGATATGACATTAATGAAAGAAATTTATTTTTAAAGCAATATTTATAAATTACTAAATTTTACTCAAAATTCCTCATAATACAATATAAATTTAAAGTAAATTGAAAAATATGCTTTGATGAATATGCATGGATTAAGTAAAATAAATATGCACATGTAGTAAATTGCTCAAATTACTTTATAATACTAATAAAAACTGAACATACCTGATAGTGGAGCACTTGATAATTTGCATTTCGTTTGTCTGTCACAAAGGTTCATAGAGCTCTAAGTTAGATTCTCACAGTGGACAAATATTGACGAGATATAATCTGGGTGCTCTGCCTCATCTAAAGGTTTCCTACAAAGGAATTTAAATACAAATTTTTAAAACAATTTACATCGCAAACAGTTTTATAAAAAGAATAGTTCATATAATATTGAACTGTGCTTAATTTATGAAGTTTGTAATAATTATAGTTGACATATTTACAAGAATAGAATAAATCGTTTTCACCTAATACCAATTCTTCAAATTATATACATTCTAAGTTAAAATTATCATTTCACGAAGTAAATAATCTCAATCATACTAATGACAAACGTTATTTTCTTTTTGTAAAACGGACCAAACGTACATGTAAAATCTTAAAATTATTATCTCAAAATGCATGTTTATGAATGATGTTGCGACCATTTCAGTTCCTAACAAATATAATTACATCATGCAGCACAAGAAACAATCTACACAATAAAAATTCGAGCATAATAATTAAATTAGTTACAATATATTTTTCTATATAGTACTAAAACACGTCTGTTTTAAAAATGTATACATAAAAACAGTTGAAAGAAATTTCCTTTAACTATTGCAAAAACGCGCCATATGTTTGCCAAGGGTCAAGCAATGTTTGAAACAAAATACAAATGATTATTTAGAAAAATCCCTACAAAACATGGATAATATACTTAAACACTAACCTGCTATGAAATTCTAATAACAAAGCACTGAATTAACATATTATTACTAACCTTTTTTCGCATTTGCTTTGCATAGCAGCCTCCCATTGTACCGTTCTGGATGGATATAAAGGGAAGTGATAAATTATAACTGCTGACAGTAAATTTATACCAGTTCTAAGGCTGCATCCAAATGCGGAACAAAAAAGTTTAATGTCTACTCTTTTTCGTAGAGCTCTTTTCAAAAGCCAAAAAAAATTCTTTTATAAAAATATAAAGAATAGTCTAAGTACTTCCGTCTAATAACGTATACAACATAATGGAGATATCGCTATAACCGGAAGAAGAAAAGGTTTGTAAATACTGTAGAGCCCCTATAGTAAGCTCTACGGTTGAACTTGTCCATGGGGTTACTTAAGCCTCTGAATGGAATATTTATTTTAACTGGGTAAACTCTCAACGTAGTAATGCACTGTTTTTTCTTGACATTCACCAGTTTTTTTGCGATCTTGTTTTCTGAAAAGTGTTGTCGGCTAAATTGTGCTCCAGTTATCTTCTGGCTGTTTACATGAGTGTTTCGTTACAGATTTTAAGCAGCCACTATTAAAATGAACCACTTAAGAATAAAAATATTTTTAAAAAAAATGGTTACCAATTTGAAGAAGTAAATTTAAGTCATGTAGTAAAAACAAAATTGAAATTAGTTCAAGTAATTTTTTTTGCTTAACTATGAAATTGGGCTGAAGATCACTCTTATATACCTCGAAATGATCAAATTCTTTACTCATTTTTGTTTAATTGTACTGAATTTACTCACAACTTGTTTAGTGTATAGCATCGAATCTTCCGTAGTTTTTTAAATAAATATTAAAATTAATAGCTTAATATGTAATTTTGAAGGAAATATAACTCTACGGGACAGTTTCTTAACGCAGTATTATTCTTCATTCATTATTACTATTCATAGCTTTAAAAAAGTAATTTAAAATATGGAACAATATGTTTGCTAAAAGAATCTCATAAGTGAATAGCCTTGGGGATTTGTTTGTGGTTCCAGGTAATGCAATCTTTGAAGCGAAGATGTTGAAAATAAATGCAGCTTATAATGAATCGAGAAACTCTTTGAAGATATGATTTTCAAAAGGGACGACTGTGAAGTGTTTTATATCATGGAAATGTGATCAAGCAATATTTTATTACACAGGAAAGCATTTATCTTACGAATGAAAAAAAAATGCCAGTGGGCTCTAAATGTATCTCATGTTAACGTATCAAAATTTTAAAATTCTTTTTTTTAACAAATTAAATACACTTTAATTTTTTTCCCTTAAAGTTGAGATTTATATTTTTAATAAGCAAATTCAAATAGAAACTACCTCAATGTTTAAAAATGTTTCTTTCTTTTTTATTGCATCAAATTAAAAATTATTGGCAAAATACTCATTTTTCTTATGTGTCTCTATAGAATAAATTGCATGAACATTCTCATCTAAAAAAGACAAGCAGTTGAAAGCTATGTGATGGCAGAATTCTTTTCGATAAAAAAGAGATTACTTGTTATTCTGCGTTATTTATATTTCTACGAATAAAATTATAACTAAAATTAAAAGCTAAAGATTTTAGTTTACGACGCACCTTTCACTTGAAAGGAAGGAATAACCACATAATAGCTATTATATTGAATTAAAAGTAATTGGAAGTTCCATGATTAATTAGAGAAATTAAGTTAAAAGCAATGAAAATCAAATTTCCGTATTTTAAATATCGATGCAAAAATTAAAGCAAAAGAGCAATTCAAACAGTGGACAGACCATGTTTATGTATTTCAAGATACAAAAAATTTTGTACAAAAAGTTAAAGAATTTTTTTTTATTTAAAACTTAAAAACTTCAATATTGTTTTAAAAAATATAGTACTAGCATTAAAGGCGAAAATTATAAACAAGGTGATTGAATAACTTAAATTATTAAAGAAAAGAATAATTCTTAAGAAATTAATCTTTTCTCTTTTCTAAGAAATTACTTTTTTAAAATTTCAAAAATTAATGTTCCAATCAAGGTCGGAATTAGATTCCTTAAGTTTGATGGATTAAAAAAGTAATTAAATGAATTTGATTATTTTCAGGATCTAAAACAAGCAGAAATATTAAATTTTCTTTTTTTTAGAATGTGTTTTAATAACAATTTACTGTAGTATAATATACATAATATCAAATGTCATATCACACACTATCAATTATTTCAAATATAATATTAAGGAACTCAAGTATTGGTGAATTTTGTGCACAAATAAAATAGAAATATATTAAGATTCTTAAAACTGGAAAAAATTACATATTTCGAAAAGTTTGTAATGATCTATATTTAATAAAAAAATTGCATTTAAAATACAATATTGTTTACCTAAATCTGTAACAGCTTAGGAAACTTAGTTTCTGTTTTAATAAATTATTATTTAACAGATAATAGCTACAACATTTTCAATTTTGTTGTCAAATGAAAGGCAAAAAAAGTACACCCATTTAAATCATTCATATGCATATCAACATGCATTCCTATTAATAAAATTATTTTTGAGAGTTAAAGGTAATGAAATCTTATAAATGCTAATATCAGATAAAATACAAGAAAAGATCAAAACAACTAATTTAAATAAATATTTTACATACAGATCTTGGCAAATTGATAAACATATAAAAAGACTGATCTGATTACTGTGACATTCTTGTTTGAAAAATGAATGCTTCAAAAAGATCGGTTAAACATTTCAAGGTTAATTGTTTGGTATTACTAATTTTTAAATATTAAATGAGACACACTTGTATTAAAATATGTTCCGAACACATATTTTTAATTCTCATTGTTCAAATGAAATAAAACAACTGTCCTGACTGAATTAAATATGTATTATAAACACAGAAGATCAAAATATTGAATGTTTACTTCCTGAGGAATTAAATGAATAAATATTCTTAATTAATTTTCTACACATTATGAAAATTAAAAAGACATTTCTTAGTCTAAATGATGAAATGTAACTAATAGCAGAGAAGAACATTTATTCAATTGCAAAACAATTAAAGGAAAATGAACTTTTTTAAAAAAATATCTCAAAAATCTACATTATACATTAAAACTTTTCCTCGACTGCACACGAGATAAAGCACTTTACTTTTCCCAAGCATTTGAATCGATATTTGATTAAACAAATGCATTCCCAACTTAATTTTGGAATGGAATCTTTATTTGCAGAAGTCTCACTACCACAAATGGGGAAAATCAGAATCGAAATTCTAATCTTCTAATTTTTCCTTCAAGGAAACAATATCGAATGCATTTATATTTTCTAGTGAAGGATGCATCTGTATCATCAAGAAAATTACTCTAAATTAAGTTACATTATTAAATTTTATTAAGAATAACAAAATAAATAAAGAATGCGTTTCTATCAAAATTTATATCAGATATATTATTTGTCGTTATAAGTTCTCTAAAGAATGAAAAAAAATGATTACAATAATCTAAAAATGGATTAAAAAATTTTCGTAGCTTTTGCAATGAAAATTTATAAATTCAATGATTATGAAATGCTATCGTACGGTAATTTTTCACCATTACTCGGAATGAAAATGCAAAAATTGACTGCAAATTTCATACTTAACACTTAAAAATGAAGACGGAGAAATATTTTAAATATATGCCGAAAAAATATAATAAAAATGTGCACACAAAATACCAAATATTTAGTAAAAATATGCATTGAAGTATCCCACCATAACAAAGAGCATTTTATCTACCGATACCCTTTTAATTTTTCTCCCTCAAAAAGAAGATATCTAAACAGTATAATAGAACAACTGATTCACCCTTTTTCTCGCCTCCCCATCACCTTTACACTTTGAAATAATTTTCCCTTCTCGTTTTAATCCCACTCCCCTTTGAAATCACTTCCTCAAAGCAGTCTAAGGGTAAAGCTAATATATGATCTTAAAGGGGCCGCAACAGATTGACCACATATTATGCGGGAAGTGATATTGTTGGTCTGCTTTCATTTTCATTTAACATTTAACTTTCATTTATTGGAGCTATCCAGGCACAGTGCAGCGGAAGTTTACAGGGGATGATTCAACTTGAAGGCTTTTAGAAAATGTTGTTTCTTGGTAGTTTGGGACTGGGGAGGGAGGATCAACAAGTCAATCTCTTTTAGAAAAGACACGCTTTAGAAAAAAGTGATGTTTAAAAGGATCAGATGCAAATATTCAAGGTGTACTTAACCTTGCCAGAATTTTACACCTAATCTCGCTGAAAATATATTGAGAATCTGAATTTTGGGTCATACATTTACCCAGAAGTAAATTAAAATTATAATATATAATATTAAAAATAATAAATAATTTTAATTGAAGGAATTTGAAGGGTATAATTGAAGGAATTTTGAAGGAATTCCCCAAACATAAAATCAATCGAAAATGAATTCAATCTTCAATAAAGTCACCCCGCCTTCCTCTTTTATGTTCCTCATATTCTTGTATTTAATCTTAAGTCATAACTCTGAAAATCATACGTATTAAAAAACAACGCTGCCAGTAAAATTTATCAATATTCATTTCATTTATATTCGCGAAAACAGTTTGATGAATGAAACTGGTGTCTAAGCTCAACAAATAGAGGACTTGGTATTAAAAAAAATTGCCATTGTTTGTACAATTAATTGATAAATATGCAAAATGGTATTTTTAAAAATCGCTTCTGTAAAAGCTATGAAAATATTACGATAGTATTGGTTGATATCGTTCGAATAGAAGTTTGTTTATTTTTAACTATTATTTTTATTTAATGTTTAAAGTATGCCTTTTTTCGTAAATGAAGAGAAAAAAAACTTTGAAAAAAAAAAAACTGTTGTTACTGTAATCAAGTATATAGAAGTTTGGTTTGGTTTTATTAACGCCGACCTAGAAGCTACACGAGGACTGTTGGCGATAGATCTCGTAATTTTAGACCTCAGTCAGGTGACGAGGACGACACCGGCGCTGGCATCCTCCTCTCCTAATTTCTACACCCTGTCATCGGGAGGACTTTGGCCCAGACAGATTTAATGTGAATCAGCCCCAGCTACACGGAGGGATTTTAGTAGCATCGAGGCTTGAACCCGCGACTCAACGAAAACCGCCACCACATGTCCGTGACCACAAGTATATAGCAATAAAATGCAAAAAAAAATCACATTTGCTTATTAAATAATCCTACTTTCGATAAAACTCAAAACTGCTTAACTGATTTTCTAAAAGCATTTTATTTAGGCTCTTATATGCCATTTTGGCATGAAAGAAATATATCACACGTTAGAAAATTTCGGAAAACCTGTTAACAAAACACAATGAAAATATAGGGTTAAATTAATTTTTCCCAATTTGACAAATAATTCTCTACAAATCGTCTTAATTAGAATATTTCAAATTTTTCTCAGTACTGATAAAGTGTTTTGCCTCTTACATGAAATGTGGGCAATTACATTAATATTTTCGATATCAGAATAACAGTAATTGATTTTATAGCCCTTGGTTTATTTTTGTCTTCTTAAGAATAAATTCTTCTTAATTAATACTTTACTCAGAATATAATTAAATTATAGTTTTGAATAAGGAAGAAAATCTGGCTATTGATCTTGTGACTTCTTAATTCAATTTTTCTCTCCTTTTAATCAAACATCTTATTACTGAATATCTCTTTGTGTTTTTGCTGTAGGTGCTGTTTGATAATTTGAGTTAAATGATAGGATTTAATATGGTAAATAATTTGAATTAATTAGTGTTGTGCTCTATAACTGATAATTTGAGTTACTAATGCTATGTTTTGTGAGATTTATATCATGAAGTTAATAATGTTGTGTTCTGTGTTTTGAGCTTAATAGTGTTATGTTCTGTGACTGATAATTTGAATTTAATAGAGCTGTATTTTGTGACGAGGGTGTAGTTTCTTTGGAATTGATTGTTTTTAGTGTTGATATTGTAAATTAAGAGATGCTATTTTTTGTGTTAAAATGAGTCTTAAATCACTGAAAAAAGACGATTTGAAACTCGTAGCAGACGAGCTAGAACTAAATGTTCCAAGTGAAGCAAAAATAGTCGAGTTAAAAAGCCTAGTGGAGAGTTCAGAAATCTTCAAAAATGATGTTGAATTCGTGCAAAATATTATTATTGGCATTCCTGAAAAAAAGAAATTAAGAAAATGTGAGAGAGAAAAATCAGAAAAGGAAATAAAATTACAATTAGAGAAATTAAAATTATCTCAGTTAGAAGCAGAATTGCAATTAACTTATGCCAAGAAAGAATTACCCCTAAAACAAAATACTGAGACAGAACCCTCAAGTTTAAATATTGAAAATTTAATTAAAGTGTTAAAACATTAGCAATTGCGGTTCCCGTTAAAGTAGAATCCCTTAATTTATTTTTTCAGTCAATTGAAAAGACTTTTAGGACAAAAAAGGTACAAGAAAAGCTTAAAGCCGAAATCCTCTTAAATATTTTAGGTGAAAGGATTAATAATTTATTAGTATATGTGAGCGAAGAAGATATGAATGATTATAATAAGCTAAAATATATTATTTTGAAAGAATTCCAACCAACTCTTCAAGAGTATCTAAATTATTTTTGTTCTGCTCAAAAATTGCCTTCTGAGAATTATGTGGAATTCGCGTCAAAGTTAAGTGCAAATTTTGACTACTATTGTCAATTGAGGAAAGTAAATGATTTCAAATCATTATGTGCTCTTATAGTTTCAGATAAGATTTTTAGTGAATTAGATCGTGAATTAAAGTCTCACATCGCAGTAAAACAAGGAGAAATATAGTTTGAACCCCCAATTATGGGAGGTGAATGTGATATTTATTTATCTTTAAAGTTAATTTGAAACCAGAATCTTTTTTTGCGAAATCATTTTCAAGCACCAACAATAATACAAGTGAGGGAAATTATGTTAATAAATATCGCAGTTATAATTATAGAAATGTTTCAAATGTATATGTGTCTGGAGTGAGGAATCATTGATGTATTTTGTGTAAAAATAATGAAAATCATTCTCTAAATTCATGTCATAATTTTAAACAAAATGTCTGTAAAGGCAGGGGTCGAATGTTTTTCTGTTGAGTGCAGCGTAAAGAGGTGCAAATTACGAAATGGTTTTTTTTTTTGTGGGAAGCTTCATCACCATTAATTCATTTTCCAAGAGAGAAGAGAGAAAAAAATTCCACGTGTGTTGAAAACGCTCCCCCTTTCTCTGAGAACGTCGTTTCTTCGGAACGACCCCCCCCCCATAAATTCAATTTCTTTGTTCTCAGTCTCACGGTCTCAGATGCCTGCTGTTTTATTTCTAACATGCAGTGCATTTGCTGGGTGAATAGATGATAAAGGGAAAATAAACAGACTAGTGAGAATTTTATGTGACTCAGAAAATTCAGGGACTCAGAAAAAAGTTGGTGTACGAAATCCCTAGCAAACTGCTTAAAATTAAAACCAATTGGAGAAAAAAGATTATCAGTTTTTCCTTCGGCTCAACAAATCCCACTGAGAAATCATACGCAATGGTAGAATTAAAATTAACTAATAGGTATAATCCTTATCAATCTACTCAGATTGAAGTATTAGTAACAGACACTATTACTGATGTGCCTGTTTCTGTACCAAATGCTGAAGTGCAACATATTATGCGATCTCGTGGATTAGATTTAGCCGATTGTTGCGAAAGTGATATAAATATTGAAATATTATTAGGAGCAGATGTTTTCTGGCAGATTATTGAAGCCACTTCTTTCCAAAGGATAGATCAAGGAATTACTTGCGTGCCA
The DNA here is from genome assembly GCA_019974015.1 of Nephila pilipes. Taxonomy (NCBI): domain Eukaryota; kingdom Metazoa; phylum Arthropoda; class Arachnida; order Araneae; family Nephilidae; genus Nephila; species Nephila pilipes. Next base: position 270,133 of record BMAW01079365.1, on the reverse strand, counting down.
ATGATATTCGATATTGCTTTACAAGGAAGTCACGCACATAGGAGGAATTGAATTCTAGAGTTAAAAATACAGTTTCAACGAATTTTTGTGTAGCCGCTTCGGATGTTCAAGTGTTGTGGGAGCTTGAAGCTTTAGGAATTAGAGATAAGGATGAGTTAAATGTTGTTGATAAAACCTTAATAGATCGATTTGAGAGAAATTTAAAATTTGTAAATGGCAGATTTGTGTTCAGGACCTCGAGTTACCGTAGTGTTCTTTTTTCTCTCCCATGGAGTTTACTGTCTGTGGTAAACATGAGTGACGGGCCCCCGGGTTACGATAGCGATGCTTCGACTCTCCTTCTTGTCAACCAATTTTACTTTTTTCCGTTTTTCAAACATTTAAATCATAGTTGCATCTTTTTTTGCACAGCATAGCCGTATTTGGCTCTCGCGCTGTAAAACTTCATCAACTTTCACTTATCAATTTGTGAGAATAGTAGTAGAAAATATAGACTGAATTTCTACAAGTGAGTTTTTATTTTTCTCTCTTCTCCTTTGTTTTTTTTAATTCTAAAATAATTATTACATTTATTTCATAACGGTTCAAATATGAAATTATAATAGAAAAAATTGAAAAAATTATTTCATTTGTAATGTTGAATCCAAGGAAAAAGAAATTCAATAAACTTACTTCATTTAATTTTGGAGCATTTTAGATGAAATAATACTACATTTCATTTCGTTCTTCTCTTTCAATACTCCATTTAATTTCTTTGAATAGAATTACACATGTATTGTAAATTTATACAAATAGACTTGTATTTCTCAACGGCATTTCTTAATAAGATGATGTAAAACTTTTATTATTTGGTTTCTATTTTTAGTAAATTGTTTGTTTTTTTAAAATTTTAATAGATGTCAAATTTGACAAGAATGTATTTCATTAAGCATTTTGCAAAGTGTTTTAACAATTTTTTAAATAATTTTATTGCATTCTCTTTACGCTAAATTCAAGTTAACAATATTTGAATCAATGTCATTTGATTGTAAATGCAAACTGTATAAACTATTCCTTTCGGATGTTGTTGATTAGGATTGATTCTGAGAATTTAAAAAGCCTTTTTTCTAAAAATAACATACACAATACATATTCATATTTACGTTTTCTCAATTTTTATTGTTCTAATCAAGGACATTTTTAACCCTTTTATAATTATGTAAACATATTTAGAATTTCTACTTTTAGTTTCTTAATTAATATGTTACTGATAATTTAACTAGAAAAAAACATTTACCTTTGTTGTAAAAACTGACTAAAAATCAAATTGGTAATAAGACTTCAAGACATTAAATTACAGCTTTCGAACTTAAAGTATATGATTGATCATTTCTAAATATTTTTTTTAAGAAATGGAAAATATATTCTCCATGTGAAAGCACAAAAATTTCGAATCAGATTTATTTCGACTTAACACACCTACCTATAAATACTTTCGCCCTCGAGGCATTACATTTGTTGTAATGCCTCGAGGGCGAAAGTATCCAGATCAAAACTGTAGAAAAAAAACCTCACTTGCGTCTTGCTTTGAAACATTGAATTAGTCACAAGAAAAGTAAAAGCAAATTTATAGGATTCAGTTGTTTAATTCCATTCTAATAAAGATAAAACAAAATATTTCATTTAATATTACAATGAACTAGCATTTGACTTCATAATTTCAAGTATAATTTATGTTTAAATCCAGAGGGTAAACAATATTTCAATAAAATTTATGGAACTCTAATCAATAGCTTGTTTTTCGATACTGATCAAGCGTAAATCCCAATGGTTTTTTTTTTTTTTTTTTTTTTTTTTTTTTTGAAAATAGATTTATTATATGAATACTACAAATTTTTATGAGTTCAAAACCTTTGTTATCCGTATTCTCCACGGACATTAAAAATCTCCAATGTAAGCTTTCAAACAATTTAATTTAATGTAAATTTCATTTAAGGGAAATATGTGAAGTTTTTTTTTAATATCTTCCAAGGTATATTTGGATGCTATATAGCGAACATAACAACTTTAACTTATTTTAATGTTTGTCGTGTTTCTAATAAGATTATTTCAGACATTTCAGAAAAAGTATAATAATTCTAGAGTAAAATGGAGCTCAAAATTTTCTGTTCTTTTAAGAAACTGCGAAAAATAGTTATCGTAGAAACATCATTGAAATCTACTGAATCAAATATTCTTACAATACAAAAGCATTTTCAAACATATATTTAAATTGTACTGATAATCGTATTTCAATTTAAAAAAATTGTAAAAAAATATGTTCACGTATAATAGTGTCTTGTAAATAATTTAGATTTTTTATGACATCAAGCATTTTATTGTTCAAATTATAATAACGAATTTTATGTGTTAACTTTTTTTTTTCTCTTCCTCCTTCAAGTATTTAATTTTTTTTTAACCTTTTACTTTTTAAAATTTTTTTCATTGTTTATCAACATTTTTCTGATTTCTTGGAGTATTTCATTCACAACACGAGAAATGACTTTTCAAAAATTTATGGAAGATTATTAACACATTTTCGTCTCTGTATCTGTGAAAACAGTTATAGAAAGTTGATTGATAATATTTGTAGAGAAGAATGTTATTGTTCTCTTCAAATACAAAAGATTTGATTAAAAATGTTATAGAAGTTGAATATAGATGAATTATTTGTAATGCAGGAATGAATTATCAACTATTTTTTGAAATTCAAAAAATATCTGTTAAAATTCAGCTGCATATTTTAAATTGTTTGATTTGTTACTGATTGAACAAAAGACGACTATTGTAGCATGAATTGTGACAAAAAAGTTCAAACACTTTTCAGTTATATCTTATCTCGTTATAAAATGTTTCTTACAGTTAAACAGTTATAAACTTATTTAAGAGTAATTGCAAGAAATATTAAAAAATTTTATTTCCATTTTTCTTATTTTTTTCATTGTTTTATATTAAATGATATTAAAGTGTGATATTGTTATTGAACGGGTTTTGATAAATCGGATTTTCAGCAGGTAACATAGGTATTATTTTAAAGTTTTTTACCCGTTTTGCTCATTATATTTCCGTAATTAGCAATGAGGCACAGTTAAAAATTGATACACGCTTTTCAATTGTGAATTGTTATTAGAAATTAACATGTATAATGAACCAAAACGAAACATGAATAAGTGCTGAATATTTAAATTTTTAAGCGTTACACTTTCTTTCATTCACAGAGTCGAATAATCTATAAAACTAAAGTTTATAGTATCCTATATGATATGTGGGATCCTTCAAATGATATGATTTTGATTCTGATAGACTCAGAAGAACCGGGAACATCTATTAAATCTCAGGGTACCACTTAAATTATTTTAAATAATTGATTATTGCTACTGTAGAGTATTTAGGTGCATTCAATAAATAGAATTAACTCATTGAATTAAATTAACTCATTGAAATATTTAAAGGCATTGCTTTAAACTTTTACTCTGAATATTTTATAAGACATTGCATTTGCCAAATGAATGTTTATTTCCCTTTAATCAAAGAACAAATATTCAAAAACATGTTTAAATGTATGTAGCATGATCATATATTTCAATTTCATAATCTTTAGTAAACACATTAAAAAATTGTAAACGTTATAAAATTATTTTATATGTATCAAAATAATTCATGCAATCATATACTTAAATGTTGAAATTTTTATTTTGAAGTAAGGCTGAAGTTCTTCAAGCAATGTATAATATTATAAACTTTCGAAAAATTAGTAAAATATTAGTCTTTATAATCAAGAAGATCAATTTAAAAGAAAAGAAAAATATTAAGTGTTTATGGATGTTATATAATTTCAATTAAATTCCGACTTTCTCAAATCAACGGTGATTGATTAAAAAGTTTTATTAACGTCGCACTAAAAGCAACACAAGGACCATTGGTGATAGGCCTCGTAATTTTCAATCTCGTCATGTGACGAGGCTGACACCTGAGCTGGTACCCCCTCTTCTAACTTCCACACCACGCCAATGGAAGGACTTTGAGCTTCGACAGATTACACGTGTATCAGTCTCGACTACACAGCGGGTCTTCAATGTCATCAACTTGATGATAAATTGTTTTAATATTGTTTAATTCTCTGAAACTCAAAATAAATATCTGTGAAGTGACACACACATTATACGCTAATAAAGAGCAAATGTACATTAACTATATACATATCGATTGTCTAAAAATCAATAAATATGATATATTTTTTAAAAAAAATTAGTTGTTCTTTTTGACAATTATATTAATGACCCATTAGTAACGGCTTCTTATCAAATAATAATTGAAAAAAGATGTATATTATTCTTAAGAAAATTCTTACGTTTTCTTCTTCAAAATGAATAAAATAATTGATAAATGTATTTTTTCTACATAAAAAGTTATTCGTGATTAATTGAATCGTTTGTTTTTCATATATGATTTCAATAACATTAGTATGTTTTTGGTGTGAGTTAGACAGAAAAATATTGCATAAATTCTAAGAGTATTACCCAGAGTCTTGAGTGATAAAAGAAAATGAAAAAAGTAATAATAAAAATAAGTAAAGGCAGAAAATACGATTTTGAATTCAGTTCTTAGGGTAACATTTCTCTAATCACGAAGTGTAATAATATTAGAAGAGAACCTGAAGCTATTGAGAATCGGGGTAGAAACCTTCCTGAGATCCCCTTATTAGAATTATCTCTATAAAAATTCCATCTAAAATATATAATAATCATTTATTTAATAAATTAAATATTTGAAGTGACTTAGAAAACAAAAACATTTTAAACTATAGAAAATAGAAACAATTTATATCAAGCATACAAACATATACTTAATGTAGCTTATTAATCTGTCATTTTTGATGTTTTACAAAATTCTTTTATCTTTTCAGTCACTATAAAAAAGCTTAAACTGTTTTTGTGCAAGCTTTGAACCCTGAAATTTTTTATGTCTTCAACAAAATTAATATTTTTAGCTGCTACATTTTTAATGAAAATTATTGCAGAACCGTTTTACTTGATTCATCGTTGATAAAAGATAGCTTTTAATGAACTTTGAAAAAATTCTTTCTCATGAACCGACTGAAACACATACTGTCAAAAAAAATTTTAAATCTCAAACATATATTTAAAATTTAAGGTTTTATGTTTAAGGTTAAGCTGGACACCTATGGCAACTTTGTAAGGAAGAAATTGCCGACACGCATAACGTCAATAAAATCGAGAATGATTTATAATCATACGGAAATCGAGAATGAATGCGACATTTGAGAAAGAATATTGCTCCTGAAAGCAATTATCTCGGTTCCCTTTGTATAAGGTTTGTTACGACTTGTAACTTTTCTGTAGGAGATTGTACCCGACACTTTTTGAAAACTAACCCTTAAACACATTGCATATTCAAAGATTTTTAAAGATTCAGACAGATAAGCTTAGAATGGTTGAACACTAAAGAGATTTATTGACGTTTTATCTGTCGTGTGAATTTTAATTCCCTAAAATTTTTGACACTAAAGAAAAGAAAATGCGAGTTTTTCCACAACAGTATTCTAACAACCAAGAATGGCAGTGTATCATTTTAGTTTTAAACTTAAGAAAAAACGAAGTAGAATATTTTATTTGAAAGCAACATATAATTATATTTTCTGTAGTGGTGATAAAGTCGAGAAATGCAACACACTTGGCAGAATTTTAGAATTAAAATAAACAGCGAAAGCTCACACAAAAATTGGCCTCTTACTATAAATTATATATTTAGAATTGTGTTTTTATTGTGTATAAGAATTCCACTGCACTTATAAAAATTTGTTTTTTAAAGATTGTAGAAGAGAAAAACAGGGGAGGGGGGAATGTAGGCATTGCTAGTTTATTTTTCAGTTTCTCTTGAAGTCTTAACATTTGTATATTAAGAAGTTGAATATCAATAAAAAAAATAGACTTAAAATATTTTAAAGCATTTTATAATTGACAACAAACGAAGGAAATATATGGTGATATATAAACTGTTGTAAACATACAAATAAACTACTGTATAACAGCTCATGTTTTCTAAAGTTTTTTTTTTAAATTAATTTTGATCAGTTCGAATAAATTCATCACTCATTCAACTGTGAGTATAGTATGTTATATTTTCTAATACTCACTTAATTCAGTATATGTTTAAATTTTGTTAAAAAAAAACCCTTTTTTTTTGCATTTTCGAGTACTGCTATTAGAGTATAACTAAAAAATATTATTTTTTTTTCTGCATAAAATATTTTGCGAAGTAATTGAAACTTTTGATAAAGATTTAATTTTTTACAGCTATTATGTAAAGAAATTATCAAACAAGGATGAGTTGAATGCTGTTTCAAAATATATTTCTTCCATTTTTCAATAACTTATTCATGCAAACTTATGAGGAAACGGTACCTTAAAACTGACAGAATATCAAAAAAAAAATATATATATATATATATATATATCACCTTATTTTAATTTTATAAATTTTATAAATTTATGCACAATCTTTCATAGTTCCTGCTGTATTATTTAGCACATTATCTTAACTATCTTTCACAGAGTGCACCATATTATTTCATTGAAAAAAGAATCTAAAAATTTTAAAAGTCAATAAATAATATGGTGCAACTCCTGAAAGATAGTTAAAAATACGCTAATAATAATGCTAATACGAATTTATGAAAGATTGTCCAAATTTATAAAACCTAAAATTAAAATAATGTGATATAATTTTTGGATTTCCAATGCAGTTCAAGATTTACCGTTTCCCTCGATCATGAATAAGTTATTGAAAAATTTGAAGAAATATATTTTGAAACAAGAATTCAACTCATCCCTGTGTTACGATAATTCTTTGCATAATAGTAAAAATGCAAGACTTTTGATAAGCAGCATTAATTACTTGGGCAAAAATACTTTATGCAAGAAAAATAATAATCATTTCAGAAGAGACCTCCAATCAGCACTCCAAAAAGAAATTTTTCTTTTCTTCTCAAGAAAAATCCAAAAACTTTAAAGTTCATTCATCGAACTAGCTGAGCATTTGTATAAAACACAACACACCATACCCACACAGAGCAATTACCACGCAACCTGAACCAGCCAACACCCACCGATCTGTTCTTTTT